>CM052096.1:12133942-12145089 GCA_028453745.1 Agapostemon virescens | reverse complement strand
ACTGCAGCCTAAGGCCGGGCTGACGCACTCCGATAGTCATTTAGTTGTCAGCGCGTATTTCAGCCTAAGCGCAATTTTCGTTCATAGCACTCCAAGGTACCAAATTCTAGACATGCTAGCTATCTGTACATGCTAAGATTCCCCACAGGATAAGTAAAATGATTCTCAATGATAAAATGTTAGCTTCGTCGGCCACTGCAATTTGTTTGCGTAAGACACACATACGCGTCTTTCGGCTCTGTCAGTTGTTTTCGCCAAACGCACATATGAGTTGCTCGGCCAAATTGTTGGTTTACGCAGAACGCATATATGCGGTGGTAGTCCGCAAAGGGTTAAATTAAATTTTCTTAACATAGAAGGATTGTCTATCGTTCCGTCAACCTTCGCACGACTATTTAAAACACAGCCGGCACGAATGCTTCCGAATTATATGATTGGTTTTGAATTCAATTCGCTTAAGCGAGTACTTCAGTAAATCGGGAAAGTACATTTAACACTTTAACTTGCCAACCAACAACCTCAAAAATCTCACAAAATCAAAGTAATTTATTTAACGAAGTAACAATTGAAAATTTCAAATGTATGACACAAAGTAATGCTTCAATCATCTTCTATTCTTCAGATCTCAACTAAATATAGTGCAACGAATATATTAATGTACAAATTTATTTTTAAACATGGACAAACAATTCTGTCATCCATATATGAGTGATATAGCAGACAAAGTGTTAAAGTTTAACTTGAAGGAGGTGTATTTGATGATTTATAGCTGCAGCTAGAGAAATGGTCGGTTTTAGTGTTTATTTTCACGAGGATAGCTTCGAGAGGGTTTGCTGTCGTTGCGACGATCGATAGATTCGAGAATGACGGACGTTAAAGGATCGCACATATTCAAATCGATGATGCATCGGGTGTCGGTGCTGGAGATACCGGTCGGAGGCCCTTAGTGGGAAAAGTAGGAGATACCGCAACAGGATCTCGCAGGACGAGGATTCGACGAGCGAAGAAACAAGAAAGTCGGGAAGAGGCGAGGAGAGAAGGGACACTATTAATTGACGAGGAGGACTCCCACGAGGAGAGTCCATAGTCCATAATTCTTTCTTAATGTGACGCTTTCCTCTGGCTCCTCTGGCTCCTCTTGCTTCCACCCTCGAGCATATCCGCGTAATCTCTTCTCCCTCCTCGTGGCCCGCCAGGCCGAGTGTTTTTCTCGTCTCTGTATACAGAACGACCGGAGAAGGAAATACGAGCAGCGTCGATGTGGAGGCGTGGGGCAGATCGAACCCGACGATGACCAGATATTATGACCACCCCATAAAAGCTTCTCGCTCGGAGATTGAGCTTTCCCCGTTTCTCGGGCGTTTATTATTGCGCGTCCGGCCACCACGAGTGGATTAAGACGAAACGAGGATCGGAAGTCGCGCGGTCCCTGTGACCCCGGGGGTGTGATCGAGGAAACAAAGCAGAGAGAGAGAAGAGGGTGCCCGTATACTGATTGCGAGCGAAAGGAACACGGGCGAATATGAGGAAACCGAAACGATCGCTGGTGGGAAATATTCAGCGGGAGCGGTTTATAGCTTCGAGATCGATCCCGATCCCCGATCTTTGACCGATTAATATTTTAACGAGGTGGACTCGATTCAATTCTCCTCGAGGAATGAATAATTCCACGTCGGTGCCGGTGGAACGAGAACAACTGGGATCGTTGATGGTATCGATAGTCTTCGTCGAGCTGGTTTCTATCCTTAATGACTAATTGGATAATGAATCTCTCGCAGAAGTTATAATGGAGACCTTTTGCAGAGAGTGCTGATCGGAGGGGTGGGGTTGACGACTGATTCTTCGAGAGTCCGCGAACCGTGAGGATCCACGGGATTCTTCAAAGTAGAAATTAATTGACAATTAACCGGCATTAATGCGCTGCCATCGGATTTGTGTTTCGCGCGAGTGGAACGAGTCCCGGGAGAGGCGGCGATGGACTTTAATCGCGTCGTTCCACCCCTCGAGCGTATCGTCTGCTCGTGTAAACTCGAAGGGATAAGGGAACTCGATAAAAAGACCGTGATGCTTTCTCCACGCCGGAGGCTTAGCCGCAAGGAGTGTCGAATCGACGGTAATTCCGTCCAATTAGAACACTCCCAATTAGGAGTCAGGGTCTCCGCGCCTTCTTTCTACGTTCCCTGCTTTACCCCCGAGTCCTGGTTCCTCCTGCAAGGGGCACGACAATTTCGCCTTCAAGACATCTTCGAGGAAAAACAGAAATACTTGAACTCTGCTGAGACGTGTTTCCATTCAATTAAGAATTTGTTACTTTAATGAACGCACGATGCCACTGCATACAGCCTGGTTTACATTGAAAATACAAAATTTAACGCGCGATAATACTTATTTCTATTAAACCCTTGACGTACAAGTGAAATGGAATTTGACGCGTCCGAGGAATACTGTTTAACCCCTTGGGTACATTTGACGTCTGAAACACGTCATTCACTTTTTTCCCCTAGGAGCGGATGATGTGTCTAAGACGTCAAACCAAAAATTAAACTTTGAATTTATTTCATTTAGTTTTATTTTGTTGTTATTAATTTATTTTTGTTTTGCAATTCTAATTAGTTGAAGACATCTTAATACTACATATGTCACCAATATTTTAGAAATAAATACATTCTTACGTAAAATGTACTGCCTTTACATACTACTCCTAGCAACCAAAAATTATTTCCGTTCCACATGCAAATATTTTCTCAAATAAATCCGTACCCAAGGGGTTAACTGGCTCGACTAAACAGTTATATATGTACGCTCGGAAACAAAATATTTTATTTCGAAATTTACATTGCTATACAGGGTGTCCCACGCAACTGGAACAGGCTGTACCTCCTAAATGGTTGAGAATAGAAGAAAATGTTATAAGTAGAAGTTAAATGGTATCAGGCCGTGCATAATATGCAACTAATTTTATGCACTTTTGTGCATCGGTGCATCAGAAAAATGCAACTGCATATTTTTTAAAAATAGAAACCTATATTTTTGACTAATAATGGATGCATAAAGAGACATCAGGAATGTGTTGCGTAACGTCAAGAAGCAGATGGAAAAATGTTTGGACTTCAATGGACGACCGTTTGAACACTTGTTGTAACGTAGGTACTCCGGAACACTTGCCGAGAAACCGAAATAATTCAGAGAACTTTTAGCTTCGATAACTTCTTAACGAATAAGTTTAGGGCATAAGTATGTTGTACTTTTATGTAGAGCACAAGAAACTGCATCGATTGGTGCAGTCAAAAATATAGGTTTCTATTTAAAAAAAATATGCAGTTGCATTTTTCTGATGCACCGATGCACAAAAGTGCATAAAATTAGTTGCATATTATGCACCGTCTGATACCATTTAACTTCTACTTATAACATTTTCTTCTATTCTCAACCATTTAGGAGGTACAGCCTGTTCCAGTTGCGTGGGACACCCTGTATAATATTTAATCAGGTTCATATATAATGTTAATGGACAGTAATTAAGTAACATTATAAAATAATAAATTAACAATTCTGTAAAGTATGATAGATTTCAAAGCATTTTGGAACGTGTAAAGGAACTAGATATTTTTTACACTGCCAAGTTGTTTTGCTTCTTACATTATTTTTTACACACACGTGACATATCTTTGCTGGATGTTTCTTTTTGTTAGTGGAAGGTATATGTTTTGGATAATGTGCCAAATGTTTTGTCTGAAATCGAGTTGAGTACTCACTTTGCGACGGTCTTCTGCGTGTCGAGTAATTAGGAAGTGATAAATTGTGCAACATATCTTCTGCGATATTCGAATTAGGCAACTTAGAATACAGAACATACGTATTATAAACAGTTATGTCGAGCAGATAAATAATAGTTGTTATCGCTCTTGGAAAGGAGATTGCCCTAATGTCCCCGAAGCACTAAACGAAGCACGAAAACTATTTGACAAGGAAATTATAAGCAATATAGTTGACTATTCCAATATGTATGCACTGCAATATGATCCAACAAAGAGATTTCAAAAATAAAATGTTTAACATCAAGTGCAAATTGTTTTATGGAATTTCACGTTTAAGCTTTTATGCACAGAAGTGCAAACTTTATAGGCCGTTGTTACCTGAAAGTCACATAGTGAATATATTGCAATAAAATTGTTTAAACGGAAAAATCTTTTCTCATTTGCATATATAGGTTTATAATTTCTGATTTTTCGTTACCCCAATCTTTTTGGATTAAGAACAAAAATTCGGCCCATAGAGGGTTAACCCTTTGCACTCTAATGGCGCCTCTAAGGCGCCACTAAAAATTGTCGCACTATTATTTAAACAACTTTTACGTTGTTAGGTATACAGTTACGAAATCGATAGAAATTTTAATGCTTTAAGTGCGAGTAACAGTAATTAATTTCATATGCATGAAAGGAAATCAGCTACGTACAACGGAGCTATTATAGTTAAGAATATGGTTTCGATTTTGGGATGGAATAGCTTCGAGTGCAAAGGGTTAATATTCGAACAGCATGATACTCGAAAAGTTTTTCCTGTATTTCTCCACTGTCAATGGACTTAAAGAATTCGTAGTTCTCTAATGATAAAAAACACTTTTTTAAGTGCTTGAAACATAATTTATATTTATGTAATTTCTACACTTTTCGCGTTAATCAATGTTAAACAAAATAATGCTGAATTTTGACATCCCAAAAATATTCAGACATTCCATATGCTTCGCATAATGATAATTATGAATTATGAAATATGAATTATCTGAATTAAATTGTGGCTCAGTGTCCCCGTTTCTAGGAACCATGCGCACACGCAGCTTCTCACATACTGACTGACGGGTTGTCTATGTTACGTGTTTCAGGCTGCCGAGATCGAGAAGTCAAGACTTCCGGCGCTGAATCCAGGTTTCGCGGGCGGCAACAACAACAACTCCGGTTCCACGGATAGTATTCTTTCGTTGCTGATCCCGGCGCCGTTGCGCGAGACTCTATGGACGACGGTAGCCCTGTACCTCGGATGGAGGTTGGTCTCCCGCCTTCGATAGATGTTACGGTCTCGTCCTGTCGTCGTCACCGGCGACGAAGGCGATTCCAGAACTCGAAGAACGATCATCGACGCTTGGAACGGCACCAGGGACAGCCGTGATGACGCGCCGCCACCCGGTGAACCGGCAACTGGTCCTTCCAGCCCGTCGGGGATTCCTCTTCAGGGTTACGACGCTTCTGGAAGTTCTTCCAAGATCGATGCCACGGCTAGGAGAATTGCAGAGAGAACGAGCGTCCGTACACTATCCTGCGAAGCTCCGACGAAGGTCAGCCGACCGTTTGGGAGCCGGAATAGTAGGCTCCGCCTGGACGATCCTCGTAGGACGTCCTGCCGCAACAATCAACACGATCTGCATTACGATTACGTATTTTCTATATACATGTGTATTTGACGCCTCGCGAGCGAGATTGCACTTGAACCGTTTCCGTGACTAGTCCTTTGTCCAGGAACCTTCGCGATGGAACGAAGGATCCGCTCAAGCTGGTCGGAGCAAAGAACAAGGTGTAGACGAAGGCAGCGAGAATAGGAACATGTCGGTTCCTTGCTGGTCGCGGAGTTTGAGTTACCCGAAGGCAATTACCATTTGATGTTTCGTATATTTAGCAGTTCGATGATCAAAATGATCGCAGGTTCGCGTAGCTCTGACTCGACCGACGATCGAGGAACCGCGCGATTCCACGATCCGCGTGAACGCGCTCCTCCGACGCATCTCGATCTCGTCTGGATCAACAGGTCTCTCGAAAGATCCCAGTCGCGATCGTGACGATCCGCGCCAGACGTTGCGCGTTGGCTCCGAGCGTTCCAGGTGCAGTCTCGTTCGTCGCGCGGCGGACATGATCGAACAGACTGTTTTTGTTCGACCGTGCCGATCGTTCGCCTTCCACTCTCACGTTATGGTGAAGGTAAGGGGCCGAGACGAGCCCGCCCTGCTGATAGAACAGAATCGAGGTTCGTGACGGCGAACGGATCGTGACACGGGTCTAGGTGAGGGTAACGGGGAGCTAAGGACGAGATCCAAAGAGGACTTAACCCAATAATCAAATGATGATCTCATTACGGATATAAAATAAAGAGGATTAAATAAAGTAGTGTGATTACGGGAACGGGACAGGTAGGCACGGGTTTATTGTTTCGCTTCCGTTTTCTGTTTCCATCTCTGTTTTGTTGGCTCTCTCTCTATCTATCTCTTGCGTGCGCTCTCTCTCTCTCTCTCTCTCTCTTTCTCTGTACGTTTAAAACACTTGTCTGTTTCGTTCCCGTCGGTAGGAAGTATATCGACGTGCTTGTAGATAACGCGGTTACCTAGCCGACACAGGCAGGACAGAACTCTATCTGGGATATAATGACAAACGTCGCCATGTCGTCTTACGAAACGATCGATGGTCGTCGAGCGGAGATTAGACACCGAGAGAGATCGACGAGTATTTTAGCGAAATTTTCACGGTCGCGTTGTCGAAATTGTTTGAACCATTGAGTGTGCGTGTGTGTGTATATTCGTTTTTTTTTTGTTTTTTTTTCGTAGGAAAGAAATCATAGCGCGTCGTGACCATTTTTGTCGGATAGAAACAGCCATCCGATTAGAGTTGATCGGCTCGACGATCGGGATCGTCGGACATCCATGGCGGTGGTAGAATGTCGTCTGTACATAGAAAGTATCTCTAGAGGGAGAAGTCTCTCAGTGTATTCCAAAAAGCTAAAATGACGAAAAAGAGAACACGATGATTATTAAAATGCGATTATTGAGCAGGTAGGGGAAACGAGCGAGGACACGATAACGCGAGAGGGGAGCAACATATTTGTATTTGTATAGAGGATTTAAACTAAAATAATAAAATTCAGTGATAAGTCGACGTTTATAATTAAAGTAGATAATCGATAGGCCGAGGATCGCAGCATCTTAATTGGCTAGCTGCGAATCCCGTGGACAGTTTTCGAATGATCTCCGGTAGCTTAGCTCTTAGTGGCGCCCTCGTCCACGATGGACGCCTTTTACGACACGTCAGGAGGGGCTATCGTAACCCTTTCGTCCAGCGTGTCGTTCTCTCTCTCTAACTCTGTCCTTCATTTCTTCCTCCCGAGACCCCTTCTCCGGTTTGCTCTTTGAATTTCGCACGGTTTTCTAGTGCTGCTTCTTTTTATTCATCGGTCTTCATTTCGATCGTCGCCATCGCGCTCCATTGTCGTTCGATCCATTTACACGAAATCGCTGGTTGTTTTTCTCTTTCTATTCTTTCTTCATGTCATTTATCGATCGTTACACCCATTAATCATCGCCGTCATCGTTCATCAACGTTTCTTCCGGTTTCCTTGTTTGTTACTCGTCGATCCTTGCGAGTTTGTAATTAAACGTTCGATCATGCGTAATTAGCGTATTCTAGGTCTCCATTGTTTGTGTTCGCGATTCGGCGCCGAAACTCTTCGCGCGACCGAAAAGTTACTTCGTTCGTAAGCGTTCGAAGAGGAATTTTATGAATAAAGGATAGTTGACGTCCCTGTCAGGGCACGACCGGTGAGCCCGACGGGATAAAACCAAAATCATCACAAGGCTGTCGATACGATAGTATATTCCCGTGGACCGTTCTATTTGTCTCTCTGTCTGTCTCTGTACTCCCGAGTAAAGACTTCTCTGTGTTTTTATTATTATTATTATTTTTTTTTAAACTATTAATAACTTTTCTTTTTTTTTTACTACGATCGCTATTATTATTATTATTTTTTACTTTTTTTTTTTTGTTTGTTTGCCTTTTTTTCATCCACCTTTAAAGTAACAGATAAGGTTTTTCAAGACGTACTCCGTCGAAGTATTCCAGTGTGTAGAAAGTATAGTATTTATTTATAGGTAAAAAGAGAAACGCGTATTTGTCCACCGTCTAGCGAGAAAACGATTGTCTCTCTCTCTCTCTCTTTCTCTATCTATCTCTCTCACTCTCTCTCTCTCTCTCTCTCTCTCTGACGGGAGACACGAATACTGCCATTCGTCTTTAAAAATAAAAATCGTACGAGGCGGTGTTGTAGGCGAAGCCCTCGACTCTGTTCGAATGCTTTCCTCGAAGAGGCATAACCATTTTTCGAAAGTCAATACCATAGGTGTCCTCATCCGCGAGGAACGATCCCGTAGGAACAAGCGTTAGGTCCTATAGTCTCCGAGGAACAGGATGGAGAAAAAAAAAGAAAAACGTAGAACATTCGATGTTACATCTAACAGAGTAACAAGAAAGGGGAAAAGTTTACGAATCGTTTCATCGACAACGCTAATCCGAACCGTTCGGCCGATGAACTATTAGATTCTTTGATGTTCTCGTAATAGTAACTTAACTCTTAAGCTATTTTTTATCGAGACACTTCAGAAATCAATGTAATTTCTGGGGAGCACAAGTTCTGCGGTGAGCCATTCCTCAAATTTGTTCTACCGATCGGTTTTCAAATTCGCTCGAACCAAGTAGCCCTGTATCGTTCGCCCCTCGTTGTTCGACTAATGTAAAATTCGAATCCAGATTAGAATAGTTTAAAAGAGAGTATAAATTGTATTTTAATCGTATTTCGTAAGGTTCCAGGGAAACGTCGACAATTTCAGCCTGGGCGACATTGCTTATCGCGCATCGAAGTCACCGGAAAACAAGATTTTCCTTTAAAAATTTCAATCGTTTTTACAACCGGTAGTTCGCGAAATTTAACGTCGCAAACATTTGTCACAGGCGAACAAAAATAAATCTGAAGAACCTGTTTGTTTATCTTTTCGTAGAGAATGCTTGCGCGATAGAACGCCATGTTGAAATTGTCGGTCGTTTCGCGTGCCCCCGAGTTCTGTCGATTTCCGCCTCCTCGTTCGACAGAAGATTCTTCGCGTGGGTTCAGCAGCAACTTGTCTCCGGCTTTCGTCACTTAGAATCTCTACTATGTTTTCGATCAAGTTTTCTTCTCTTCTCTCTGCTTACCCGAGGAGGGGGTAAACGCAAGAGCGAGCAGAATCGTCATACAATTGTGATGTAATAAGATAGTAATTGCCATTAATCGGCGCGGCGCGGAGCCGGCCGGACTTAGGGCTCACGTGCGCGAAAGTTAAATATTATTAAAAATAGCATTCCGACCAAAGGAAAGAGGAGAGAAAAAGTTTGTTAAAAGGAACGCGAGCGCGCGCGGATTCGCGGAGAGAGAAAGAACAAATGTTCCCTGTTTCCCTGCAGCGCGGCGAAACGCGGCTATTCTTGATCTCTTTCTTTTTCTCGTTCTCGTCTGCGCGCGACAAAGTATACAAACGAGTCAACGAAAGACGAAGAAAATATACACACGCGAAACAAAATAGAGCACCGACACAAAACAAGAACAAATTTTCGTCCCGTGTACATTGTCCTGTAGTGAGTTTGAAAGAAAATAAAAATAACGCAAAACAAGCAGAAATTATCCATTAGAACGAGT
The DNA here is from genome assembly GCA_028453745.1 of Agapostemon virescens. Lineage (NCBI taxonomy): Eukaryota > Metazoa > Arthropoda > Insecta > Hymenoptera > Halictidae > Agapostemon > Agapostemon virescens. The sequence goes on along the minus strand of CM052096.1, from coordinate 12,135,606 downwards.
GAGATAGAAGCTACAAGAAAAAATAAAATACGGAATCGTAAAGAATCACGCGACGTTTACGATAAACAAGAAAAAAAAAATAATAGTACCGTCACCACAGAGAAACGCATTGTATATAGTCGCTTGTTGTTCGTGGGGCCGTACCATAACCGTCTACGGTTTCTATATTCCCCGCCCTGCCGCACCCTTTTTTGTTTTCGTGTTCTTATCTTTTTTTTTTAAATTTTTTACGTCCGTAGTCCCCTCCGTTTTTTTTTCGATTTAATTCTCTTTTGTATTTTCGTTTACCACGCTTTAGAAACGGTAAAACTCAGTAGGAGCATTTTTACGTAGCGTAGTAGTCAGCCATATTTGAGAACGTATTAATTATATAAATAAACATGAATAAAAATATATATATATAATGGAAAACACCTATATATATAAATATATATATATATATTTTAAAGTGGTATATTTGGATATATATATATATTATCGAAATACTATTTCGAGACGTACCGTGAGATATAAAATTATGATGGTAGTTGTATATCTCGAAAGGGCGAGTCTGTGAGGTAAAGTGAATTAATATGAGATGAAGATGTGTTTCGCTTGGAGACGATGACTTTTCCATTGATGAGATTGACGAAGATCGGAGAACGGCAGCTGCGAGGCTGACACGTGAAAGAAAAAGCTGTAACTGTGACTATATGGATCGTGGGGGGCAGGCTGTGTTGCAATTTCTCATCTTTCGATAGTATCGATAGCGCTCTCGTTGCTGTCGATACGGAGAGTTAAGCAGTCGTAAAACAAACAGCAAAAAAAAAAAAAATAAAATAAAATGGGAATAGAACAAGTTTCGTACCGAGCTACATAGATTCAGACAGAAGTTCACAGACAATCGAGTCTCGCGCAACCTTCCTGCTTGTCATCGAGAAAACCACGAAAATAGGCTATCCAATGATCGTAAATGGAAAGGGAAAACTAGCATTCAACCATAGGATCACGAATAACGAACGTAAAGCAGCCCGCCCGTCCGAGATCCCCGCACGTCAAAGCGTCACTGTGATCTCGTAATTATTAATGAAATATCTGATTATCGTAACGAATAATCGTATTGAATATTATAATCTATCCTCCGCGAACCCCTTCCGCTCCTTCTCCTATACCACCCTCTCCCGAACGACCTTTCTCCTTTGGAGAGTAAGAGAGAGAAAGACCCCGGCAGACGCAGCACGTTCGTTTCTCGCATCGGAATCGAGCGTCCTGAATCTCTCGATTTTTTCTTTTTGTACCGTCTCGTTTCGCGTCGAGTCCATCCCTCCAAACTCCCTGCTCCTCGACTTCATTTTTGTTTTCTTGTACACCCCTCCTCGTGTCCTTATGACCCAAGAAAACGAATCATTTAGCTCGTAATCGTATATTAAGTACATTGTAACGAAACTTTCGAATGATCTCCCGGAGGTGTGCGCGTTCAGCGAGAGTTGCTCGATCAATGACCTCTGTTTCTCTCTCCGTGTTTCTCTTACTTTTTGTTTTCCTTCAGCCCCCCCCCCTCCTACTCCCTCCCCTCTCCTCTTACTCCTCTGCTCCTTTTTCTACTCCTTCTCCTCCTCCTCCTCTTCTTCTTCTGCTTCTTCTTCTTCTTCTTCTTCTTCTTCTTCTTCTTCTTCTTCTTCTTC
>CM052096.1:12081010-12096095 GCA_028453745.1 Agapostemon virescens | reverse complement strand
ATTCGGTTTGAATTTTACGGTGATTCCGGAAATGTTATTTCACGGCAGGGTGATAATGTTCCGACTAGAATAAATACTATCGACTGAATAGCGTTTGTTCGTTCTCGATCGTCCGTTAATGACTGGGACTTTTCCGAGATTAGTCGAAGGATTCGATCGCGTTCGTATTTTCAAGCGAGGCTCGCGAGAAAGTAGTTCGCCTATCGCGTCTATTCGTCTCCACTGTGCGATATCGGCCGATCATGAACGAATGTGAAGCTGAATCACTTACCCGCCTCGTATATTGCATTCCAACCGGTCCATGTTCCATTCAGCAACGGGGGAAATATTCCGTGGATGTCGAGGCCGGTCGGTTTCCGCTCCACGGCACCCGCTATCCACTTTCAAAGCTGGAAAATCGGGAGTGCAGCGAGTGCAGAGTCAATCCGGGAATTGATTCGCGCTGGTCCCCTGGAAGGCAGCCGCGCCTATTCAAGAAATAGTTGATTCTCTCTCTCTCTCTTTTCCTCTCGTACTATTTTTTCCTCTTTCGTGTCGCTTCGTTGCTTTCTTCGTCGCTTCTAACGGAAAACGTCGTCCCATCGCGATAAATTTTCTCGCGAGGATGCGCTTTTGTGCGAACCCGGTCGTGTTTGTCGCGCTACGCGCACACCGCCTCGAAACTCTCTCTCTCTATTCAGTCCTGAAAACCAGTAAAAAATTGCTCAAAATCGCTTCGATGACAACAGTCTCGCGCGAAACTTAAAGTAAAGTGTGATTTGTCTATTATATTGGGTTGGAGCTTATGAAATGTCGGATTTTTAAGTGAATATATAAAACTGCATATCCTTTTTAAAAAACTATTTATTTAATCAAAATATACTCCATTTGCTGCAATACACTTTTCCCAACGGGAGATTTTAATGCACAGATGCCTGTCTTATAGAAATTCTGATCGTTAGAATTAATGAACTCTGATATGGAATTTTCCAGACTGTCTTCATTTTCATAATGTTTAGCCCGTAAAAACTGTTCTAAATGTTTAAAAAATGAATTGTGTAAGTGAATATTGTATATAATTTCTAATTGTACCTAAATACAAATTAAAAAATTGATAATTGTAAGATATATATACGTTTGGAAAAAATATTTTATAAAAACAAGTTCACAAGAAAACCTCTAAATAATAAATATTTTTTCCAAACGCATATAAATCGTCCAATTTTCAATTGTCTAATTTGTAGTTAAGTACACTTAGAAACTATGAGTATGAGTAATAAGTTATTTCTGTTTCTAATATTTCAGAAGAATACAACATGTAATATAACATTATATTAGAAGAATATAACATTACATGTCACGCCGATTTCCACCTTCCGCGTGGACATGTTGAAATATGGCATAAATTAGACGTCCATTTTGAAACATTAAAACTTTAAATTTTTAGATTTAAAAATATATATTTCCGTACATTAACACATTGAATGCCACACGAATTTTGCATGCTTCGAACAAGTTTCATTTGTTTCATTTATAGAAATGATCAGCGTTATTGAACAAAATTGTTAATGTTCAATGCTGTTAATTTATTGATAACCGTTCTTAAACGATGTAACGATGCCGGTCACCGGTGGCCCCCGTGGCATTCAACATGTTAATATAGATATTAACAAATTTCAAAATTTCAGAAATATACCATCATTCATTTCTGTCCAAAACATTTCCGCAAAAGCTTGCAAATTTCTAGCTTTCAATTGGATTTCCTCCCTTAACACATTCTGTGCCAAGCCGTTTTCGCCCGACCTGTCGTTTAGGCTATTTGATGTTTTGACTAAAGATTGATACATTATCACACAATATTTTATTATATCATCAATCCATAAATAATTAGCTTCTATATTGCATTTTTTGTAATGTCTCATTCTTTTGGTGGAAATATATTGGATAGTCGGAAAAGTATTGAGAGATTTTTGTCGCTTTTATTACTAGTGACAAAAGTAATATTAGTGTGAAGACGAGTGAATTTTATGAAAAGGTCGCTATGTATTATAATTTTACTACGAAAAAGGAAAAAACGCTGCACAAGTTCGGGAAAAAATTTGTGATGTTTATGATCAACATACTCTATCAAATGCAACAGCTTGTAGATGCCTAAAGATGCACCTCGCTCGGCAATCATTTGCAAAAGGCTGGATACAAAAAGAAGTTCAATGAATGAGTGCCTCATAATTTAACAGACAAAAATTTGATGGAACGAATTTCCATCTGCGAATCATTGCTCAAACGTAATGAAATCGAACCATTTTTGAGCTTAGCTGCCAAGTTTTGATGCAACGACTGCATAGCCCAAACCTCGCACCATCAAATTATCGTATGTTTCGATCTCTGCAAAATTACCCTTAATGGTAAAAAGTGGGATTGAAAAAAAGGACTGTGAAAATCACTTGGACAAGTTTCAAGCCGATAAACCACAGAAGTTCTATTCCGATGGTATTATGGCTCTACCCTAAAAATGGCAAAAGGTTATACATAATAATGGCCAATATATACTTGAATAAAAGAAACATTTAATCAAAAAATGACAAAAATCTCGCAATACTTTTCCGATTATCCAATATTATGTAACTCGTATTTAACCCTTCGAACGTAATGCCGAAGTTTTGTTCGTCCCAAAATATAAAAATCGTCATTTAATTTGCTAGATTCTAGCGATTAAATTGAATGAATAGTTGTGAAATGAAAATTAATAAGAAGGTTATTATATTTGCAAGAATACAGCTGCGGTAACGCCAAAAATATATTTTACAAAATTGATATTGAAACTACAAAAATTAATAGAATAGCGAATAGTCTTAAACGTTATCAATTATGAAGTAGTGAAAATGGTCTGTCATTCGAAGATTAATATTAAGTATAATCAGTGACAACATGAAGATCACAGTTTCCAATGTGAAGGTCAAAAATGCAGATTATAATAATATAAACCCAAATAAACAGATAACACATTCAAGCTAGTTTCTGATGTTATAATTATGGTAGTGCGAAAACTTTGAATGCTGTGTGAACTATACCTTCTATGAATATGTAAGCATAGAGTTATTGTTTTGATCAAAGTAGCAAAAGATAACTAATTTATTTTTATTACATAGGAAAAAATACTGCGATCATGAAATAAACCACGAAAGTTTTATTCCGATGGTATTATGGTTCTACCCCAAAAATGGCAAAAGGTCATAGACAATAATGGCCAATATAGACTTGAATAAAATTCATTCTGAATAAAAGGAACATTTAACCAAAAAATTACAAAAATCCCTCAATACATTTCCGACTATCCAATATTTAACAGAATTAAATTTTTCACAAAATATATGTTTTATAATAAATACGTCAGCGTGAACCATTTATGATACTCGTGGCCTGGAGGTCAAGTTTAACTCGTACACCATAAATGGTACACATGGCATGGAACGTGTTAATAAATGCGGAGAATAAGAATTCTCCTAGTGAAACAATAATATCTTTTGCTATTAGTTACGAATAATTTACTCGAAGCTATTCCTACATCAGTCTGAATCATCCCCGTATAATCCCAATTAACCGGCATTTTTCTACCCCTATGTTTTCCACAGACACCGCCGCCGTCGCGGCGTTTATTAACGCAGCTCGGTTCCCTCTCGGGTCAAGCGCACTCGAAGTCTCCCCCGCGACGAATTATCCCCGAAATCTCATGCAAATGGCTCGAAATCTGACCACCTGCAACAACAGGCTCTCGCTCCCTGAGCCGATTAGAAAAGATTGAACGCGCGTCTATCCGCGGCGGCTAAACGATCGTGACGGTTTCGCGTTCTCGGTGAAAAACCCTCGAACCCAGCTGTAGGGGTGTTCCCCATTCACCGACGACCCTTCTCGGCTTCTTCCGCTTTTTATTCGGCCACGCTTTTCACCAACCTCTGGAAAACGTCGTTATACTATATAAGTTTCGTCTTCGAGAACCTCGACGCTCAGATTCAGCCGATTTGTCAGGTGAAAAGAAGGAACGGAGACTGCCGCGGCGCTCAGGGGGTGGACTCGTTTAGGGGCGGCTCCAGTAATGACGTGCCCCGACCTCTCGACACATGAATAACTTGATCTTCCACGGAAAATCGTCGACGCGAACGCAAACACGGCGTTTCGTCGTTTGCATCATTCAATGGGAAACCGCGCTAGGATCTACAGGATGTACCATAATATGTGAACGAAAGGCATATGTTAACCCTTTGTACTCGTAGCTGTTTCCCAATGAAAACCAAAGCTATATTTGTAATATATTTTCTTGGTACATGATTTATTTCCTGTTATGCATATGGAGTTTGTTTACTATTACTCGTTCTTACAACGGTTAAATTTTTATTCATTACTTATGTATGTTGAAATAAATATATACTCGTTTATTTTATTTTATTTTTGTTATTATTCAAAGTTATATCGTTGAGAGTGAATATAAAACTACTGCTTCAATAAACCCTGCAAAAATTCTAACAAAAATAACAAGATCGAGAGTACTTAAACGTTTCGCTAGTTTTAATAATTATATGTTTGATTTAAGACAATTATTTAACATCGTCCTTCAATAGAGTCTATATAATGTCAACAACCAATAAACAATCTAGGATCCGTCAACTTGACTGGCACACTGATAGTATGCAGCGTGTTTCTTTTATCTGAGGTTATAAAAAAAATTTATTTACGAAAATTGTCCAGTATAAAGTGGGAGGTAGTCACATGATATCGTTTTTTATTCACGACTCGAGTGGTGAAAGATGGTGGAATTAATAGTTGTACCATTAATTTCCCAATGCAGTAGCTCATGCTTGTATAATACGTTTCATTTTCAGAAATAAACATAGACAATTAGATAATTGAATGTGTACTCCATTAGAGAGAACAACGAAACCGCAAATACGCGAGTCGTTTACGCTACGTTAGAGTCTTCTTGCAAAAGGTCTAACAACCGACGGCTTCCGTTATATAATGGCAACGAAAATGTCGTCACTGGTGTACTATTTCATACGTCGGAATTGTTTCGAGCGTGTGTTCACCGTCGACAGGTTCGTGGTTTCCATATCGGTAGTGGTGGGTTACTACCTTAATTAGACCGTTAACAGGCAAGGATCATTTGCCGAGCGGGATCGCATTTCCGCGAAGCCAATCTCGGGTGCACGGTTTTCAGCAAATCAGTTTGTGACTCTCGTCTACGTGAATTTAATTTCGCCGCTTCTATCGCTGTTCAAACGTAAGGGATTAGCCGTCAGTCATTAGCGACCACCTACTTGCAATTGGATTCGATTGAATTCTTTTAACCCTCTATGGATCGAATTTTGGTTTTAATCCAAAAAAATTGGGACAACGAAAAATCAGAAATTACAAACCTATATATGCAAATGACAAAAAATATTTCCGTTTAAACAATTTTATTGCAATATATTCACTATGTGACTTTCAGGTAACAACGGCCTATAAAGTTTGCACTTCTCTGCATAAAAGCTTAAGCGTGAAATTCCATAAAACAATTTGCACTTGACGTTAAACATTTTATTTTTGAAATCTCTTTGTTGGATCACATTGCAGTGCATACATATTGGTATAGTCAACTATATTGCTTATAATTTCCTTGCCAAATAGTTTTCGAATATACCAGGTGTATGCATAAGTTCTTTCCGGTTTGACTAAGCCAGTGAAAAGTACGCAGCGTATTAATTTGACACATATACCATTTTGTTCGTCTAACATAAAACTACAAACACACATAAGTTGAGTCTGCCAAGAACTGGCGTCTTTGTTTTATCGTTCAGTAATCATGTCGAGTTTTGTGCCTGAAAAAGAACATTTGCGGCACGCATTGCTTTTCTTATTTCATCAAAAGAAAAAGGCTGTCGAAAGTCATCGTTTGTTGGTAGAAACATATGGTGAACACGCTCCATCGATTAGAACATGTGAGACATGGTTTCGACAATTTAAAAGTGGTGATTTCAATGTGAAAGACAGTGAGCGCTCTGGTAGACCACAAAAATGCGAAGACGAGCAATTGCAGGAGTTATTGGATGATGACCCAACTCAAACTCAGCGGCAATTAGCAGAAGCATTACAAGTATCACAAGAAACAATCAGCAGACGTTTACGAGCAATGGGAAAGATCAACAAACTCGGTAAATGGGTCCCACACAATTTGAATGAACGTCAAATGGAAAATCGCAAAGTCACTTGTGAAATGCTGCTTCAACGCTACGAAAGGAAATCCTTTTTGTATCGAATTGTGACGGGTGACGAAAAATGGATTTATTTTGAAAACCCAAAGCGGAAAAAATCATGGCTTTCACATGGCGAAGCCGGTCCATCAACACCAAGACCAAATCGCTTCGGCAAGAAGACCATGCTCTGTGTCTGGTGGGATCAGACCGGTATTGTGTATTATGAACTTTTGAAACCCGGAGAAACTGTTAATACACAACGCTATCGCCAACAAATGATTAATTTAAACGACGCATTAATTGAAAGACGACCGGAATGGGCCAAAAGACATGGCAAAGTGATTTTGTTACACGACAATGCGCCGTCTCACACAGCAAAACAAGTGAAAGACACTATGAAATCGCTTGGATGGGACATCCTACCACACCCGCCGTACTCCCCAGACCTGGCACCATCTGACTATCACCTCTTCGCGTCAATGGGGCACGCGCTCGCAGAGCAGCACTTCAGCAATTTCGAGGAAGTTGGAAAATGGCTCGACGAATGGTTTGCCGCAAAAGACAAGCAGTTTTTCTGGCATGGTATTCATAAATTACCTGAAAGATGGACGAAATGTGTAGAAGCCGATGGCCAATATTTTGAATAAAAAAAAAATTAATTTCCCTTGAAAATTACGTGTTCTTTTTGATCAAAAAACCGGAAAAAACTTATGCATACACCTAGTAGGTCACAGAAGAATGGGGTGCTTCGGGATTATTCGTCTGGGATAGTGGTTGCCAAACAATTCTTTGTGGTCCTGTATCTTCCTCATCTGAAGAGGATTAAGTACTAAATTCTTCGTCACTGTCAATGACATTTATCCGTCGTCGGGGAAATACTATTACATCTTCATCGGACTCGGAATCTAATAAGGAATCATCGGACCTATTACCGCTAATGCGTCTAATTCTAATTTCGCTGTTATTTCTATCTGATTTTGTATTTATATTTTGGGTATATGATGTATAAATCTGAAAACAGGAGAAAGCACAAGCTTTCCTTTGAAAAATATTTGACAGGTGTTTTTTTATTGGCAACCATCTACTTTGAAAACAGCCCTCAAAGTTGGGAGTCAAAACCATATTTTTTGAGATATCTCAGAAACCAGAGGTCAAAAAAATTTGACTTTGTTTTTAAATTGTGTGTTTTTCAATGGGAAATGTAGTCGTGCAAGAAAATGTTAACAAAAGCTAAAATAAATAAATAATAAATGTAGTCGCTCCCATAAGTTTCATCAAAATTGGATTTTCGCATCTGAATATGTTTCCTTGTTAGTAATTTTCCATTCGCGGCAAGAATCTTCACTATATTTCGGGAAATACTCCCGTCGTGTTATGGTAACATACGTTAATTTAAAAACTCTTTAATTTTCACGCATGTTAAATCCCAGCGAGTAATTCAACATAAAGTAAGTCAACATTTTTAAATAATATTCGAAAAGATAACATTACTAAAAGTTTCTTCTTAATTAATGTGTGGAATTTGTTATTGATCTAACATGTTTCGTGTTGTTTCAGGAAATTGAGGATTGATACGCGTGGATGGTCTTCCGTCGATCAAATTACCTTTCTACGTTCCTTTTCAATTTCTCTAATATGTACTGTCAAGTGAAAGTCTGCTATTACTCTGTGAATTATTAGTTAGATAGACATCTGGCAAATTATTAGTCAGAAATAAAGAACAAGTGTTTCAACGTTTGATTTTAATAGAATGCTGATTTAATGCGTACATGGCAGAAACCAGTTGAACGAATGTGAAGCAGTGAAAGCATCAATAGTAAAAGATTGTTTATTAACGAGCTTCTTAACGTATTACATATATCAAAATTGGAATCATATGTATATTAAACACTACCTTTTTTTAGTTGACACAGATAACTGTTGTTTTGATAAAAATGCACACTCAATTTTTCAGAATAAAGAAGGAAAGTATAGAAGTCTAGTATCGACTTGTAGCCTATTATAATTTATTCCAACAAAATAAATGATTGCATTTTACTCGTATAAAGATTAAACGATACATTTCACTCGTGTAAAGATTAAACGATGCATTTCACTCGTGTAAAGATATGTATGTATATTTAGTTATATTCATAAATAGCTTCTGCAATCGCAGATAGAACAAATTGTATCAATGAAAGAATATGTTTTCAATATTTACAACATTTTATATTTTACAGGATTTCACTAGCGGTTTGTCTAACACATAATATGCAGTGGCCAAGTAATTTATCATTAATTATAAGGGACCATATTCAAGTTATATAAGGCAATTTTAATGACAGTTATTTGAGACGAACTTCTTCGATAAATAAATAACATGTTTTTGATTAGCAATTATCCACTAAGAAGGGATGTGAATAGCTTTAAAAATTGGAGATTAAAATAATTTTTTCTGAGATACCTTGAAAACCAGAGGTCGAAAAAACTGTGTATGTTTAAATAGGAAATTGAGTTGTGTAAGAGAATTGTAACAAAGGTTATTTGTTTAAAACGCATATTAAAAATTCCATGTGTTGTAGTTTCCTCATTGATCGTTAATTCATAATATAATATATTAATATATACTCAAGTATATAATCATTGATCCATAATAGGGGACATGGGATGTGGAATTTGATTTTTAAGATTAAAGAATATTTATGCATAATAAATAAACAGTCTCGTACCTCGCACAGAAAAACGTGCTCTGGCTAGTTTTGTAAAACTATAAACGTTTGTTATAAACTGTTTTTTGGAATTGCAAATTATCACTCTGGGTTATATGTCATTAATTGTGTTATTAATAACCAAACTAGGTAACGCAATAACTTCTAAACCATTAGAGATAATCGAATGAAATTCAAAAGATAAAAATGTAACTTTTGTAGCTTCAAATTGCAACAAAATTTTATTTAAATTTACTAGATGTTTAATAATTTCGCAGACTGTAAGCAAACAACTGAATTTAATATTACAATATTTAATAACATGCATGCATCTATTATTACGAATTACATACTACGGCAGACAACTAATTATAACGCGAAACTAAAGTGCATGGCATGAATGGAATTAATATCTGTGTATACCTGTGTGTTCCTCTGTATTATGGCTTCTCAAGTAAATCCCTAATTTTCGGTAGAGGGTCTGGGCTAGGTCCTGGAAAAGCTCCTGTTGAGCTTTCTAATGATTCTGTTGTAATCGACAAATGTGTATTTTATTTGTAGAAGACACTGAAGCTTAACCGAAAACGCTTTGATAGTATACTGGACCATAACGGTGCCGTGTCTTCACCGGCATCGTGAAAGTTGTATAAGAGATAAATTAATATTGGGCGAGCTGGTTTTAGGATTGGTAATACTCTATCACAGCAATAACTTCTCTACTGACTTATAACAACACACAGTGGCTCACAAAAACATTCGTACACTCTTTAAAACTAAATAACTTTTTTAAAATTGAAACAGATGATATACAGGATGATACGCAGATGAATACAGATGTTCGTACCATAAACCTCTTCGTTCATTTAAAAACATTCCTAAGACGCTATTCTTGTCTTAACACTTTGGCGTTCGCACATTTCATCAGGATTTTTTCGTTTGACACCGACGGTTTTTCAAGTTTTTTGAGAGATCATAAATCGTCAAATTTTACTAATACCATCGTCCGTTCTCATTACTTTTTAATCCTGTCCCGCTATTTTCATGAAATTTTGAGGATATATGTGTAGGATCTCTTTATCCTATTATAGATCATTTTGAATTAAAAACAAAAATTCGGCCCATAGAGGGTTAATTTGAAAGAATATGCAGCTGAGGCGCATCGATTGCTTGTAGAAGCATATGGTAAGTCTGCATTAAGTGAGAAAAGTTGTCGCAAGTAGTTTAAGAAATGTAAAAATGGTGAATTTGGTATCGAAGACAAAGAACGTAGTGGAAAGCCGAAAGTGTACGAAAACGCGAAATTAGTATGTAAAATGACGAAGAAAACAGATCGCGTATTCGAATTCCTATTTATCAAACTTGTCAGATTTTCAACGAATTATACTCTTCCCATGTTTCTCTTATTTCGTGACCGGAGTTATAATTTGGGAGATTTATTGATAAACTAGTGACTTATTTATATTAAAATGTACAATGTTTATTTCCACCCCATCCGGTATACGACAACGTAATTTAACGATGTTACTTTTAAAATAACTGGTAGCTTATTTTCTCCATCTCCCACCGCCACTCCATCAGATTAAGTAATAACAATAAATATTATAGATGAAAATTTACATCGAATCGAAGATACAATCCGTTAGAAAGCGGTAAATCACATAGAATGGAATCATGGTTCCGGAAACATTTCCCAAGTTCTCAGCTGGATCTGTTTCTCTAATTTCGCATTGGGCACACGGACTGATGACATTTGCATTTCCATCAGGAATTCGGCAACCTGGTTTCGTTGATGGCTTGCAGACTGATTCAACCGGCGGTCACTGATTAAATTGAAAAGTCGAGAAAATCAATGCATCACGTCTGCCCGGCGAAATTAAGGAGAACTGGACGTGTACCGTATCGAAAACGTGTTTCGCCGCGATTAAGTGCATGGATAGCTTCGAGTGGACGGGATGGAGAGGCTTCCAGAGAATCCCGGCAAATTTTCTCGGTAAACAGAATCGTCGAAATGCAGGAAACTCTTATACGATGGGCTTCGGAGGAGTTTGTGAAAGTTATTGCACTTCGAATTAACGAGAAAACCAATGTGAGTAGCTGTCGAGCTCCAATATCGAATTAAAACGAAATGGAAACGTATAGTGGCGCTACTTAACAAAATTTAGATATACTATAAAATATACACATTTTCCTGTAAATTTAATGTAGGCACCCAGTATATTGTAAACTAAGGTATTTGTACTTTTCCACTGCCATAAACCGTCGAAACATTTCTCACTTTCAACATCTTGCAACCAGGTGTTACTTATTTGACCGCTCCCGGAAGAAGAAGAAATAAACACTACGTGACCTATTTACGCTTAGTGCTAAACATAATCTAATTGAATTCAATAGATGGCGCAATCAGCCTGAATATCTCCAACAATGTACAATCGCAGCGAAGTAAAAATTGTTTCAAATAGTAATGTGGCAAATTTTTAGTAGTGCCGTAGAATCGCCATTCGACTACCAAGGGTTGAAAAGTTTGTTAAGATGTATGTTACATTCTCGCTAAACTCCATCATACGATTATAATATTAAGGGTACCCATAAGAAATTAATTATTTTGAAATCTGAAACAAGCTTTGCAGTGAAATCAAGATTTTATTTATAATCTATCATGTTACGTCGTAACAAAATTTAGATACACATTTAGATACCCATTTTCACGTAGATTTAATTTAGGCACCCGGTATATTTAAAGCTAAGGCATCTGTACTTTTCTACTGTGATAAACCGCTGAAACCTCCCCCGTATTCATCTTGCAACCAGGCGCAAGGAAAACCCAGGACAATTACCTGCGACTGCGCCGCTCGATCAAGTCACCGCCAACCCTGATTGGTGCGCTAGCCTGCTCAATTTGGATAAAATAAAATGAGTACACATTTTTATGTACTCATTTAAATCCCAAATTCAACCATCACTAAAGCAATTTCCATTCAATTCGAGTTCGCTCCTTTCTAATAGCAATCTTAAGTTTTAAAACTCGCACCCGAGTCTATTAGAGTCTAAACTTTATTTTCAAATATGTTGTGTATTTTGTAAAAGCATTAGCACCATTCCTAAATATTCGATCATTATTAAGTTAATGTTTGCACCGCATGAATAAATTCAACTCAATAGAGACACTTTCAACTATTCGCGCGCTGAACAAGTGGTAAACAGAAATAGGTTTATTTCATTATTCATTCCTTTACATTTTTGCCCGAGAGATTAACTTTTATTTTCAAACAAGTTATGTGTTTTGTAAAACCACTAGCACCACTACAAAATATTTGAACATTATTAAATTAATGCTCGAAGCACACGAATAAATTCAACTCAATAGAGTCACTTTCAACAAATTATTTGCCTGTGCTGAAATCATGTTATAATTTAAAATACAATATACAATGGGTGCTTATTGTATATTCCATCAAGAGCATTGAAAAAGTCACAAATTACGAATAGCATGTAACTCGAACTATTATTATTATGGATCATATGTTTAAACCTTAGTATTCGAATGGTGATCTCTGTGGCTATGTTTGTATCCAAGAAATTGATGAAAATTTAACCCTTTGCACTCGAAGCTGTTTTAACTAGAAAATCAGAGCATTTCTTTTGACTTTGGATATTTTCATTCCATATGAATCATTTCACCTTATGTATATAGTATTTTTTACAGTTATTCGTTCTTACAACACTTAAATTTTTATCAATTTTTTAAATATAAAGATGGCGATGTTTACATTATTTTAAATAATAATGTGCCAATCTTTTATGGCGCCTTAGAGACGCCATTCGAATGCAAAGGGTTAACAGTTACAAAGAGGAGTAATAGTAACAAAAACCCATATGCATAAAATGAAAAAGTTATGTAGAATGAAAGTATCCTAAGTCAGAAGGACTAGAAGCCTTGACTTTCTTAATAAAACTTCTTCGAGTGCAAAGGGTTGATATTAACGTCACATAAAGTAACATTGTATTATCGATCCGGTATCAATTTGCAAAATATGCATGTTGAGATTATGGAATCTAAATACAAAGTAACTGCACTACTTTGATCATGCTCTTGGCAAATCACAGTGCTTTGTGCGGTTTAAAAAAATTTTTAAGTGACGATTTCGATGTGAGAAACGAAGAACGTGGAAGACCGCCGAAAAAGATTGAAAACAGCGAATTGCAAGCATTGTTGAATGAGGATGGCGCTCAAACGCAACAATAACATGCGAATCAATTAAATGTGACACGAGAAGCCGTCTTCATACGTTGGAAAGCCACGAGAAAGATCCAGAAGATAGGAAAATGGAATTAACACTAGAACTACCAAACTAGTCATTTTGACTGTCCCTAGTTTCTTCTTTCGCAATTACTGAAGTTATAAAAATGTTTTCGTTAGTAATTTTCCCATATACTTCTTTAACGAACCACACGTTATAATAAAAATTGAATGAAGCTTGAATAAATGCAGTCTTGTTATTATCACAAAGCAATGTACATCGTTGGATTTATTGCTCGATAGTTCTAGTATTAAAAATCATCACAAAGTGATTTTGCTTTATGGTAATGCACCATCGCACACAGCAAAACCGACCAAGGAAACAATTATTTGGGAAATACTTTTGCATTCGGCTTATTTACTATTTGCCTGCATTCGACTATTATTTATTTGCATCGATGGGCACACATTTGCTGACCAACACTTCACATTTAACGAAAATGTGCGAAAATGGCTCGTGAGTGGTTTGTCTCAAAGTAAGTTTTTTGGCGTGACATCCACAAATTGTCAGAGAGATGGTAAAAATGTATAGCTATTGATGGGCAATTTTGCGAATAAAATATTTTATAATTTCTTATATGATAAATGTGTACTTTCTATAAGAAAATTCCGGTTTCATATTTACATACCCGTTATACGACAAACGAATAGTTTCTCGCAGAAACAGTGGGTTAATGCGGCGTCGTTGGACCGGTTTCAGGGCGAGTGTAATGCAAATGAGCCCGGACCCCCTACGAGACCTATTAATGAGCCGATTTAGCGACGAAATCGTGGAACAGCCGCCGAGGAGTGCTCGCGACTGGTGGAGATCCCGTATTAACGCGATATGACAACGAGATACATGCGACCCTTCTTGAAGTCGTGAAGGCGTGATGTTGCCATCGGCTGGACAAAAGGAGCAACAGCGTTAAACGCAACGTAATTCTTCGAGATTCCGACTAGTTTACAATACGTGACTCCGTTGACGGGTACCCGAAAACATTTTGTGCGAATGCAAATACGAAGGGACGATCCCTTCCTTCTCCCTTGGACAATTATCGCGCAAATACGAGAGGAAACGAATGGGAAGATTCGTAAAGAATAGTATACATATAGAAACAATTAGTTATTGCAAGTATGTTACATTTTTCATGATAAAATACGTAGTTCATCCGTGGTTTAATTTCAACAATGTGAACGTTTCGTGTGACTTGATTTATTAACCCTTAGTGCTCGAAACAATTTTAATTTCAAAATCGAGACACTTCTTGATGTAGAATAGTTTTCTTGTGCATGGTTCAGTTTCTTTTGTGCGCGTATAAAGTTTATTACTATTACTCGTATATGCAATAATTGATTTTTTATCAATTTCTTAAGTGACTCCGTTGACGGGTACCCGAAAACATTTTGTCTGAACACAAATGCGAAGGGACGTTGGATCCTCTCCTTCTCCTTTGGAGAATCATCACGCAAATTCGAGATGAATCGCATGGATCATTTCTTAAAAAAATAGTATACATATAGGAACAATTAATTATTGCAAGAGCATCATATTTTTAATTATAAAATATGTAGTTCATCCGTGGTTTAACTTCAACAATGATGACGTTTCGTGTGACTTAAATTATTAACCCTTAATGCTCGAAACAATTTTAATTTCAAAATCGAGATATTTTTTTATGTAGAATAGTTCCCTTGTACATGGTTCAGTTTTTTGCGCCTATAAAGTTTATTACTGTTATCCGTACGTACAACATTAAAATTTTTCCCGACTATTTAAATGTAAACATACTGATGTAAAATTATTTTGAATAATAGTACGACCATTTTTAATGTCAATTCTCTTTAACCCATTGACTGCCAACTACGAGATATCTCGTAGTGGGTGCTGCAAGTTTAGATTGGCTACAAAT
>CM052096.1:12063552-12080910 GCA_028453745.1 Agapostemon virescens | reverse complement strand
CATCCTTTCTAATAGTTCCTAACTCAAATAGCCATTTGAGTTAGGAACTATTAGAAAGGATGAATGAAAAATGTATATAGTGTAGAGAACATATTGATTATCAATTTTTATTATTAAAATTATTATTAAAACTATATATTAAATTAATTATATTAAAATAAAACCGTGGTACCCAGGGCAAGACGCGCTAAATTTGCGTGGCAGTCAATGGGTTAATTACACTGATTACTTCTACGAATGAAATAAATGAAACTTGTCTGAAGTACACAAAATTCGCTCGGCATTCAACGTGTTAATAATTCTGTCACCCATATATGGACAACATGAACAAGCACGAATTTACTGAAAAACAGACTTATTCGATTCTAGCTTCAAAATATTCAAGTGCGGCTCGTACTTTTCTGTTACTCCAGCAGAAGTACCCAAAAATAAAACCACGAACAACGATAAACAAATTACAGTGACAAAGCAACGAAATGATTTACTAAGTGTTCGCAAAAAGGTTGCTGCTTCAGATTCTCGTGGACCGTTCCAAAACCCGAGCCAGTCGAGATCTTCGAATAGAATCGACGTACGCGACACGTCGCCGTCGAGATTTGATCAAAATTCGATGGCAACGGGAACACGTATCCCGCGAGGGAGCTGGAGGAAGCTGGCACTCATTGCGGAAAGTTTCGCCGGTTCTCGAGCAGAGGCCGAGGAGGCGACGCGCTCGCTCAGACCTCAACCGTCGTCGGCGAAATATATGCGGAATCCGTTCCCCATGAAAGACGGGTTTCTATGGGCTCGTGCGAAATACCGGGTGTCTTGACAAGAGCAATTTATCATGCTCGATCTGTATTTGCATACGTCGTCAAAGGGCCTCGGCCGCTTATGTCGGGGACATCGTGGAGTCGAGTACCTTTTGAAATTCGCGTGTTTGCGAATACGGCCCTTCCTTTCTCCCCCCCCCCCTACCGCCCTCCCCCTTTCCCTCGCCACCCCATATCTCTCCGCATCTCTTTATTTCTCTCTGCTTCCGCGTCTGCCTCCTCTTTCTGCCCCTGCCTGGCTCCTCTTCCTCCTCAAACTGCCTCTTCGCCAGCGTAATACGAAATTTCTATCGTTCTACTTAACTCCGCTTATCTCTCCTCGCTACCGAGATCCTTTGTGTCTTGCACTCTTCGAAGCCCGGCCGTCGGCTATCTGACCAAACTGCTTCTTCCTTCTTCTTCATCCTTCCTTCGTCTTCTCTCCCCCCTCCCCTCCCCCCGTCTCTACCACGCACAATCAACTCCTTCCATTCTCATCTTTCTCCGTCGACCATTTCCTGACCTGTTCTAATCTGTCAGGTGTGTGCTCCGCTCATCCCCGATAGTCGAAAGGCTCCCGACAGACCCTCTCTGGCCAAAGACCGGCCGCTCCTTCGTCTCCAATGTTCGAGGCAAACGATGCGCGAGATATGAACTCGTTACGCGTACCGAGGACTTAACTGATCGTTGGCAGAACCTGATCTCACAGGACGATGAGGGATCAACGATGGCTGCTGCTGCTGCTGCTGCTGCAGCTCGTTTCTTTCGAGGCTGCTGGACCGTGGGTTTGTCTACGCGACGGAACGAATGGGGTGGACAAAGTCGATCAAGGGGGATGATGCGATCGCGATCTTCTATCCCGATGCGTACCACCGGAGTGCTTTCGACGGGGATTTCATCTCATGTGCACGGCAAAATTTGTTGTCGTTCACGGACGCGTCTTTCGATTTTCTGTTTGCGTTGTTGAATATACGGTCATCAGCATAACTGAACGGATAACCACAACGTTTGTATAAATCACTGTTTACTGCTAGGAATATAGAAGAATAATTCTAGAGAAAATAGAATTAATCTTAGGCAAAATAATTATTCTTAACACGTTGAGTGCCATGTCAGCCATCAGTGGCTGACACTGAACTTTTCGTTTAGGCCGCGTCAACCACCGATGGCTGACAGTGTACAATATGATATTTAAATGATGAAAATTTATTTAAAATTTACTTAATTTTTATTTATTACGAGGTTACATTAAGTCCTAATATATTTACACATCTGTATCGAATAAATTTCAATCTGTTTGTAGTGCGCTTCACATTGCTATACCGCAATACTAACAAGGGAACATATTCAGATGCGAAAATCCGATTTTGATGAAACTTATGGGGAGCTTATAGCTTTATTGTTTAAACAAAAAACTTTTGTTAACATTTTCTTGCGCGACTACATTTCCCATTGAAAAACACATAATTTTAAAAAACTTCAAATTTTTGCAACCTCTGGTTTCCGAGATATCTCAAAAACTATGGTTTTGACCCCCAACTTTGAGGGCTGTTTTCACCCCTTCAAAGTGGATGGTTGCCAATAAAAAAACACGTGTCAAATACTTTTCAAAGAACTATAAGCTGCCATAACTTTTTATCAAAATCGGATTTTCGCATCTGACTATGTTACCTCGTGAGTTTAGAAACATTGAGAAAAAGAAAGCCAATGAAGCTGATCGTCACCAAAATGACAGTGTAACTCGGATCATTTCACGTATTATATCGATATCTAAACGAATATCTACAGTCTCAACCCATATTCATAACAGTATTGTTTAAAAAACTTTAAAAGGACAATGCCAATAAAACGATTTTATTATTCCAAATCCTTTAGTTTCGAGATATCTAAAGATACTTATTTTTCTAAGTAGTTTCTACCTCTTCGATGCAGATGTTGGACTATAAGATATGTCTAATACGCCAAGCTACATTATTTTTCGATTATGAGTACTTGCAAAGATGTAACGAAAAATAAGTGAAATTACAACATTTCTGCCTCAGTCAAGGTGAATGCAATACAGTTTATGAATACATTTCTGACAGACGACAGTGGACTTCAATAACGAATAAACTGGCTATGCACAGTTAAAAGATTAAGAACTAACTCTCACATAAATTTTATCAAAATCGGCTTGTGTGATTTGAATATGTTCCCTCGTGGGTCTACAAGTATTCCTATTAGCAGCGACCAGACACTTTCGTGTACAGTTCACGCGATCTTAAGGTCAGATGTAAGAAGCGTTCATCCCGCTGACAGAATGTAAATGAGTAATTGTCCAGTTAGATTAGCGACACTGGGGTGTCCGTTATGAAATAGGGTTTCGTCGCATCGTAAAAAAAAGAACGTGGCCAAGACAGACCGTGACTTATCTGTATCGAGGACTGTGCAGCACGTTCTCCACGAGGAGAGGCGTGACACCGTAATCCCGATTCGTTCGGGACACTTGAATGGCAACGAAACTGGACGCTGGTCAGTCATGGAACTGGAGGGTGCAGCATGCACGGATGAAGATCCTTCAGCTCGCGTCGCCTTTTCAAGGGCCAAGTAAAACGGGTGTACGATGATCAAAGATTAATGACGATCCCCAACTACCAACGATTTGCTTCGTTTTATATTGGATAGTCAGAAAAGTATTAAGAGATTTTTGTCACTAATTGCGTCATAGTGACGCGCATGTCAGAGGCGACATTGCCGTCTACAATTTTCATAAAGACAGTTTTGTATTTTGTCAATCGTGTCAAAAGTAATATTCGTGAAATTTCTGAACAAATTCGCTATATTTTGCAATTTTACTACCGGAAACTGTCGAAGTAGCGCGCTTACAAAGGAACATATTCAGATGCGAGAATCTGATTTTGATGAAATTTATGGGAGCTTATAGCTTTATTGTTTAAACAAAAAACTTTTGTTATAATTTTCTTGCACGATCACAGTTCCCATTGAAAAACACACAATTTAAAAAAATTGAATTTTGTTTTAAATTGTTGTGTCGCGCCGCTTAGGTCTTTTCATACTCATTTCGAGAAAGCGCGATTGCGCTGTTCGGGATTTTTCGACAGTGTTTTTTCAATACCTCTTGGGACTCAAAAGGTTATTGAACCACATGTTTCAATAAAATTTGAATGAAGTTGGAATAGATGCATTTTTGTTATTATCACAAAGTAATGTATATCGTTGGATTTATTCGCATTTGCATTAGTATGAAATTAGTTATTATTAATATTATTTATTATTATTATTAATTAGTATGAGTAATAGTAATAAACTATATACGCACGAAAGAAAATGAACCATGTACAAGGAAACTATTCCACATCAAAAATTGTCTCGATTTTGGAATTAAAATTGCTCGGAGTGCAAAGGATTCAACCCTTAGCACTCCAATGGCTCCTCTGAGGCGACACTAGAAATTGACATACTGTTATTAAAAAAAAAACTATTGTACTGCTATGTTTGCGTTTAAGAAATCGATAAAAATTGAAGTGCTGCACGTACGAACAGTAGTAATAAATTTGGTATGCACAAAAGGAAATGAACCACGTAGAAACCAAGTGTCCTAGGTAAAAAGAATGTCTCGATTTTGAAATTAAAATTGCCTAGAGGGCAAAGGGTTTAATATAGTTGAAAAATGTGCAAACTTTGACAATGACTGTCCAAGCCGTTAAGAAGATATTGTAAAGTCGAATGATTTCCCTTACTCGTTCCACTGTGCGGCGGTTCCCGGAGCGAATTGTTCTCACCCTTCAGCAACCTCAAGAAAAGAAGAGAACAAACTGAGTAGTCGTTCGGAAGGCACGGACCGCTTCGGCGAATCATTTGGGACGATCGTCGCATTAATCCGCCATTAATATCCGTGGTGGAGCTCGGGTGCGAAAGAGAGAGAGAAAGAGAGAGAGAGAGAGAGAGAGAGAGAGAGAAAGCCAGTCGAGTGTGTAAACCTTCTCTAAACACGCATTCGCGTAACAAATGGCAGTCGGTTCTCGTTCACGTACCGCGGACGAGGTTTAATACCGTGGCCATGTATGCATACGACCGGAGGAAGGTGATTAATGCCTCAACGGAGGGTCAAGATCCTCTTCGATTAATCAAATTAAGGGTGGAAGCGAGAGATAAAACTAGCACTCGGTCGTGGAAAAGTCCGGCGAGCAGCGACGCTCCGTTAACGACGAGGCGGCGACGGCTGGTTTTCGGCCGACCGTTGAAAACGACCGATGAAAAATGACGGGCATGACTTATCTGTATCGAGAACTGTCGCTCGGACTACCGCCTCCCTTGCAAAGAGGCGTGACCGACGGGGTTTGTTCGCCGGCCAGGTTTCCGGTGAACAAAACCAACCGAAAGATACGCGTGCGGTGAAGAATGACTGGTTGAATGTCGCGGCGCTTATATGGCCCTCCAATATCCATTTAGAGGGAGAGAAAGATTTTTCGTCCGCTGGATACACTGTCTCTGCAAACTTTAGAGGTTGAATCGACCAAAAAGTAAACGGTGTACGTGGCCGTCGAAGTGAATTCAGGAAAATCCATTCGCAAATCCATTTCCAAGTGCAAGTCCACTTTTTTGTTTCCATTTTGTTGTTTCGAGGATATTAAAGGTTAACACATTAGTCAATTAACATGTTCCGTGCCGTGTACATTGTATACGATCTACACCGAACTTTCCGTTCAGGCCGCTTGCAGTTGTAATTGAAAAGCGAAGTATTTTTTAAAAATTTGTCGTAGAGTCAAATGTAGGCATCTTAACACTTTACCGACCGGAAGCCTATTAACACTTTGACTGCCATGTCACCCATATATAGGTGACGGAATTATTTATATCGTTTCTAAATGAATTTTAACGTTGATGTATTCATTGTATCAAAGTTGATGGTGATCTCGAAAGTGCAAGAAGGTGGCAGAAGTATTCAACATTATACTTTTTATTTTTTCAATTTTTATTTCATTCAACATCTCATTTCGATTTTGTAGAATTTTCGTGGCTATTAGCTTAGCAGTCAACGTGTTAATAGGACTTTCAATAATTGCACTTAACAGAATGAAGCTTAAAAATCTACTTTTACATTGTAGTTTTTAAAGAAATTATTAGATAACGTTACTGAAGATGCCTTGAAGATTTTCGAGAAAAATTCCTGTCACTGTTGAAAAGTTTTCAATCATGGACTGTGGACCTTAAAAATTTCTGAAACAATCGCCGGTCGGTAAAGTGTTAACACATTAAGTGCCGGCCCCGCAATAATGCGGATTTTGTAAGTCTGTCACTTGTATTGAATACGAAAGCTTGAACGATTTTCTTTCTGTTAAATTGTACGTGACGAATATTCAATCAAACTAGACTATTTTACGAAAATGTATAAGGTTTTAAATATTTTCTTTAGCTACTCGTTGTTCAGAAACAATCAAATGAGCTCAGAATTAATTAAATAGCTCATATGTCGACGGCGCTCAATGTGTTAATATCGTGTATACTGCATTTATTATAGCGTTCTTATGGCGATCACGCACCACGCGGCATAGCGGGCACTTATTTTCGACTGCCTTTTGTTGAAACAGCAGAGATTTAATTACTTATTTAATCATTAACCTTATTTAATCGAACTTACTTTCCGTTCAGGCCGTTTGCAGTTCTAAGTGAAAAGCGAAGTATTTTTTTAAAATTTGTCGTAGAGTCAAATGAAGGCATCTTAACACTTTACCGACTGGAAGCCTATTAATAGGACTTTCAATAATTGCACTTAACAGAATGAAGCTTAAAAAATATAAGAGCTTTTAAGAGTATTATATAAGTGCTTATGTTAAGAGCTTATAGTTCTTTGAAAAATATTTGACACATGTTTTTTTTATCGACAATTATCCACTTTGAAGGGGTGAAAATTTATTTAAATTGTGTGATTTTTCAATGGGAAATGTAGTCGCGCAAGAAAATTCAAACACTGAATATGTTCTCTTGTAAGGCAACAGAATTTGTCAAAAAACTACTGTTTAAAAAAATGTTTACAGCATTGTGTTTGTTTCTACGAATTTGATGAAAATATAACTGTTGTAAAAACAGCTTCGAGAGCAGAGGGTTAAACGGATATCGATACTTTCATAGAAGTATCAAACGGGTATCGATTCTTTTATAGAATATTAAATGGGCATGCATTTGATACTTTTGATACGTAAGTGTTTAACACGTTGACTACCAAGCTAACAGCCACGAACATTCTACAAAATCGAAATGAGATGTTGAATGAAATAAAAATTGAAAAAATAAAATGTATAATGTAGAATACTCCTGCTACCTTCTTGCACTTTCTAGATCACCATCAACTTTGATGCAATGAATATATCAACGTTAAAATTCATTTAGAAACCATATAAATAATTCCATCACCTATATATGGGTGACATGGCAGTCAAAGTGTTAATACTGCTCGATACTAACCAAGGATATATTCGAGCAAGACAAAGTAAACTTGTAAAGATTAACAAGGGTTAAACAGAAAGAATGCTGAAGCTTAGAATCTAGATACATACAGTACGTTAGTATTTTTCATTAGCAAACGATCCAATATCTGTTTCGAGGATCTAAAAATATGTTGCATACTTTTGTCCTGGTTTCAGGTTCTCTCGAGTCCCTCCAGCGAAAGGGTTGAAATGCTTAATCTACTGGCTGTTTATACGCTTTCCAACCCCAAGGTCTGCATTATAACCGTATTTATACTAATAGCCCCCGTCGAAAGTTTAGGAACTATTGTGGCTGGTCCAGTCGTGATTTAGTAGCTACGTTTTTCAGCTATTAAACCGAGCACACAAAAGGGATGGGACAAGAAGGTGTGAAACCTGAGGCGTGTCCCGTGCTCGCAGTAGGTAAAATGTTGATCGTAAAAATTTCAATTCTCCTGACACTAAATACAATCTCGTCCCTCGAGGGGAGCCGTTTGCATTGTTTTCGCGTTACCCTTTTCCTGGTACCCCTTTAGCTATTTGTTTGCACAGTAAACACTTTGGATGGAAAACAAATATGATAGTAATTAGGGGATTGCGTACGTTGATGGCTGTAATTACGAGTACATCGGAAAGATTGTCTAATTTTGCGGTAAAATGGAGTGGCACGAATTTAAGTCGATGAACGATTAAATATTGAGAGTACAAATAACTCTCCCCTGTTTTTCATATTAAATTGAGCATTTATTGCGAAAACACGGTACCTTATGTTTTTTCAAAGTATTGTCCATCGCTGATCACTACTTTTCCCATCTTTCTGGCAGCATCCGGATACCGCGTCGGAAGAACGCTTCTGTATAATGCTTCAGATTCGCTGAAACATAACAAAATCATTCGTCAAATGTTTGAATCGTAACTATTGGGTTGTTCGAAAAGTAATTTCGTTTTTTCCCGACAGAGGATTTAATTGTATTTTTTTGCACCCAACTTCACACTTAAGCCGCATAATCATTATATGTTTTCAGAGCTGATATATCAAGGCTTGTGTGTGAAAAAGTCCAATTGATTCTACGCAGTAGTTTTTAGTTGGTGCCCTTTTAAATATGGAGAACAATAAACAGCATTTGCGTCACATTTTACTTTTTTACTATAGAAAAGGTAAAAATGCTATTCAAGCCAGAAAGAAATTAACCGATGTGTATGGAGAAGATGTGTTGACAGTACGCCAGTGCCAGAACTGGTTTGCAAAATTTCGATCCGGCAATTTTGATGTCGAAGATGCACCACGTTTTGGAAGACCGGTTGAAGCTGATTAAGACACGATAAAGGCATTAGTTGATGCAAACCGGCGAATGACAACACGTGAGATCGGTGAGAGGTTAAATTTATCAAATTCAACTGTTTATGACCACTTGAAAGGCCTGGGTTTAACCTCGAAGCTCGATATATGGGTTCCCCATGTTCTCACGGAGAGAAATTTGTGTCGTCGCGTTGACGTCTGTGATTCGCTTCTCAAACGTCACGAAAATGATCCATTTTTGAAGCGCATCATTACTGGGGACGAAAAATGGGTTGTATATAACAATGTCAAACGGAAGAGATCATGGAGCAAAAAAGATGAACCGGCCCAAAGCATTTCCAAAGCTAATATCCATCAAAAAAAGGTGATGCTGTCTGTTTGGTGGGATTTTAAAGGAATCGCTTTTTTGAGCTTTTACCAGACAACACAACAATTCATTTCGGAAGTCCACTGTCATCAGCTGGACAAACTGAATGATGCACTTCAACAGAAAAGGCCAGAATTAATCAACAGAAAAGGTGTAGTGTTCCACCAAGATAATGCGAGACCTCATACAAGTTTGGTCACTCGCCAAATGCTTTTACAGCTTGAATGGGATACAATGCCACACCCACCATATTCTCCAGATCTGGCACTTTCGGATTATTATTTGTTCCGGTTACTGCAAAATTGTTTAGGCGGTAAAACCTTCGCTTTAAATGAGGAGGTCAAAAACCACCTCGATCAGTTTTTTGCCAGCAAAAACCAAAAATTTTATGAGCGTGGAATCATGCTACTATCAGAAAGATGGCAAAAGGTATTGGACCAGAATGGCCAATATATAATTTAATAAAATATTTGTTCATTATACGAAAATTGTCTTTCATTTTTACAAAAAAACGAAATTACTTTTCGAACAACACAATACTATAAAACGGTAATGATAAAACGGTAAAGATGTTTTAGAATGTAGACTATATTTACTATAAAAATTATTTAAGGAAATTTTGAAAATTCAGCATGTGCCTTAACTATTTCTTAGATTCGAGGAAGACCATAATATTTAATAAGCGCATGAATAATAAAAAGATATCGGTACATTGTTTATCAGATATTTAACTACCTTGAGTAATAAATTTATTTAACGTATCTTTTAAAATTGATTTTTGGTCAGCTAAACTGGCCATTTGGACCACTATGCAACGATGCCGCATAAATTCTGATTTAATTTTCCACATAAATCGTGAATATTCATCTTCCGACGGTGTATCATTTATCGTGAATATAATAAAACCTTCTACATTGTATTTTACGATACCTGTGTGCGTGAATTTAGTATGGCTCATTTTAGCATGGCGCATTTTAGCATTTTAACGTGGATTGTTGTCGGCGTCTATAGATAGACTTGAGGAAGATCGAATTATGCGACGAACAGCCTGAAAAGTTGCTCGATTTGATACTTCGATTGAAAGGGTGCAAAAGTAAGTACGAAATTGTAGCAAGTGGTTGAAGTCTCGACAGTTTCAGGAATTACACAATTGCTGAAACAGATCGACGATCGAAAATTCATGAAAAGCTTCTGCGAAGTGAAAGGAAGTATGAAGAAGATTCAAGAGTATTGTAACAGTTTCAAGGAGCTATTTATCTCCATTAGCACTCTTCGATTCGAAGTAAAACTTCAACGAAGGAAATAACTTCAATTATTTTTGTCAATCGTAATGGGTCTAACAATAAAGATATTCGAAGGAAAATCATTTTATAATAAAAATATATAACAAATATCTTCTGTAATTTTCGGTATTCAGAATGCCAGTAAAAAACTTTTCAACAACGCCTATACAGCAATTGCAACAGCTTCTTCGCTTATCAGCATAATCTCATCTCTCACCTTTGTGCAATGGTGTTTGGCACAATTTGACACATCCATTCCATTGACAAAAATTCATACTACTGACGCATGGAAGAATTGTCAAGTTCAAGAATCATGTAATAGAAATAAATGTAAGAACCTTTGTGCTAAATGTAATCGAAATGTTTGCGGAATATGCATTTCAAAAACAGAGTTTATATGTGAATAATATTTTCAATGATTTTTTAAATAATAAATCTTTCATTTAAATCGATGTGGAACTATTTTCTTTGCAAAATATTTTCAATTTTCTTGTATGAGTCAAATTGGCTCACTTCAGTAAAAATGGGTATATAATCTACATCCGTAAATCCAACGTTAACCCTTTGCACTCAAAGCTGTTTTACCTTTGAAAACCAAGGTATGTCTTCTGGTCTCGAAAATTTCACTTTACGTGATTTATGTCTTCTTATGAGTATTCAGGTTTTTACTATTGTGGCGTCGCTCGGTCACCTTTGCTTAGGGACTTGGAGTCGACAGGATTTACGGAGAATGGTTGTAAAGTCAAACTCCGGAGAATCAAACTCGTTTTTTCAACTCGTAGCGAACGCTAGGACAGACTCGGCTATGTCGTTACGTATCGCGGATCGAACTCGGTCGATTTGGTAGTCTAGTCGAATATCAGATTTGTTCTAAGTTGTAGCGGTCATGTTATATATAAAGAAACCTCGGTATTTGGAAATGGAAGAGTAGGAGTTTCGAATATTTAATATAATTGGTTGTAGGACGAAGGGTGGAAGTACAAAAATTCGGAGTGGGAATGACGAAGATGGAGGGTGGAGTAGGAGAAGGTCCGCCAGGTCGGAATTGCTGGCAACGGTGGAAAGTTTTCGTCGCCTAACGGAAAGAATGCACTGCAAAAATGTGCGAGTCAGCTGTGCGAATTTTGGGTTTTTCCGCGAGGTACAGCTGCTCCTTTGTATTAGCTACGGCGGCCCGCGGCCGGGTAAAAATTACCTGAGCTGGCCATGCTGGTCTCGCTACACGCAGGTTTCAAGACGCAACAACTATTATTCGTCTTTACAACAGTGAAACTGTTATCACTTTCCCAGATGCAAGCATAGTGATGTAAAAATTATTTCAAATAATGGCGTTGTAATTTTTAGTGGTGCTTCAGAGTCACCATTCGAGTGCAAAGGGTTAAATTATATAAGTGCCATTCTGTTCCACAACCCTTTTCCATTTTTCAAGCAACTACACACAACAAAGCGCATGTCGTTTGTTTTCAGTAATTTTAACCCTTAGCGCTCCAATGTCTCCTTTGAGGCAACACCAAACATTGTCAAACTATTATTCAAAATAATTTTTACATTACAATGTTTGTATCTAAGGAGTAAATAAAAATTGAAGTGTTACATGTACGATCGATAGTAACAAATTTGATATGCATGAAAGGAAATGAACCACGTACAATGGAATTATTCTAGAATCAAGGAATGTCTCTAGTTAGGACTTAAAATTGCTTGGGGTGCAAAGGGTTAATGATACAACATCGCGGTCTGTCTTTATCGAAGTCGTCTATGTTCCTCCAGAGAATCTACGTCGATGTTGTCGGACACGCGTACATAATTTTGAATTTACTGTTCGCGTTAAGTCCGTCCGAATTTGAGGATCGGACTGGGAGCCGGTGAGATACCGGCGCGGTCGGCCGTGCATCGTGATTTGTGGACGTCAATACGGGGGTTACGCGTGACGTATCTCACCGATCATAATTACATCCTGTTACTGGAGATCCTGGCTCCTTCCTCGTCCACCTAAGCCGTAGACGTCGCCCTTCGCCTGCTTCTCCACCCTCGGTGACGTCCCCGGAGTCCCTACTGATTTACCGACTTCCTCTCGGCTTTCGCCTAATAGCTCAATCGCTTATTTCAATGGATCGTTCTTAACCCTTGCGTTTTCTCATGTTCCTTTCACTTTATACTCGTTAACCCCTTCAACGGAAATAACGAACGAGTATACCGCGACAAACAGGTGATATTAACCCTTTGCACTCGAACGGTGATTCTGGGGCACCACTAAAAATTGCAACGCCATTATTTGAAATAAATTTTACATCACTATCCTTGCATCTAGGAAAGTGATAACAGTTCCACTGTTGGAAAGAAGAGTAATAATAAAAACCTGAATATGTATAAAAGGAAGTAAATCACGTAAAGTAAAATTTTTGAGACCAGAAGACATGACTTGGTTTTCGAAGGTAAAACAGCTTCGAGTGCAAAGAGTTAAAAGGGAAAACGAAGTACGTTAAACCTTCTCCATTACGGTATTTTCTGAATTTTTTTTTTAAATTATTATATTACATACGTATAGGTTTATTAGTGAAAGGATAGTTTAATTAATTATAATAGAAAGAAGCTATTAGCGTAACCGTGTGTTCTTTCCGTCGTTTTAATCTGAACTACCCCCGCTTGTTCTCCGTCGCGATATGCAATTTTCATAGCCGTCCCTGTTCCATATGTAATCGCACGTACAGATTCATGTTATCTAGACGCTTCACACACGTACGTACATGAACATTCATCTACACAGCACACATCCCTATATTTGCGTACTTGAATGTTCATCTACATAACACAGGTTTCTACATTTGCGTGCTTGAACATTCATCCACATAACCCACATTCCTACATTTATTTACTTTTATGGGTACATATTTAATATGTCAACCTCTCATTCAGGGTCCCTGTGTTGGATTAAGTTGCTCCAGAAAAGTCAAGTCATTTGATTTAATATTTTAAAAAGTTATTTACCAGTTCTGTAAATATGAAACCGGAATTTGATCATACGAGGCACTACCCACTAATGTAATTACCGTCAATCCGCGTCATTGACGCCATTTCCTTGTTTTGACACATGATAAAGACTTTCAACTCACGACCATACAAGTTTCATACAACAACCTAGTTTTTAATAGCGTTGAATTTGTCGAATAGTGTTGAATTTCATAGAGTGAACCATATTTTTCAACAAGTTAAACCCAAAAACAATTTTTTTAATTCTTTTGCAATAAAATTAAACCATTTACAACGTTTCATAAATTTATTTTCAGATAGAGTTCGCTCGCAATGCAAATAGTAAGGCACCATTGAATACACAACGATATGTGCCCATAATTATGAAAGTGGTCCAAGTCAAAATTTAAGAAAAATGAGTTTATTAGTTATTTCACACCACATTATTTTAAACTAAATTTATTCAATGTAATTTTTACGATATCGTCAAAAATGAACCATTAGATAGTGGTTGTAATTTCAACATTATATGGAATGTATTTAGTGTTAATTATGAAAGTGGTCTAAGTAAAAAATTTAAGGAATTATATAAACATAACTTGCATTTTTGGTGTCGGGTCATTCCTTTCTACCGAATGACCGTCATTTTGGGTTGATAGAAATGAAAATAAAAAAGCAAATTACTTATACAACCCTGAGCTTTATTATGAATTGATAGAAAAGTGTAGAAGAAGAAATACATTTTCGATGAAACGAATGTTGCAGTCGGATTTTATTTCAACGAAATCACTAGAAGAGTAAAAAATACCGCGGGCGAATCTGTCTTTTGGCTTCAAATTCAATGCATGAGATTCTTGAAGAATGAACCTTATAAAATGTTCTATAAAACTTCTTTAGATGATTCTAAATTCCACGTTTTGGATCTTTCACCTAAAAGGGGAAGTACTAAAAATATACGGAAATATTAAATTACTTCCATTATACGCCACCACTAGACCAGCAACGGAAGAAAAACATAAAAATATTATGTGTTTACTACCATACATCCCTCCAGTTTTTCAGGAACATTTTAAGAATCTTAAAAACTCGAAATGATAAAATTGGATTACTTTTTAAAAATAATTAATATATGTTCATGAATTATTTCATTAAAGTTATTGTTTTAAATAAAACTCACAGTTCTTTATTGCTTTAAGTCATTTATAGGACATTCAGTTAATTTTGAAAATGGTCTAAGTCAGTTGAAACTTTAAAAACAACATTTTCATACGAAATTCACACAAAATTTCATATTCATAATAAATTTCCACTAATCAAGACTAATAAAATCATAAAATAAAATGTCGCATAATGTAAAAATATTTTTTAATTTATTCAAATGGAATTCATTAAATATCTCGAAACAAGAAATATATGACTTAGACCACGTTCATAATTATGGGCGCAAATGCTTCACTGACGAAGTACCCGAACTGAGCCGTTTACTTTGAAAGTGGCTTAAGTCCATTTATGTTCGAATCGAGATATTGAAGGGTTTGCGTTGGATTAAATTTAAAAATATGGGTAACAGATAACATAATAGAATAATGTTTTTGGGTTTCTAAAGGTGTCAAATTTATCATCCCAATTAGCATAGTTAACATTATTGAAGAAATAATATGTTTTTGATGGCTATGAATGGACTTTTCGCCATTTTCAAAATAAATGAAACGACGTTTTCAATTCTTAAGAAAGGACAAGTCCATAGGAAAAGTAAATTTCCCTTGAAATTAAAATAAATGTATACACTTTTGTGTTATAAAATAAAAAATATATTCAACTTTCATTCTTTGTTAAATAATTTCTACATTAAATTTAATATAGTTTTATTAATTATTATTCAGTCTTCTCCAGTTTGTGTACGCGGGAGGGATTTAAAATAACTGTGGTATGCAGGTGGCGCATAATGTAATAAATCCATTAAGCCCTTATATTTTAGGTTTGTGAGTGGTCTCGGTTTTTTGTATAGTGATGCCAACTGGATATTATTAAAGTTTTTCGATCTTCCCCGTTACGGTAGTAAACCCAATGTCTTGAATGGTGCATCCTCGTTCATTGTCGTTTCATAGAATAACTTATATGAATCGCTTCTCAAAAATCTCATCCAGCATACTTTAATCCAATTTACTCTTTCACCGTCAGTATTTTTTAGCCTTTTAAAAATCGCATTTTCTGTGGACAGGTACTGTTCCGTTGTTTAAAACATAGTCATTTCACATTGATAATTCAACTGTTACTTTGATAATTAAACATAAAGCTGGGATCTCATAAAATTTTATTTACATAATTATTTTCCATATCCATTTGAAACTCTCACAATGGGACTTACGCCATTTTCAAAATAACCTTTTCATCGCTTCATCAACCAGCAAATTTTCGTGTTACAAAATCTTAACGATTTTAAATGTATTAGTAACAAGTTACCTCAGAATGATAAGATTATGGTAGCTGACTCGATTTTTTTAAAAATGGACTTACGCCACTTTCAAAATAAACAGTTCATATAAAGCGCTTCGTTCCTTTACACGATAATAAATTCATATTATTATTTATTCGTAATCTATATAAAATCAAATACATCGATTGACCCAGTGCTAACCATTTGGGACACTATATCGGAAGAAAAGAGCAAAACAATCGGGATGCATCGAGGGGCTGTCAGCAGCAAGAATTTCCTGCGCGACTCCGCGCCACATCCGTCCAGTAATTCGAAGCCGTTCAATCCGACACGGTAATTGCATTTCACGATATGCCGAATCAGTGGATACGTGTCCGAGTAGCCGTGAGGCATCCACGGAGCATCCGGGGCCTGTCGATCCTCTCTCGACTCAGACCGGATACTGCCTGTACCTACCGTTCGCAAGGTACCTTCTGGCGGTCAGCCTTCGATTCGCGCTACCGTCAACCAGTTTCGACTATCCCTCCTGATAATGCGGCATTCCTGTGTAGGGCTTTACCTATTAGTTGCCATAAACGGCGGCCAAGATCACGTGACTGAATGGAAGGGGGCCGAGGAGGTAGATAGGGGGAGGGGGGGTTTGGGAACATCAAAGCCAAAGGCATGGTTGCACTCTAGGGACGGCCTATATGTATAACGTTACTCAACCCGTCCTGACTCCCCGGTACCGAAGCGGCGACTCTAACCCAGACCAAACCCCCCAGTTACGTTGCCCCAGGCACCCTTCCAGCTCGAGTCCACCTACTCGTTCTGCTGCATAGGTGCAATTCGCTGCAACAGGCTTCGAATTTCGGACTTAATGCGACTCCGAAAATCAACTGCCTCCGCGCTGTCTTTGAGGATTGTTTCGAACGGGGTCCGTTAATTAGGAATACAAAGTCCTGTGCGCTGAACGGAACTGATTCCGATCAACGCCAAAGACCCGAAGATGATACCGAACAATAAATCCTACGATATTCATTGCTTCGTGATAATAACGAGACTGCGTGTAGTAAAACTTCAGATAATTCTTTAGATGTACGTTATTAACCCTTTCGTTACGGACGATTTCTCCGACAAGCCAAAAATGTGCACGGTGCTCGAGACTGATCGTCAACTGTCGCGTTTACGCATTGCTGCAGCAACTCGAGTTGTTTTGACGATGTTTATTGAAAAAAAGAAACTTTCCTTTAACCCTTTCGATGCAAGAGCTCTTTTCGCTGTGATACTTCTGCTGTACCTGGAAAAATTCTTTGAAAATGTTTTTTTTTGCGGCGTATATGCGACTGTCGGAGCGAAAGGGTTAAAGGAGTACATCCAAACCTGATGCAAAAATATTTTTATAACTCCAATAATTGCGAAAGAGAGATCTAGGGACCAGTCAAAATGACTGGTTTGGTAGTTCTAGTATTAACCCCTTGGCCTACGACTTATTTTACAATAACAGTGACTAGACTTTCGGTGCCCTCCGCAGAACGACAAAAAGAAAAGTCAAATTTATAGTTACTGCATGCCTAGCTATTCTCCAACGACCGTATACGATCAACAATTAAATAAAATGTTGTTTTTGTTTAAAGAAAATTAAGGAAATGAAGACGAGAAAGATTTAGTATTAAGTTATATTTGTATTCGAATAGCTGTAACCTTTTCCGAAATTGTTTTTTTCTAAATCGGCTTTTAAAAGGTTTTTAGCTTTTTTCCTAG
>CM052096.1:12047921-12063052 GCA_028453745.1 Agapostemon virescens | reverse complement strand
TTCGAGACTGTTTCAACAAGAGGTTCCATGGTGTAATGGTCAGCACTCTGGACTCTGAATCCAGCGATCCGAGTTCAAATCTCGGTGGGACCTGCTTTTTGCATTTCAATTAACAGAAAATTATAATTTTTGCTAATTATTTAATGACTGAAGGTATTTATTAGTAACTGTTTGTAAAACAGGCCTCATAGTCTAATAGTCAGTATTTTAGACTTCGCATCAGCGATTCAAATTCAAATATCGTTGAATCCCAATTTTTGCATTTTCCTTTCGATATATCGTCGTTCGCGACACTTCTGAAAAGTGTCAACGAGGACATATCGTTGCGTATCCGATGACGCCTTGCTTTTCATATTGCGAGCGAACTCTATCGGAAAATAAATTTCCAAGATGTTCCATAGGGTCTAATTTCATTACAAAATAATTTAAGAAATTGTTTTTGGGTTCAGCTTGTTAGAAAATAAGGTCACTCTATGAAGCTTCTGGGGCAAGTGGCGTGGGGTTCCAAACCATAGCAAATTCGTTAAAGTGGCCCGGTATTCTTCCCATAGGTACGATACCATTCCTTGGCACTGAAAGGGTTAATTACCAAGTATTATAAAGGCTATGACCGGGTTTGGAGATGATTTTCGCCCCCGACGGTATTTTAATCGAGCTTGGAATATCTGCTACCCTACCCAAAAAGACCCCCGTCTGCCAAGTTGCAGCCCTATATCTCATCTGTAAGGGTAGTTATTGAGAAAATTCGAAAAACCAGTTTTTCGCCCATTTTTCCTCTTTATTAACTATCTAATTAATTAATAATTCTGACACACTGCAGATACTAACCAACAAAGCTTCTGAGTAACGAAAACAAAAAAAAAGACCTGACCGGAATACAAACCTGGTCCAAAAAGTATCCAGCGGTTCCGCAGTTGGATACCATACCTGCTCCACTAACCAGCACTGTTGAAATCTTTTTCGAAGCATTCGAATATATTATACATAATATTATTTTAATTTTATGCATTACGCAACTTTAAAAATCTGTAACATTTTTTTCTGAACGCAGGAACATTCAATATCACATAATACATTCTTTGGATTCAGAAAAGATGAGTACAACTCTTTAAAAAACGCCGAAAGAAGTGGTTTTTTTTTAACTATGCCCCACCACTTTCAGGAATTCGAAAAAAATTGAGCATAAGACTTGAAGGAAGTTCGTTAGTCTGCCTATTCAAATAATAAGAATGCTAACCCGTTTGAAACTATGCTTTATTTTTCTCTTGGCAAGGTGGACTAGCCTAGGTCGTGGTTGTCAGAAGACTGCTGATTTTTTCTTCGCCATTACTAACGTCGATTTTGCAACGTGACTCTCCGCCCAAACGCTTTCCTAATTGGTTAATGTGTCAAATGGCCATTAACCAATCAAGTTGTTTAGTTGGGTTTGTACCCCTCACTGTTCCTTGCGCCCTTACGCGCGTTTCGTACAAAATATTATAAACCTTGCTAACTCTGTGGGATCAATACACTTCAGAGATTGTTTCCACGGGAGGTTCCATGGTGTAATGGTTAGCACTCTGGACTCTAAATCCAGCGATCCAAGTTCGAGTCTTGGTGGGGCCAACGTATTTTTTAATTATTAGAAAATCAATAACAACTCATAACACTGAAAAATTTAAAAATCTATTATTATTGTTACTTTTGACTGGAATTATATCTTCTTCATTTCATTAAAATCGACAATGAATCTTTTAAAAACATGTTCAAGCAAACATTTGTTTATAAATCAATAATTATAAAAATTCCATAATTTGTACATTTTAGAATTAAAATAGATAATAATAACAATTACAATAATATATGGTATACGTTATTTCGTGCTGCCAACTCTAATGTGAAATAATATGATCGAAGATAATTGTTTATAAACTTGTTATAAAAATAATTTTTAATGTTTCAAGTTTGTTTTTTCACGCAAGCAATGCAAAGTTGTGCGGTGTAACGGTTAGCACTCTCCACTTTGAATCCAGTAATTCAAATCTCGGTGAAGCCTATTTGCGATTTTTTCTACATTGCAATTAGATTATTAGAAAATGTACGTACGTACACAATACAATGATATATAAGTTAGCGGTTCGTCAACAGGTTCCATGGTGTAATGGTTAGCACTCTGGACTTTGAATCCAGCGATCCGAGTTCAAATCTCGGTGGAACCTTCTTCCTTTTTTTTTTAAAGCATCTATATTATTTCGGGAGCGCCCTGTACAGCACGAGAGGGGTAAGAAAAACTACCCCTTTCAAGAGGTCCCATGGTGTAATGGTTAGCACTCTGGACTCTGAATCCAGCGATCCGAGTTCAAATCTCGGTGGGACCTTCTAATTTTTAAATTGATTTTTTTTTTCAAATTCTTATCATATTAAATCTATCAATATTTTAGAGTATCGTGTGTTAATATTTCTTTTTATTATCAACCAGAAATCCGTAAGAAAAAAAATAATTCTTTTCTTCATTCACTAAACTTGTTTACAGGTTTACGTTTCTGTTTTAGGAATTGACTATTCCTCATTTTAATTGAAATTAATTCGCGAGTACTCGATATTTTATACAAACATTCTATAATAAAATTAAATAATCGCGAATATAATAATATAAAAGTTATTCTGTTCTATGTTTCCTGTCATTCGTTCGAATTTAGGTTACAATGCAATTTTCACCGTAAAGACAATTGAGTTTGCTATAAATAAATGTTGCTAAATATTTGTAAGATGAAAATACTTATCACTAGTTTTAAAGCAGTGACTTATGTGATTTTTTCAATATTCTGCAAACTTTCAACTAATGTAAACGCTTTTTATTTAAGATTAGAAGCTTACCATTATTAATAATCAAATAATAGTTTAATATAACAAAATAAT
Organism: Agapostemon virescens; assembly: GCA_028453745.1. Taxonomy (NCBI): domain Eukaryota; kingdom Metazoa; phylum Arthropoda; class Insecta; order Hymenoptera; family Halictidae; genus Agapostemon; species Agapostemon virescens. The sequence goes on along the minus strand of CM052096.1, from coordinate 12,060,154 downwards.
AACTTTTATAGTTTTAATATACAATCTTGATAAATTAGTAAGTGAAAAATTAATAATTTGCAATCTCATCACATTTTTTATTTATAATTCAATATATTTGATAAAATTGGTTAAAGCATAGATTTTCAATGCGATCAAGATGTATTTTGTTAAAATAAAAACGAAAAAAGAATTCCTTCGAGCCGGATTCGAACCAGCGACCTATGGATGTCCGCACACAATCATCCCAACTACAGTCCACCGCTCTACCAACTGAGCTATCGAAGGATTTGGAAGTTATTCCGTAGTATTCGTATATATACATACATTGACCTTTCACACATTCTAAAAGAATATTTATTAATTGAATATTATTTACAATGAGTAAAAAATAAATACTGAAAACAGAATTTCAATGAAAAAGTAAACTTTTTTTATTACTAGTATATAATTCGTGTGCATATAATAGATTACGAAATGATTACTAGTTGTGAATATGGTTATTAAAAATCCGACGCAAATTTTAAACATTTTTAACAAAATAGATTGTTAAAAATGTTTAAAATTTAAAATCGACATGTTTGTCACATTTCTTTCGATCAATTTTACGAACGCGATCATGGAAAATTGTGTTGTAGCGATTTATTTAATTCATTGAATAACTGGTATATTACGTAGAATGTTTTTAACAATGATTAATTAGTTGACTGGCTTTATGAATTCGTAATGTGTTAAATTATTAACGAATATTGTATCGAATTATTATTTCAAGTACATAATAAATTTCGAAACATTGAAAAACCTATGTAACCGACAGATTAGAGATCACTGATGTCATATTAGTGAATATTTTGATTTAACCCCTTGGGTACGGATTTATTTGAGAAAATATTTGCATGTGGAACGGAAATAATTTTTGGTTGCTTGGAGTAGCATGTAAAGGCAGTACATTTCACGTAAGAATGTATTTATTTCTAAAATATTGGTGACATATGTAGTATTAAGATGTCTTCAACTAATTAGAATTGCAAAACAAAAATAAATTAATAACAACAAAATAAAACTAAATGAAATAAATTCAAAGTTTAATTTTTGGTTTGACGTCTTAGACACGTCATCCGCTCTTAGGGGAAAAAAGTGAATGACGTGTCTCAGACGTCAAATGTACCCAAGGGGTTAATGGACTTACCTGCGATTTGAAGAACCGTGAAATATGTTGTATAGAACGGACTCTTTTAGATTTTGAGAATATAATTATCTTTATAATGTATACACTACTTCTTAAACGAACAACACTTTCTAACCCGTATAGTGTACTCTATTGTATAACGAAGATGTTACTTAGACTACTGATACAGTGAATTCCGTGTATCTTGTGTGTAATATCTATATGTATAGAGTGTAACTGTGATTGTGACGTTATGTGAGATTCTAATGTGCTTCGGTGTGCTCTAACTAACTGATTTTTCCTGACTGAACGACAAAGACAAGGGTCCCCACTTAACGCGTTAGCTTGGGCCCTTTTATCCCTGGGAAAAACCACCCCTTCAGCCTAAGCATTTAACCAAGGACGCTATTGTTTTCGTTGCATTCTAAGACTGTTTAACTACAGATTCGTCAACTTTTCGTAACATGTTTCAATTTCTTGCCTAGCTACTGAATTGTAATTGACACCTTGGCATACAATGACGTCTGTTAGATCCATTTCATGTGAAATATAATAAGAAATATAATTTCTTTAAATTTTTACTTAGACCACTTTTATAATTAACACTAAATGAATTCCATATAATGTTGAAATTACAACCACTATCTAATGGTTCATTCTTTACGATATCGTAAAAATTACATTGAATAAATTTAGTTTAAAATAATGTGGTGTGAAATAACTGATAAACTCATTTTTTTTAAATTTTGAATTAGACCTCTTTCATAATTATGGGCACATATAATCATTAAAGTTCACAAGTTTAGAAACAAGTTCGTATCCCGGTCATCCGATTATTGCCCTTTCTTTCCTCACACTGAGCCCTGTCAAGACACATAACAGTGTGCCTCAGACAAGTTTCATTAATTTTGTTCATAAAAGTGATTAGTGTGATTAAAGAGAATTGTTAGTTACGGGATACTGAAATTCTTATCTTATGGTACTGTTGTTCGTTCTATACACTTCACGTGGTGGGCGACACGGCATCCCATTTCTATATAACTATTTATTCACAAATTAGTAACTATTCACAGTAAAATAAAGTCTCAGTTAATTTTATCGGATTCACTGTCTGATCTGTTCGACAGGCAAACTTCAACTACTCTCGATTGTCTGTGACAACCTGATTATGAATGTCAACCCCTATGTTCTATTATGTTTTTCGGAGTTGTTCTCCATGAACTTCGTTATAGCGACTCTATGTGGACAGCCGCTGTAACTATATAATATAGTTAACTTGAACAGTAATAAATTAATGTTCAATGCTTTTAATCTTAAAATAACCATTCTTAGATGAAGCAAAACTGCCGGTGACCACCCCGGCATTCAACTTGTTAACCCTTTGCACTCCAAGCAATTTTAATTTCAAAATCGAGACATTTCTTTTTATCTAGAATAGTTGCATTCTATATGGTTCATTTCCGGTCGTGAATATAAAATTTATTACTATTATTCGTACGTAGAACACTTAAATTTTTATCGATTTCTTAAATGCAAACATAGCAATGTAATAGTTGTTTGAAATAATAGTATGGCAATTTTTAGCGTCGCCTTAGAGGAGCCATTGGAGAACTAAGGGTTAATACTGCATATTAATCCATCTTGATTCAACTGGTTCTAGTTATTATTGAACGGCAACACTGTTCGCTCCCATAGCAGATTAGTTACACTTGCAAAGGACGGTGTAACATAAAAATCGACTCCGAACTGGCCGATTATTTTACAACCGCCGTACTCCGACAATTTTGACCTCGACGGATGGACACCACGTGTGACAAATTCGCCCGAAGCGACGAACAGACAGGCAATTATTAATCACGCCATTGACAACTGAAAACAATACGCAAAGAAATTTCCTTGACAGTTTCCCACTCCTCTACGTACACTGCTTTCGACACACCAACATCCAATTAAAACACGCTACATTTCTCCATCCAAAACCACCCTTGACCAATCACGACAACATCGAGGTGACAACGAACAGAACACGAGGAGACTCGGACAAAAATCAAATTCACGAGAACGCGAAACCAGATACTCGAACTAGAGATCGGTACACATCTTGAAATTGTTTCGTATTATTTTATTAATTGTACTATATATTTTTTTATTATTATTATTAATTATTATTAATTGTACTATAGTGTAATAAAGTGTACATAGCATTGTAATTGAAAGTGTACATAGAAATTGTAAACCTATATATGCAAATGAAAACAAATTTTTTCATTTAAACAATTTTATTGCAATATATTCACTATGTGACTTTCAGGTAACAACGGCCTATAAAGTTTGCACTTCTGTGCATAAAAGCCTAAGCGTGAAATTCCATAAAACAATTTGCACTTGACGTTAAACATTTTATTTTTGAAATCTCTTTGTTGGATCACATTGCAGTGCATACATATTGGTATACTTAACTATATTGCTTATAATTTCCTTGTCAAATAGTTTTCGAAAATAGGTCACAGGAGAATGGGCTGCTTCGGAGACATTAGGGCAATCTCCTCTCCAAGGGCGATAACAACTATTATTATTCGTCTGGGATAGTGGTTGTCAAACAATTCTTTGTGGTCCTGCATCTTCCTCATCTGACGAGGATTGAGTACTAAATTCTTCGTCACTGTCAATGACATTTATCCGTCGGGGAAATACTATGACATCTTTCTCGGACTCGGAATCTAATAAAAAATCATCGGATCTATTACCGCGCTAATGCGTCTAATTCTAATTCCTCTGTTATTTCTATCTGATTTTGTATTCATATTTTGGGTATATGATGTCTAAATCTGAAAACAGGAGAAAGCACAAGCTTTATCCTAAATGTACCGAAATCTGCCATAATAGTCCACTGTAACCTCAAAGTTACAAAACTGTATCATAACAAAAACAGTAACAAATTGAAAATTGAAATGCAAAGAAATAGGTTGTTATTTCTATATGAACCCAGAGCTATTATGTGCACTATTTTTAGTTTGGCAATCACTGACAAAAGCACAAATAATATCAATTGGATCAAATGGTTTCGCTTATTTTTACTGCAGACAGTTTGCACAGCATTTATTTTGTTATTTCAGGTTGATGAGCCTAGCAACGGTCATAAATATTAATATTGGTTGTCTTGGCAACGTTATAGAATTAAGATTTATACGCCATCTCATGAAAAAAGCTATAATTATTTGGTAAAATGTCGATAAATTAAAATGTGACCTGAAAGTTACACGGTCCCATAGAGGGTTAACACATTACTCGCGTATTACCGTAACATTCGGTCTAGTCAGGAGTGTACATATATTTATTAAAGTCCATTAATTTCGTATCTAATTTCTTCTACCGATCGTTCTGATTATCGTAATTTATTTTTCTCGCACCGCCTTACAAGTGTGGTGAGACGTGTGATCAGATTATAGCTCACGAACACTGCTGAGTCTTGTCAAGATACATAACAGGATGATTTGATCATTGACTGTTGTTTTTCTTATTTTCTTCACGGAGTCAACATCTTAGCGAGCGACACGGATGATCGTGGTCGATGCGGTTTAATCTTTTGTCTCGCCAGAGCCCGCGATACAGTTATCACTTATTTACGACGTCTCGAGGCGACGAGCAAAAAAGAATTGCGTGTCAAAGCCGACCGGTGCCGAACATCGTGAAATTTTTATACCCGTAGAATCCTCTCTATCTCGCCATGCACGCCAATCACCATCAAGGCATCGTAGCTTCCCGTGTTTCATGGCCCGATACAGTTTACATAAAACTATAAAATTATGGCCGTAGCCGAAAACCCCCAAGAGGAGAACAGGAGGATTTCCATGGAACGTAGACAAGCGTACGCTGGAGCTAGAGCCGAAGCTGAAGCCGAGAGAGGACGGTGGATGGAAAGCTATATCGTAAAGTCGATGGGGTATTTTTACATGAAGTCATTAAACCCAGTTTACTGCGAAACAAAGTGCCCCCTCAGCTCTCTGTCTCCCCTACTCCGAGTCGCACCGCTTAATTACTCCTCATCGTCGAATTAAGGAGCTGGATCGCACTCTGGTTTAATGAGAGACGAATGTTTAATGAGCGATCCACGTCCTCCTGCTTGTAAATCCCACGACAGTTTTCACGGTGTAAAGGAAATTGTGCGGTAGCGTCCTTTCGATGTAAACACCGAGTAAATCGTGTTTGTGCTTGTCAGCCTTGAACATGGACGGCTGAACCCTTTGCTGCTTAATACTAAAATTGCAAGTTTATCGAAATTATTACTTTGCCATTATTTTAAATAAAAAATGAGGAAAGCAATTGCGAACACCAGGTATGAAAATATAAAACTGGAGTTTACACTTACGTGGCACTAACTATCAATGTAGTTACCATTAAACCGCGTCATTGAGGCCAGTTTCTTGTTTTGACATCTGAGAAAGATGTTCAACTCACAACCATACAAGTTACAGTATAGGTTTTAATTAACATGTTCCGTGCCGAGCCGTTTTTGCCTGACTTGTCGTTCAGGCCATTTGATGTTTTGATTAAACGTTGATATATTGTCGCACAACATTTCATTACATCATCAACTTATAAGTAATTAGCTTGTTTAGCTTCGTTCTATACTGCACTTTTTCCAGTGACTCATTCTTTTGAAAGAAATATATTTCAAAGAATTAAATTTGTGATATAATAAATGCTTTTAGCGCATTAAATAAAGACGTCTCCGTGTATCACTTATGCTACACGTCGCCTGAAAGTCAAGTTTCATGTGTACCATAAATGGTACACGTCGCCTGAAAGTCAAATTTTATGTGTACCATAAAATGTTAAATGTTAAAAATGTTGACAGTGTTAACTACGGTCAGCATTGATTTTCTGTTACCATTTGAAAAAAACTGCTGCAGAATTGTGGCGAATTAGCCCAATCTCACTTTTAAAATTTACGTTACACCGTAACAATTCAAAATAATCTTTATACTACTGAATTATTATACAGGGTGTTTCGTAATATATCGCCAAACTTCAGTAATTAATAGGCAATTGAAAAGCAATGGAGAAATTAATACAAACTTGTGTTCTGTTTGACTTTGCTTTAGAGTTGCAGCCACTTTTGTTTTTCCATAATTTGTGAGAGCGTCACGATTATCAGTTTGTATTTCAACATCGCTTTGTATATTGTGCATATTTTCGAAGCCACAATGAAAATGTTTATTAGATACAATGCGATGTGCAAAGAAAAATTGAAGATGACCATTTGGAGATCTTTTATGAAGATAAACGTAGAACGAATGTTTATACAAACTCGTTTCATTGCTTTCGTATCCCTTGTCTGTTTCTGGAGTAAATCTCACTCTGAATACATGAATACGAGGTGTATTCAAAAAGTATCGCGAATTTTGAATTTTCGCGGGTTACGTATATTCGAATTTCGATCTTTTTGTGGCTTTATGTTGGTACTCATGTCTCTTACTTATGCCGACAAGCTCGGCCATTTTGAATGTTCACTTAATTGTTGACAGCTGCTCTGCTTGCACGTGTTTTGGATCGTCTTCGATTTTTACCTATTAAAAAAAATGGATCAAAGAACCTGTATCAAATTTTGTGTGAAAAACGAAATTAAGTGCGCGGATGCATTCCGAATGTTGACTGTGGCATACGGAGAAGCTACCTTGGACCGAAGCAACGTTTATCGGTGGTACAAAATGTTCTCAGAAGGCCGAGAAGATGTGAACGACGAAGAGCGTGCCGGACGCCCGAGCACTTCAACAACAGACGAAAAAATTAATGAAGTGGAGAAAATGATATTGGCCAATCGTCGAATCACCGTTAGAGAAGTTGCTGAGGATCTAAACATATCGATTGGCTCGTGCCATTTGATTTTTATCAATGATTTGGGCATGAGACGGGTCGCCGCGAAATTGGCTTTTGCACCACGATAACGCCCCTGCTCACACATCGTTGCTTGTGCGCGACTTTTTGGCCAAAAACAACACACTAATGATACCGCAGCCACCGTATTCCCCAGATCTGGCCCCCTGTGACTTTTTCTTGTTCCCTAAACTGAAGAGGCCCATGAAAGGACGACGTTACGCTACGCTTGACGAGATAAAGACGGCATCGAAGGAGGAGCTGAAAAAGATAAAAAAAAATGATTTTTTGAAGTGCTTCGAAGATTGGAAAAACCGTTGGCACAAGTGTATAATATCTCATGGGGATTACTTTGAAGGGGACAAAATAGGTATTCATGAATAAATAAATAATTTTTGAAAAAACACAAAATTCGCGATACTTTTTGAACACACCTTGTACATCTCACATGAATACTCTGAATAGTTTATTATTGGAAACTTGGGGCTATTTAACACTAGAAGTACCAAACCAGTCATTTTGACTGGTCCCTAGTTTTTTCGTTCACAATTATTGAAGTTATAAATATGTTCTCATCAGAAATTTTCGGATTCACTTCATTAATGAAGTTTTCACGTTACAATAAGAATTGTATGAAGTTTTAATAGATGCAATCTCGTTATTATTACAAAGTAATGCGTATAGTTGGTTTTATTGTTCGTTACTTCTAGTGTTAAATACTACTTCTGACGGATATGAGAATTTCAAAGTAAAAATATACTCGTGAAATTGTCAGAAACTTGCTGGGACATTTTCAAATCTAGTTTCCTCTTCTGAGAAACGTTTCCTTGATAACTTCATTTATGTGACCGACATTTTCTCCGTACCCTCCATATTATCCTACCTAAAACGGGAGCAAGTGGAACTATCCAGGTCATGGTCAGACGAGCGGAATCGCCGAAACTGTTTCGGTACTTTCGTTTCCCTCGGTTTTTACGAAATCTAGGTCGCAGGGATCGTAATAGAATATTCGCACCGTCCTTGAAAAGTATTTAGGTAATAGATACCATCGACGTAGCATATTTTTATTCGTATAGTAAACGAACGGAAGGAAATCAGACTGAAACTCCTCTCCAAACAGCGGACAAAAGATCTAACAAAATCATATTTCTGGCAAAGAGTGTCTGCAATTTTTATGCAATATTTTTGAGTGTTTCTTGTTATCGAGGCAAGAGCTCTTCAAATAAAAATTGCAGGTCGAGGTTTCGCATAAACTAGAAAATCTCAAAGGTCAAAAATAATAACGATCAAATTTATAATACTATCGTTACTTCTCATGAATTTGTTATAATTTTTTTATAGTTATACCATTTATAGTTGCTAGATTCGGAAACTGATTAGTAATTAATATTAATAATTGGACCGTTTATTTTGAAAGTGGTGCAAGTCCATTTTTCTGGGAATGTTTGTACTAATTTATCAATTTGTAATTTGATTATATAAATTTCTTTTAGGCGAATTTAACTAAAATAATATATATTTCCCGGCTGCAAATGGACTTACACCACTTTCATCATTAGTCAATTGTAAATATCATTTAATTTCAATTTTGAAATAACAAATACCACTTAAAATATATTTCATATTAATCCAATTTTGTTTATAAATAATAACAAGAAATAAAATAGAATTAGTATTTTTTATTTTGAACGTTAATTATATTTATATATTGTTAAACTTAACACAAGATATTGGTATTATTAATTATTTATGCTCTTCATGTGGCAGTGTTTTGAATTGTTCATGATGCACAGGAGGTACATAAGGCTGCATGTACATAGGTGCTGCATATTCTCATATTTTTCGTATGTAATAGGCCTAGCATCGTGATACAAAGGCGCCAGGGCGATTTTTTCAAATTTTTGCGGTCTTCCCCTGCATGTAGGTGATAAATTTAGAGTCTTAAATTCTGAGTCCTCCATTGATGTTTTATATAATATAGTATACGGTGCACTTTTGCAAAATCTCATCCAACATATTTGCAACCAATTTACTTTTTTCTCCATTAGTGTCTCTTCTTATCTGTTTTTTAATTGCGTTTTGTAGATTTTTTGTTGAAACGAAATTCTCTCGTTTTATTTCGTGTAAAATAAATTTATTATGTTGTCTACATTGGTTTATAACGTCATAATAATCCTGTGGTGTGTACAGGAAATTCTTTTTTCCTAATGCCGTTTTATCTGTCTGTGGAAGTTGGACTTACACCACTTTCATAATCAATGGTCACGCAATTTCTTTTACCGGCCAATTTTAAATTGAACAACGCATAGGCATTTTTGAAGATATTAAATACTAACTAGTTATAAACAAAAAATTTACACTAAATTAAGCATAACTTACGCCATATCTCATTTTTTTATTAAAAGGACTTACACCACTTTCAAAATAAACGGTCCAATTGATGCTCCTGACATAGCTTCCCCTCGTATAAGTAATAATCTTGATTATTAAACCCCTCTTTATTTATACTTCTAATAAGAAGAATTTTGAAGATTTGAATCAAGAACAGGCTGGACAATTTACAATCTGTTTCGTTTATTAATCTGCCATCCTATTTGCTTTTTTCAAGTTATATTTAGTACTGCATTTCAGTTCTTTTTTACTAAGAGTTGAGATTTAACTTCTTCTTCTTCTTCTCGGTTGCGTTCACGTCGGCTATGGCATTTTCACGCATACATTAAAATCCGCCTAAAACGTTCGAAGCGAGCGAAGTAAAAGCGGGGAACGGAACGAGAGATCGTATAAGACGACGTTGTTAAACCTTCTCGTAGACAAACAATTTTTAAGGGGCAGTTAAATTGCGACATTGTGTGCTCCATCATGGTAATCATTCGATACGGAAAAGGGGCCATTTCCGGGGCCATCTGGGACGCTACAATCTAAAGGCGTTCGCCGTTCCTTTTTTACGCGGTACACACTTTCGACTGCAAAGACAAATTTCGCGTCTTATTTAAATGTTTCCTTTTCCGACAGATTCCTCTCGCTTGGTTCCCCGAGCAAGACGAGCAGAGGGACGATATCTAATATTGTTTTTACGATATAAGTTGGGGGTGTGTCGTGGAGCCGCGAAGGGTTACGCCTCGGATGCGCGCCACTTTCGAATAGCACAAATTATAATTGCCGCGACGGTCGTAAATCTCGAATATTTTGGGGCTTTACTGCGAAACGGACGAAATTGGCTCAAGAGGCTCCGCCTATTAAAAATATGCAAAGTTTCCGGGCGATCGAATGACGCAAGCCTCTTCTCGCTTAGCGTTCGTTTTATCGCCGGCTCAAGTGATCCATAAATTTTAGGAGCTGATCAATTCGGCTCTGTTCTTTCGTATTATCTAGATTTTTTTTTAGGTGAACGTGTCATTTGGTTCTTTGAAGTTTGATTTATCCGCGGGGCTGCATACATTTTGATAACGTAACATAAGCAAACATATCTGTATAAGATATTCGAATTGAAACGACGTTTCGTTGAATTCATTGTGTACAGTTATAAATTTTCTCTGGCTTTTGTACATTTTTTGTTACACTTTTAACAATGAATGTTCGTTGATTTAAAAATTATTCAATGAAAACACATGACATCAAGATATTTCTAAAATTTCATTATGATTTTTACGAAGTAGATAATATGAAATAATAAATATGTAAATCTTACTTGAGTTTGTTATGTCCATATGAGTAATACAGGGTGAGCCCATAAATTACTTACATTTTAAGATGGAATAACTATTTAGATAATTATAAATTCACATATATTATTTTATAAGTATACTTGAGTTTTAAATGATTTAGTAACTTTTGAATCACTCTGTGTTCATAGTAATAATGACATTTTTTGTATGTCATATTTATAGTTAAAATATTTATTTGACCCTCTATGGACAAGTATATTTTTCACACCTTTCGTAAACAATTTGGGTCGTTTATGTTTACAATTTATTATTTTTACTGTTCTATGTTCTTCGCACATTTAAACGAATTCTGGTTTACATATTTAACTCCACATTTAGTATACAGGTAAAAATAAGATTAAACTAACATGCAGAAGAACGTCCACAGATGCTTAATTAAAACGTGATAATAGAAATATGAAATCAGATAAATATGTATACAGAGTGTCCCACATAACAGAAACAGGTTGTAAATAAAACCTAAGCGGTTGGAAATAGAAAAAACCATTGCCGATCATAGTTTAATTGATAGTAATTAATAATAACTTTTTACACCTTTATGTATTGCGGCATTAAAAAATCCATCATATTCTATACTAAGAATTCAAAGTTATATTTTTTACGCTACCGACTAGATGTAATTTATTGTTGTTCACAAAAATATCGCATACTTTTGCCCTAGACTTAACCTTTTGCACTCGAGTGGCGACTCTGACGCACCACGAAAAATTGGTACACTATTATTTAAAATAATTTAAACATCTCTATCTTTATATTTAAGAAATTGATACAAATTTAAGTGTTGTAATTAATTGATTAGGTGAGTAAAAAAAACAGTAAAAAACCTTATATACGTAAGGTGAAATAATTAATGTGGAATGAAAATATCCTAAGTCAGAAGAAATGCTTTGGCTTTCTAGTTAAAACAACTTCGAGACCAAAGGATTAAACATATTCCACCTTGTAAAACCGAAATTATGATAGTCTTACGTACAGAGAATATTTTTCATTCTACCTTCTCTCAAGAATCTTTCGAATTCAGTTTTTTTTTTCGTTCTACTAGTACTACAGTATAGTAATAAGTATTATGATATTCGTTGAATGATTATGCAATCAATTTTTTACGACGATTACAATTCCAAGAATTTAGGTCAGAAAACATTATAATGTCTGATAGGTACATTCCTGTTCTGTTAAAACGCCGCGTCGTCGTATGCATTCATTTATGTCTAATAACTCGTCTCACTGCACAGACTGTGCATACTTTTCAGCGCGCGCAAATAGTTTAATGAAACTGACTTTATCGAGTTGAATTTATTCGTGCGCTCCGAGCATTAACTTAACCCTCTATGGGCCGAATTTTTGTTTTTAATCCAAAAAAATTGGCGGAACGAAAGATCAGAAATTATAAACCTATATATGCAAATGAAAAAAAATGTTTCCGTTTAAACAATTTTATTGCAATATATTCACTATGTGACTTTCAGATAACAACGACCTATAAA
>CM052096.1:12022355-12047421 GCA_028453745.1 Agapostemon virescens | reverse complement strand
ATAACGTATGAACGAAGAATGTTTGAACCGGGTGGCCGTTATTATGAATGGTTTCGAGGAATGGGATAAAGCAGAAAGTTTAGCGCGATGCAGCGAATGTGAATGTGCATGTGCATGTACGTGCGTGTGGATGTGTGTATTTTCGGGTTTAACAGTGGACAAACATCGATGACAAGGCAGAACAATCAAAATCATTGAAAGAGCTAGTCACAGCGAGCGTTAAAGAGTAAAATTAGCAATCTTCTTTTCTTTTTTTAATAAATATGCCCGCCAACAAAAATCACCACTCGAGCAATTATTTCCTACAGTATTATCGAAGAATATTATATTGGGTAATGGTATCGATGGAGACGGTACCGATGAATTCAATGGGACTCAAAAGTTAGAAAGCCACTTGTACAAGTCCACAGAAGCAATGTGATCTTTCGAGTTGACGGGTGCCAAAAGTATAGCATTACTGATTCACTATTCAGTCAAGAAGTGACACGAAGAAGCGTCGATGCCCCGTAAAAAATTTTCATGGTGAACAAAATCCGGAAGCTTAACTGTCCGCTTAGAATCGTTTGAAAGCGTCGCTTATAAATGACGGAATCAGCGTTTCCGTGGATGGCGACGAGAAAGAAGAGGGGTCGAAAGGGGCCGGTCGACTGAAAGGGAATTCAAGTGAGCCCGATGCAATATAGAAACGGAAATACATGAGCTTCCGGTCGATAGTTCGCACTCTCTGGAATACCGACTGGAATATCTGTCGTTGACATATTGCTGGCATCGTCGTTACGCCAGAAAGTGGAGTGAACCGTTCCTCTCTTCGTTCTCTGTCCATCGTTCTTCTCCGTTTGCCACCCCTTGCCTCGCTACCTCGTGCCACGATGGGGCCTGCCATTTCACTGACAACCTCTTCTGCGAAAATCGTCTCCATTCGGATTCAAATGAGGCCTCGTTCACACCATGCCACGCGTCATATACCCCTTAGGCACTTGGAGTGGTTCGACGCGTCGAAATCGTCGGCGGAAAGGGAGCGGAATAGCGATTTCTTCGCTGCTACTCGAAGCTTTATAGTTACCTGTCCTCCCGACAGCTTTGCCGAGATTATGCCCGGGCTTTTTATTAAACGCTTAATCCTTATTCCTTCGCTGACGGTATTAGAATGGACGGGAAACGCGTCTCACGCGAAATAAGTGTGCAGTCGCTCGGGGTTCGATCGTACGTCGATAAACACGTGCGAGCTCCTTGTTTTTTCTTCTAATGAGTGACAGGACTGCTACGTACAGAGGTTTTCCTTCGTGATTTTTACGCCCTTCTTAAAGCCACAGGCTGCTCCAGAGAGTCTCGTTTGTATAATCTAAAACTAATTTGCATATACTAGAAAACCAATTTTCACACGGAGGTGCAGCAACCTGGAGCAACTCGGCATCTTGTACTCAGATGTGCATGCATCTCCCCCGTTTCTCAACCAGATTTAACGAATAAATAGATTCCAACGAATTTTGAGTATATAAAGAGGTGAAGCAAGACCGGGAGCAGGTACAGTCGCCGCGGAATGTATGTTGACGTGTCTCAAAAATGCATATTTTCTGTTTTAAATCAATAATTTAGGAGTTAATGGAAAATATATAGTACGTATGTTATTTAATATAGTACAAACTAGTATGTGTAGCACCAAAGATTACATAAAGTTTATAATAATGACAGAAAAAATTAAATAACTTTTTTATCGATTGCGGAAAGTATGTTGACAACATTGAAATTTCGTGCTTGAGTGTATTCTTAACAATAAAACGACATAATTAATATGAAGTTTGATACCCTTTGTTTCTTATGACCTCATCAAGTCTTTTAGACATACTTTCAAACAATTTATTTATAACATTTTCGTCAATACTATTCCAAGCACTCAGTAGTGCTTGTTTAAAAACTGATTTATTATTCCGAAATTTATCACTAACACTTCGATCTAAATGATCCCACAGGTGTTCAATTAAATTCAAATCGGGACTTTGAGCAGGCCAGAGTAACAATTGAATATCATTTTCATCGAAGTATTTCGTCGCTAGTTTACATTTATGTTTGGGGTCGTTATCTTGCTGGAAGATATAATCACCGTGGATGTTCATTTTTAGTATTGAATCTTGTAAATTCTGTTCCAAAATATTTACATATCCTGCTCCTGTTAATATCCCGTCTATAAAATGTAAATTGCCAACCCCATTTGCAGAAAAACAACCCCAAACGCATACTGATCCTCCACCGTGCTTTACTGTAGGCGTTATCACCGTTGACTTAAAGCATTCACCTTGCTTTCTCCACACATATTTCCTTCTATTACAACATCGAAGTTCAAATTTTGACTCGTCGCTAAATACAACCTTCTTCCAGAAATCTGGTGATTTATTTTTGAATTGTTTCGCAAACGCTAAACGTTTTTTAGCATTAATTTTGGATATGAATGGCCGTTTTCTTGATATTCGTCCTGCGAATCCTGCTTCTTTTATGCGTGCACGAATTTGTGTTTCTTGAATCGGTAGATTTAAATCAGATTTCAACTGTTTGGTCGAAACAAAGAAGTTTTTCTTTACTTCTCGTACAATCACCCGATCCTGTTTGCGAGTTGTCTTCCGAGGACGTCCAGATTTTGGTTGATTTTCTGCAGTTCCATTCTGTTGTAATCTATGTACTATTTTCCTTACACCTTCCGCAAAAATGTTGAAATCGAGAGCAATTTTTCTTAAAGAATCTCCTCTTATTCTTCTGTTAAATATTTGTGACCTTTCTGCAGGTGTAAGTTCTCTAGTTTTCGGCACTATAAAGCAATGTTTATAATTTAACGTGATATTATATGTAAGATATTGTTCAATATTGAGAAGGCAACAAATAAATCATTAATTAACACTTATTGTATAAATATATTATAACAAAATAAGCTCAAAATTGCGTGTCAACTTACTTTCCGCGTGAGCCTTTTATGCAAACTTAATACTACACGTCTGTTATTCACTGTTTCTTGAACTAAACTAAACAGTAAGCTAGTAGCAGTAAACAATAAGTGATATATAAGGTCAGAGCCTGGAAAAAATGTAAACACTTGGTCTTTCATCAGAAATACACAGTTCTGAAACAATGTCAACATACATTCCGCGGCGACTGTACAACTGAATTTATTGTACGATATGACTAGCAAGATCGAGTTTATAGCCCCCTTCAAGCAAATTATACAAAGTACTGTAGCGGCGATTGATTAGGTATTGGTGGAATGAAGAAAAGGAAGGGAACGTTTCGTCTTGGGTCTGTTAGATGACTCGTTGGTAAGGCTACCTAGCAAACCCTGCCTTAGACGCTGTTGGCGAGTGTAGGAAGTAGAGCCGCCACAGTTTTCTATCTGTTCTGTCAAACGAGTTAAACAAGTCTGTAAATTTGAAATCGGTATTTGTAGTTATCGTTAAATCACGCCATTGACGTCATTCTCTTGTTTTGACGTGTGACAAAGATTTTTAACTCGCAACCATACAAGTTTCATACATCAGCATAGTTTTTAATAGCGTCGAATTTTATGTCTGGAAACTACGATTTGCTGTCAGCATTGATTTTCTGTTACCATTTAAAGGAAACTGCTGTAGAATCGCATCGAATGCTGGTCGAAGCTTGCGGTGAGCATGCTCTTGGTGAATCACAGGGCTTAGACTGATTTAAAAAATTCAAAAGTGGCGATTTTGACGTGAGAAACGAAGAACGTAGAAGACCACCGAAAAAGTTTGAAGAAAGCGAACTGCAAACATTGTTGGATGTTAAAATAATGATGAAACTATATGATAAAAATAAGTAAAATTCAAAATATTAACAAAAATATATTTTCTCATGTCTCAAAGAAACGATAAGTTCATCCAGTATTCAATTAATAATAAATTTGACAACCATTTTCTAATGAACGTTTAATTGGAAAATACTAAAATTATCACTTACTTGCATCGATGAAATATGCACTTGCTGAGCAGCTTACGAAAATGTACGAAAATGCCTCAATGACTGGTTTACCCCAAAAGAGGAACAGTTTCTTTGGCGTGGCATAAACAAATTGTCAGAGAGATGAGAAAAATGTACAGCTACCGACAGGCAATACTTCGAATGAAATATTTTGTATTATTTTTACACACAAACTTGTATTTTCTATACACAAATTCCAGTTTCATATTTATATATGTGGTAAGTTGACGCTAAAAGTGCATAAGTAGATTTGGTTTGGTAGAGGTAAGACCAACAGATTATTCGCATCCGCTGAACAAAGTCAGAGTCTTGGAGGCGTTCGTGTCCACAAAGGACACCTCTAATACTATAAATCGTCATCTCAAAGTCTGACTAAAATATTGATGAAAAAATTTGACAGTTCAGGTTCATAGTTCCTCAAAATAGCGGAACTTAGGCGACCATACCATAAACCATTCAATTGCAATTTCTTAAGACGTTACTCGCGTCTGAACCCTTTGCACTCGTAGCTGTTATAACTAGAAAACCAAAGCATTTCTTCTAACCTAAGTTATCTTCATTCTACATGAATTATTTCACCTTATCTATACGGGTTTTTTACTGTCGCTCGTCCTTTTCAACCGTTAAATTCTGATCAATTTCTTAGATTAAAGATTGCAATGATAAAATTGTTTTAAATAATAGTGTATCAATTTTTCGTGGTGACTCTGAGGCACCACTAAAAATAACCGCAGCAGTGCTTAAAACAATTTTTCCATCAGTATGCTTGTGTCGAAGAAATTCATAAAAATTGTATTGTTGCAAGAATGAGTAATAGTAAAAGAACTTCATATGCATAAGATGAAAAATATCGTGTAGAATGAAAATATTCAAGGTCAGGAAAAATGCCTTGGGTTTAGAGTTAAAACAGCTTCGAGTGCAATTGTTAATACATTACTCGCGTCTGAACACATTATTCGTATATTACCAAATAATTTCTGCGAATTTTTTTAACAAACCACGTTCACCGGATCATTTAATTCTACTCCTGCTAAGTAACCCAGTTAACAGTACAAACACCCTCAGTCCCCAATGGAGGCTGACTTCTTAATTCATTCCGACCGTTTAGAGCACAACCCGCAAACAGGCCGATGCGTCGTCTCTCCCCAAAATGGTGGGCGATTGCCAGTCGGAGTCGCTGGAATTAGATTCGCGTCTCGAAAAGGCACCTTGGATCGGTCTCCTGAAAAGGGGAGCTTGGTTTTCTCTCCGCTCGCTTCCGTGTCGTTTCATCCGAGCGACCGAGTAATTTTCGATTGCCAAGGCGAAACGACGGATGAATAAGTAAGAAGATATCGAGCCTAGAGCAGTTTGCGTTCACTTTGTAGTTCGACCGACTGTGTCTCTCTCTCCCTGGTGGATGCACGGTTGGCACGGCCGAAAGGGGTTCGGGG
Source organism: Agapostemon virescens (assembly GCA_028453745.1). NCBI lineage: Eukaryota > Metazoa > Arthropoda > Insecta > Hymenoptera > Halictidae > Agapostemon > Agapostemon virescens. The sequence continues at coordinate 12,042,010 of CM052096.1, read as the reverse complement.
TTTGGTTTCCGTGGGCGGCGTTCGCAGTGGCGGGGGTGGACCGGGTGGCTGGATACACTGCCACGGGATTTCGCGAGCAATTACGTGATTAAGACGCCTCCGGCTGTGCTTCGGGTCTACTAAGTACGTACTTAGGTCTGATCCGCTACCGTGCTAACTGGCTGCTCCTCTTCTCTCGCTTTCCCCCGACTCTTCCCGTCCTGTTTCGCCCTTTCCGCCCGCGTCCTCTCGCCGCTTCTGTTCCCTCTCGCGCTTGTCTATACGTTCCGCGGAGCTGAACGCCCGCCCGCTGCCGCGCCAAGCCGTCTCTTCTTCACGACACTACCCAAGGCCCTCGCAGAAAGCTAGCGGGCGTTCAGCAGCGGCTTTACCGACAACGGGAGTTTCAGTTTACCGGAAATTAACTAAATAATTCAGACGCCGGCTGGCTCGCGACTCCCGACAATATCGCTGGTCCTCCACCGGGTACCGTGTTCCGATCCTTGGTACCAGCAGGAACTTCTCGAGATCGCAAAACGCGAGCGTACGCACACAGCCAGCCAAGAAAGTATTTGAACTACCAGTTATTTTACTGTTACCGTGATCAGAGTATCTTCGACGTTTGCATTTCGTTGAGGGAAGAAGGAAGTTTGTGTTTATTATATGCCGAATGAAAATACAATTCTATTTGAAAGGAAATTAATAATTGTAAGTGTTGCGACGGCAACGCCGGAGGTTGTCCGTGCCTGACCCTGTGTTCGGAAATTTGTAAGGCATTAATGAAAAGCACACAGGAAGTACCTAAAACGGACACCACGTGCGACGCAGTTGAAGACGCGAAAACCAGACAACCCTGCAATTAATCACGATAATTCCTCATTGACCATTTCCCACTCCTTCAGGTATACTCCTTCAGGCTTACGCCATCAAGCACACTCTTTACATCATTTCCACAACTAATTAAAAAATGCTACATTCTTTCATCTCAAACTACCCTTAACCAATCATGACAAAACCGAGGTGACGACGGACAGAACGCAACAAGACTCGTCAGACAATCTAGAAATCGCGAAGAAGACAATTTAGAATTATGACAAAGAGACCGTTCAGAAATTGCGAAGTGACTAACACAGAAATCGCGAACAAAACTAATAAGAAATCGCAAATAGACACCGCAAACAGAACAGAACTCGAAACATAGAAGTCGCGAACATTACGAAGTGAAAATAAAGAAAAACGCAACCACTATAATCGTGTAATTATTACGCGACCCAAGATGCTCAGTGACAATCCTTGTACACTGAGAAGAAGGTATCACAGAAGTGACACCTTCGCATACAACAGTAAGAATAGCTTATGTATATCAGTACGCATGCAGTGTTATATTTAACACTTGACCGACCGGAAGCCTATTATTAGGACTTTCAATAGTTGCACTGTAACAAAACGAAGCCTAACAAACTGAGTTTACATTGTAATTTGTAACGGAATTATTAGACAATGTTGCGTTGAGAGATCCATTGCAAAGTTTTCAATCATGGACAATGGATCTTGAAAAATTTTTGAAATACTCGCCGGCCGGTTCTCCTGTGATGTGATATTCTTACAATACGGACACTAAATGTAAAGTATTATCCTTTGGCAACTCTCCTAGGTGTATGGACATCGCGGCTGAACCCGATGCGAAATTGGAGAGCCTCTAGGAATGGAGTCAAGTGCAGATGAACCCAATGCGAAATTGGGGAGACACTAGGATTACAATCGTCGAGGATTAACCGAATACGAAATCGAGAAGTCACTGAGGTTATAGACGATGAGGATGTCCTCGATGCTATATTGGAGAGCCTCTAAGAATGAAATCCAGTGAAGACGAATCCAATGCGAAATTGTGGAACTGCAAGAAGTTGAAACATTATGAACCAACCCAATGTGAAATTGGGGAACTAAAATTACTAACGTCGAAGATGAACCCAGTTTAAAAATGAGGAGCCTTTAGGAATGAAGTGAAGTGTTAACAAGCATCATGCAAAATTGGAGAACTGCAGGAAATTGAAAAATTGTGGAGGTATCCAATGCGAAATTTGGGAGACACTGGGATTACAGACGTCAAGGACGAACCGAATACGAAAACGAGGAGTCATTCACCCTACAGACGTTGATTATGAAGTCGATGCAATATTGGAGAGCCTCTAAGAATGGAATCCAGTGAAGACGAACCCAATGCGAAATTGTGGAACTGCAAGAAGTTGAAACATTATGAACCAACCCAATGTGAAATTGGAAAGCCACTAGGAGTATTGACGTTGAAGATAAACCCAATACGCAATTGCGAAGCCCTTAGAAATGGAGTGAAATGTGGATGAACCCAACACAAAATTAGGGAAATGCAGGAGATTGAAAAATTGTGAAGGTATCCAACGCGAAATTGGAAAGCCACTAGTATTATTGACACCAAAAATGAACACAATGCGAAATTGGGAACCCTTTAGGAATGGAGTGAAGTATGGACTAATTCAAGGCGAAATTAGGGAACTCTAGGAAGTTGAAACTTCGTAGACAAACCCATTGCGAAATTGGGAAGCCACCAGAATTATTCATGTGGAAGATGAACCCAATACGTAATTGAGGAGCCTTTAGGAATGGAGTGAAGTGTGAGCGAATTCGATTCGAAATTGGGAAACTGCAGGAAGTTAAAAAATTCATTTTGATCCAGATTATCAAAATCGTCATTTAACACTAGAACAACCAGACCAGTCAAAATGACTGGTTCCTAAATCTTTCTTTCACAATTCCAGAAATTATAAAAGTATCTTCATTGGAAAGCTTCGAATGAATTTCTCCATTGAAGCAGACATTGTAATAAAAATGGGACAAGGTCTGAACAGATGCAGTCTTGTCGTTATTACCAGACAATATACATCAGTCCGGTTACTACTCGGTAGTTCTAGTGTTAACAATCGAAATATGCCTGTAGTACACTTTGTCAAGCATATTTGTTTCGTTACAACCAATTTGCCCCAAGCAATTTTCAAAGATAGAAAACCAGTGTTAAACCACCGATCAGATCGAAGTTCCTTTTCACGAAGAACAGTTATTATGAAACGCTCCAGTTCCGAGTCTGCTGTTCTACGAGGAAACTTGTATCATGAAAATTGAAAAAGGCCGTCCACCGTCCAAAGCTTTTAGCTCTGGTTAGCAGCGTGTCCACACGCGCTTTACGGTCTCGTGAAAAGAGTCGCCGCGTTAGATATTCATTAGGAGCGTTGACGGTCAAAGCCGATCCCTCGGCCTCGCGAAAAGACGAGAAACGGGCGAGATAAAAAAGACAATAATTACTCCGGGACACGAGCGACAAGGCGAGTTTAAAAACATTTTACGATGCTCTTACTTAACCCGGAAATCAGAACTCGCATATTCCGGTTGGTTGAGGGCCACATTACCGCGCTGCGAAGTTACGCGACCATCCACACGCGTTCCGTTTAATAAAACATCTTCGTTAATTATTGCCGCGGCTCGTTCTGGCTATTCCAGCTTCGGTTTTATGCTCGCGGCTCCGTGACGCGGCTGTTATCTCCTCCCTACGGGACTTCGAGAGGCTTTCACGCTGATTCGGTCATTTTCCGCGTCGCGTAATGTCGTAAACCGTGGATCGGGATAATGTAAGACCAACATAAAGCGCGAAAGACAACGAGGAGAATCGCGCGAACCGAACCTTCAGTAAACACAGTTCAAAAATCTAATTATTTATCCCAACTACTCTTTCGGGACACTTTAATTGAAACTTCAAGGCGACCCGAATCTCTTCCCTTCCCTTTTCTCCGAATCATTGTTGTTGCGAAAACAACACCTAATCCCGTCCTCGATCATTGATGACGCATAATCGAAAAGCAGGCAAGAAATTACGAAATTCGACGAACGGACACCACGTGCGACGCACTCGAAGAAACGCAAATTAGACAACCCTGATATAAATCACGATAATCCCTCATTGACCGTTTCCCACTTCTTCGGGTACACTCTTTCAGGCACACGCCTTCCATCATTTCTACAAGCAATTAAAAAATTCCTCCGCCTCAAACTACCCTCAACCAATCACGACAAAACCGAAGTGACGACAGACAGGACGCAACAAGATTCAGGCAGACGAAAACAGAAATCGCGAAGAACACGAAGAGAACACGAAAAACAGACGCATAGAACTCGTTAACCAGAAATTGCGAACAGAGCAGAACTCGAAACTCAGAAATAGCGAACATACAAACGAACCAGTATTATAATGCGAACCGATAGAAACATAGAAGTTGCAACACAGAAATCGCAAACATTCCGAAGTTAAAAACAAAGAAATCGCAACCATTATAATCGTGTAATTATTACGCGACTCAGGTCATTCTTGCAATTCCTTGCGGCATTCCTTGCACGCTGAGAAGGTATCACGTGACACCTCCGTATACAATTTTTCAGTCCCTGAGCAACAAACATTATAAGATTTCTACTTGCATTTAATTTAGACATCGAAACATTTGCTCGTTTCTACCGCCACAAACCACCGAAATGTTCCTCACGAGCTACAATCACTTTAATATTCGGACACTATAAAATTTTCACTTTGCAGCATTGTAATTTTGTTCACGATGAAGAAAAAAGAATTAATTCTAAATGACATTACTATATAGGGTCTAGTTAATAAAAGCATAATTTTTATTTATATAATTACTAACGTTTACTAAGTATTCTATTTTGAACGAAACAATATCTAGTTTTAACGTGACAATAATAATCGGACACCTCGAAATGTAACAGTTTGCGTGAGCTAGTGTGATATTTAATGCGATTGTGATGTATATTTACAAACATTACAGTCTGTGTAAACTGTCTCGAGCCTCAGAAAATCAGTTGAGTTTAGATATTCACTAAGTTCACTGGTAATAATCGGACGTAAGAGAAACACTTCATACAACGTACGCCAATTTGTCATTTTTTACGATGCAAAAGGTGAATCGTAAAGGAAAATTGCAGCAATGCTTAAAATTAGTAAAAGTACAATGTGAGATATTATTAAAAGATTTAAGTATGAAGACTGAATACAATCTATTCTGCAAAGAGGCCAACAAAAATTTTGGACATGCGAGATAAAAGAAAAATTATAAGAAAAATAAAGAAAGATCCTACATTAAGTGCACCAAAATTAGCTGTCGAATTATTAGAAGAGACTGGAAAGAAAGTGCACCCCAAACAATATGCAGAGCATTAAAAGAATGTGGTTATAATGGACGAGTTGCTCGGAAAAAACCGTATGTGAATGGAACTAATAGAAAGAAAAGATTAAACTTTGCAAGAAAATTTGTTTTAAAACAAGATACGTGGTGGAATGACGTTATTTTTAGTGATGAGAGTAAATTCAACATTTTTGGATCGGATGGGCGAAGAATGGCGTGGCGAAAGAAAAATGAAGAATTAAAAATTAAAAATACGAAGCCGTCTATAAAGCACGGAGGTGGGAATGTACTTGTATGAGGATGTATTTCAACATTTGGAACGGGTGAATTAATTTTTATTAATAACATAATGGACAAAAATGTATACCTGAATATTTAAAAAAATAATTTACGTAAAAGTGCAATAAAAATGGAGTTTCAGAATACACTTAAGTATTATCAAGATAATGACCCCAAGCATAAGGTAGGTATCGTACAGGAATGTTTGCTGTATAATTGTCCAAAATTATTACAACTGCCACCTCAGTCCCCAGATCTGAAGCCTATAGAAAATTTATGAGATGAACTAGACCGACGAATTAGAACAACTGCAATAAGATCTAAAGAAATGTTAAAAGAACGACTGAAAGAGGAATGGAATATTATTAGTACAGAATATTTTAAAGAAATAATTTACAATATGCCTGAACTATTAAAAGAGGTCATTCGTCAAGAAGGATATCCTACACGATATTGAATTACTTTTCGTTTGTAAAAATTAGTACAAAAACTATCAGTCTTTAAAAGTGTCCGAATATTATTGTAATCAGACATTGTTTTGTTTAAAATAGAATATTTAATAAAAGCTAGTAATTATATAAACAAAATTTATACTTTTATTAACTAGACATTATGTAGGAATGTAATTTAGAATTAATCTTTTTTTCCTTCATCGTGAATAAAATTACAATGGGATAAAGTAAAAATTTTATAGTGTTCGAATATTAAAGTTACTCACTGTATATAATCTCTTTGGAGCGCTCAAAAAAATTCGGGTCCTAGAGGAGCGTTGAACGAGCATAGTGAGGGGTGTACTCAACAATTTTTACGCTTATGAAGATAAAAATGCATCTCCCATGAGTCCACTTTATTTTCAGGTTTCCGTATATTATCCTGTGACACCATCAATTTGATTTCTCACCATCGACAACCACCAAATGGTACTAATCGCCGACTGTCTTCGGACCAGCATCGTCCCATATTCCTCTCATAAAAATTTGTCTCGCCGCGGGTGGAAATAGTGCTTCCTAGGCTATTCTTATTCAACTAGGGTGCGATACGGCGAGATATGGATTCCGGAAATTACATTCACGATGCTGGTCGGCGCATTGTTTTCCGCTCCCCAACAGCGATCGTGAAGTAGTGGCTCTGCTCAATATTCAATAATTCGTCGGCCGTCCGAAACAGAAATAAACCCCCTCCGGAGTCGTTTGCTGACCCACGGGTCCACGATCACATAAAATAGAACGAAAACAAATCGGAAGTCGGCCGGACGTCGCGTTCCGGAGGCCGGCACGAAATCGAGGTTAACTTCTTCCGGTTATTCGGAGACTCGCGCCAATATCTCACGTTGATGACGCTATTAACGGCCGATGTCTGGTAGGCTGCTACCATCCAACGATCGTTCTTAAGTGACGGGAACAAAGAAACGGTAATTGTCGCCCTCCGTATCTTTTCTTTTTGATAAACCTGGACGGACTTCGATGAGAAATGAATAATGCCCTGTGTAAACGCTACCGGTGACTTTTCATCTGGCGTGCCCATGAGTAATAGATGAGTGGAGTACGCGATGCCTCATAGAGTCAATATTCGTTAAATTTTCATAAGGTGCGTCAGTTTACAATCATTCTCATCTACTAGAGGCAGTCATAAATTATGTCGTTTCTTGACATAAATATATATTGATTTTGTTTTTACGTAATATTAGGTTGGAGAAAAAGTAATCCATTATTTTTTCGGTAGATGACTGTAGTGATCGATACCTCGTAAAGTGTCGATCAAACAATTTCAGATTTATGCTCGTTGGAAAGGTGACATTTCGCATTAAAAAAATTCTTTTACTGTTTTCTGTTTAGTCCATTCAATTGTGAGTTACAGGGTGTTAAAAATGGAAGTCAACAAAGAGAAAATTCGGTACATTTTACTGTTTTTCTTTGATAAAGGAGAAAGTGTTTATGGTGCCGATACTGTAACAGCCAATTACGTGCAATTTTGGTTTCGTCGATTCCGTTGAGGTATTTTTTATGTTAAAGATGCACCTCACACAGGTAGGCTCGTCGTCGAAAATTTCGATAAAATCACAGAAATAATCAAAGTTGACCGATATGTCAGCAGTCGTAGCATCGCCCCGGAGCTAAAGCATTTATTTTGTTATTTCAGGCTGATGAGCCTAGCAACGGTCATAAATATTAATATTGATTGTCTTGTCAACGTTGTAGAATTAAGATTTGTGCGCCATCTCATAAAAAAGCTACAATTATTTGGTAAAATGTGGATAAATTAAAATGTGACCTGAAAGTTACACGGGCCCAGAGAGGGTTAGATCAAGTTTTGAAGTTCACGTAAAAGTAATGGATTTCTTTTTCTCCAACCTAATATTTCGTATTGACTAACCCCTTAACGTACAAATAAAATGGAATTTGACGCGTCCAAAGAATACTATTTAACTGGCTCGACTGAACAGTTATATGCAACAATTATATGCTCAGAAGCAGAACACTTTATTTCGAAATTTACGTTACTGTATAATATTTAATCAGGTTGATATATAATGTTAATGGACGGTAATTAAGTGACATTATAAAATAATAAATTAATAATTCTGTAAAGTATGATACATTTCAAAGCATTTTGGAATATGTAAAGGAACTAAATATTTTTACACTGCCAAGTCGTTTCACTTCTTACATTAGTTTTTACACACACGTGGTGTCTCTTTGCAGGATGTTTCTTTTTGTTAGTGGAAGGTATATGTTCTCGAAAATGTGCCGAATGTTTTGCCTGTAATCGAGTTGGGTTGGTGTGTCGAGTAATTAGGAAATGATAAATTGTGTAGAAAATCTACAATCGATTGCTTTGTTGAATTAGGCAAGTTAGAATACAGAACATGAGCATTATAAATAGCTACGTCAAGCAGATAAAACAACATATTTTTGGAAGATGGGAGAGCATCTTGAACATTTCAAATGAAAGATAATCGACGCACGATTTTCGGCGTCCGCCAGAAACAGCTCTTGACGTCTCGGAGACGTCAAAGTCTACAATGGTACGTGAAACGGATGACGTCTAACAGACGTCATTGTGTGCCAAGGGGTTAATTAATTCCAAATCAGTTTCACAGTCAGCGGAATACGAATCAACAGTAAACATACCGAGCATAAAATTTGACTGGTGCATATTGTCTTATAAAAATGCCAAGATTTGATTTATTTGGATTGTTTGCGATTTTCATTACAAAGTAAAATGAAACAAAGACATCTACTGAATCGATTCCTATGGAGGCAATTTTATAACTTCAATAATTGTGAAATAAAATCTCTGAAAAGGGTGATTTAATCAGCTGTGGAAGGTTTAATGGTAAATTTCAATAAATTCAATTAGCATGTGCTCTACGAACAAGTTTGCACTGTTTAACTCTTTCAGACTGTACATCACGTGTTTGAAACGACGTTGCAAGACAAGGGGTTGATTGTATTAAGAAAGAAAATAATCTTGCGTTTCAATCCAATTCGTTACAATTCATTAAGAAATTTTTTATTTTTCACAAAGGTCCCTCTAGTCACTATGCATGAACTATTAGAAAAGTCTGAAAGCTTTACATACACCTACATATACTGACACAAAAATTCACTGAGTACACGGAGGGGTATAAAATACGCGAAAATATTGTTTATGTTGAACAAACTAAAACCTTGCCGTACGCGTAGCCAATGTTCCCATTACGTAGAAACATTTTTAAAATATCCCTTTTTCATTCCAGTTTCCACAAAATGAATCATAAAAATGGCAGCGTGGATTCATAAGCGCCAAACGAACTAGAACTCGGTCGAAAGAGTCTCCCCTGAACCCGTAGCCACGTACACACCGTAGCAAACCGCATTCACGAGAATGTACACCGAAAAGACCAATTCCCGAGATTATCAAGACGCACGACGCAACGTAATCTCGCGTCATGGCGAGGAGAGAGAGAGAGAGAAAAAAACAGAGAGAAAACCAGAGAGAGAGAGCAGAGGAAACGTCTGAAATAACCCGGCGTGGCATAACGGGGAATAAAACTCGCCCGAAAATTGTGCTCGCGGCGCAAAAATCGTAGAACACTGTGGCGGAAAATAATATCGCAGGAAACGTCGATATCCGTCGTCTCGAAAACGGCGCGGCCTTACGTCCCAATGGCTCTAACGTTATTTCCGACCAAGATTTGCTTGAAATTTGCTTCCGTGCCCGTACCAGAAGCCCATAAATATGTAATACCTCCTTCTTCTCCCATATCGTACCGGTTCCCTCCCATCCCCCGGACCTCCGCCCCTTTTCTCTTTCGACGACTACACACGGCGGTGACTCTTGCAACCCCTTACGTGTTTTTGCTGGGGCTGTAGTAGCTCGCGGCAATATAAGGGGAAACACGGTAAATCATTTGTCCCGAAAGAAAACACAATGCAATATCCCGGTCGTGTCCCGGTCGAGACGGCACCATGCGCGACCCGGCTCCACCCCCGCACCCATCCCTCCGTCTGTTTTCCTTTTTTGCGAGCGCCTCTGGTCGAATCTCGGCGTCTCTGTCTTGTTTTCCGGGAGTGTTCGAGAAAGAGCAAGCTGGATGGGGAATCGCAACCGGGCCATAAGTCAACCCCTTATATCGCCGAAAATACTTTAAAGAGCCACCACGCTCTTCTAAGCTGTGCGGGAGCAGCCCGGATAGTGTTGCCCTGCCGAAGAGAGAAAGAGAGAAAGAGAGAGCGAGAGAGAACCTGAGCGTGTTTTATCACCGCTGTTAAACGGCTGACAAGAATGACACGCGGCCAACCTTCGCGACGATTTCGAACGACGAGGTGTCGTTAAAATCGCGCGCGGGGCACCCTCCGTTCGCCGAATGGGATAACGCGCAACCATTTGATTTATAACACCACATGCCGACTACACGATGATGCACGGACACCGGCCAAAGTGGCGCAATTTGTACGCGAAATAGCACAATTGCAATACCTGAACGACGCCGACTCGTACGGGCGACAACGATTTAGGAATACGACCGATTCCGAACGAAACTAAACGCACGCGACCCATTCGTGCGCAATTTCAGTGTGCGTGCGACAACTGTTCATATTTAACATTAAATTTTATCGTTCGGCTTTTACTTTCCAGCAATTGTAATTTATAAAGGAACAAGTTCTCTTGCACATCTTTCTTTCGTAATAAACTTAGAAAGAAACATTTTACGTTTTACCTGTTAGAAACATTTTATTTATTAAATATATATTTATTATATGAAAATGATATAAAATATTTTATTCGCAGTATTGCCCATCGGTAGCTATACATTTTTCCCATATCTTTGATAATTTGTGGATGCCACGCCAAAAAGACTGTTCCTCTTTTGAAGCAAACCAGACATCGAGCCATTTTCGTATGTTTTTGCAAGATGCGAAGCGCTGCTCAGCAAGTGCGTGTCCCATCGATGCAAATAATAATAATCGGATAGAGCCAAGTCAGGTGAGTAAGCCGGATGCGAAAGCATTTCCCAACTAAACGCCTCAATCGTTTCCTTGACCGGTTTTTACGATGGTACATTATCATGAAGCAAAATCACTTTGCATTCCCTTTTAATCCCATTTTCGTATCCTCTGGATTTTTCCCATGGCTTTTAAACATATGGAGATGGCTTCTCATGTCGCGTTTAATTTATCCACGAGTTGTTGTTGCATTTGAGCGTCATTCTCGTCCAACAGTGCTTGCAATTCGCTGTTTTCAAACTTTTTCGACAGTCTTCCATATTTTTCGTTCCTCGCGTCAAAATCGCCACTTTTGAATTTTTTAAACCACTCAAAGCATTGTAATTTACCAAGAGCATGCTCACCGTAAGCTTCGACAAGCATTCGATGCAACTCTGCAGCAGTTTTCTTGAAATGGTAACGGAAAATCAATGCTGTCCGCAAATCGTAGTTTCCAGGCGCAAAATTCGACATGTTCAACGCTATTAACCCTTTGCACTCCAAGTAATTTTAATTCCTAACTCGAGACATTTTTTGTTCTACAATAATTCCATTGTACATGGCTCATTTTCTTTCGTGCATATCAAATTTGTTAGTATTAATCGTACGTACAATTTTTTAAATACAAACATTCCAATGCAAAATTGTTTTGAATAATAGTCTGACAATTTTTTGTGTCGCCTCAGAGGAGCCATTGGAGTGTCAAGGGTTAAAAACTATGCTGTTGCATGAAACTTGTATGGTTGTGAGTTTAAAATCTTGATCAAATGTTAAAACAAGAGAACTGCGTCAATGAAGCAATTTGATGGTAACTATATTGACAGCTAGCGCCACGAATTTGCAAATTTCGGTTTCTTATTTACAGATCTGCTACTTCGGAAAAACGACTCCGTCAAACAAAATCCCACTTCCTGTTTTTCCCAGGTGTGCGCGCGTCTCAATAAAAGCAATGATCCTGAGCAAAGAAAAAGAATCACGGTATTTGCGGCTCATCTTCCGAGGAATCGGATTAGCAGGCCTCCGGTGTGTGTTTCCTATCACGCCGCTGCGATAGTAAGGTTCGTACACTTTCCTGTATACATTGGAATTAACCGTTTCTCGCCGGTCGTCGAAGCGATCGTTGGCTATTATTTGTCCGTCTCGAGGACGGGAAAGGGCAAACAACATCGAGTGTCGATAGCGGAGGACGAAATTGTGGCTCGTACAAGGGGGTTGCATTAGACCTCTTGTAAGGCTGGCCAGCCGGCAGGAAACTCGACATATTTCTCCCCTGGTTACCGGCCACATTGAAAGAGGGGCGAGGAGGCATAGAGGAGGAAATAGAAGAAGAAGAAAAGAGAAGAGTGGAGCGGGAAGAGATCGGTAAACCGCAATCCAGAAAGCATTTCTCGACGTAACCTAAAATAATGCCCGACAGAATCGAACAAAAGCATGATATATGGACTGCGCGGAGACGTCACGGGTCCCTCCGCCTGCTTGGTAACTTATGATACGTTTCCTCTCCCTCTCTCTCTCTCTCTCTTTCTCTCCTCTCCCTCCCCTTTCTCTTTCCACACATGCGGAGGAAAACACTATAGCACGATCGTGACGACGTTTCCATTGTAATTTAACGGATGCGCTGGTCGTCGCATGCGCGCGATCTCTTCTTTTCGCAACTTTTTTCGCTTGCCCACCCCCGCGAGCAGCTCGAGAGTTCCTTTTCCGCGGAGTTTAAGAAGAGCCCCGACTCGAGAACCGAACAGCTACGCGAAGAAACATGACAAATTCTTCTCCGGTCAGAGGATGGGACAATTTAACGATTCGTCTCGACCGTGGCCGCTTCACTTTCGAACTGAATTTTTTCAAGGATTCGAACAGGACGGGGGAAAGTGCGTGTAATGGAGTTAATAAGAAGAGTTTGTTATAACGAATTTCCTCGATGGAACGAATCGTTTGGGGATGAACAAAGAACGACTACATTTTATCTAAAGCAAACATCGTAGTGGAGGTATAACTTTTATGTTGTTTCTGTGTGAGCACGATTGGCATCACAGGTACGTTGATTTGTAGAAATGGATTATAATTAACACTTATAATTGGACATACATTAGGGCAAAATATGCATGTTTAAATTTCGTTTTCTACTGAACAATTGGATGCTTGAATTTAAACCCCTACCGTATAATATCGGGGAGAAGGTTGCAGAAGAAGTTTGTTAAATGTAAAAATTATCCCCATCTTTCAAGTAAAAATCACTGCTATTCTTTTACTATTGATATTTAAGCACTAATGTTTAGGTGGATATACAATACATCCACATAAAATTCTTAGAGGTTGTCTAAAGACATTCCAATCGTCGGAAGGACGAACAAAATTGTTCGTTTAACTACATTTTAACACTTTACCGATCGAAAGCCTATTAATAGAACTTTCAATAATTACACTTAACAGAATGAAGCTTAAAAAACTACTTTTACATTGTAATTTGTAACGAAATTATTAGATAACATTACTGAAGGTGCCTTGAGGATTCTCAATAAAAATTTCTGTCACCGTTGAAAGATCGGTTGAAAAGTTTTCAATCACGGACTGTGGACATTAAAAAATTCTGAAACAATCGTCGGTCGGTAAAGTGTTAACAAAATACAATTCGGACTGTTTGTGCGAAATTGATATTATTTTAATAACATCAAATGACTTTCCATGAAAATTGCAGTGGAGACTTGTTATATACGAATTATTTTAGATTTAAATTATAAGATGTGTTGCTTTATTGAAAATAGACTTTCTTCAGATTCAATTATACAAATAAATTTTACGGTATGGTTTCTTATTTTAAAGAAATTACATATTTATATTTACATATCTATCTAGTGTGCATATATATATATGTATACTTCCTGTGCATCATGAATATTTCAAAACACTGCCACATGAAGAGCATAAATAATTAATAATACCAATATCTTGTGTTAAGTTTAACAATATATAAATATAATTAACGTTCAAAATAAAAAATACTAATTCTATTTTATTTCTTGTTATTATTTATAAACAAAATTGAATTAATATGAAATATATTTTAAGTGATATTTAGTATTTCAAAATTGAAATTAAATGATATTTACAATTGACTAATTATGAAAGTGGTGTAAGTCCATTTGCAGCCTGGAAATATATATTATTTTAGTTAAATTTGCCTAAAAGAAATTTATATAATCAAATTACATATTGATAAATTAGTACAAACATTTCCAGACTTCACATAGTTAACCTATATTTTTTAATTGTCAGATCTGCTAACATTTAATTTTCTCGAAACAGAAGAATATGTTATATACGTCTCCATTTTACGAGCAGTCAATGAAAAACGTACATTTACATCTCCGAACGAAAATCTGTTAAACAAAAATGCAAATGAATTCAAATTATTAATCAGATTTAAGAGGAAAAATATGAAACTGAAGGACCACGTTATCACCCTGTCCTCTATAACAATAAAAAAACAAGCCCAAAAGTGAAAGACTCAGTATGCTAGAAATAAGAAGTCGATGAAATAACAATTCGGTGATTATTCTTAAATAGCGATTACAATATCTAATTTGTTAACCGGTAGAAGGGCACCGATGCATTACCCTTCAAGGTCGATGAATCCGCACGCGACAAGGATAATGTAACCACGGGGGTCCGGCTCATAGTAATTAATCTAAAAGTTTCGAACACGGAATGAGCCGAAACGCGAGGCAAATGTCGCTGCGAGAAAAAAGGAAAAAGGCAATACCGAGGGTGTTGGGGAGGACTGCGTTTCCCAAACCATGCAGAGGGTTGCGGGGCCGAAATTGAATTAATATGCATAGCCGTACGAGCGAGTCCGGCCAGGCCGACGGTGATGGAGCGACGAAATCTATCTCCGACGAGCGTCCCGGTGGCTGGAGAACAAACCTGTAATTTGTCAGAGTGTAGGTCTCTAAGCCCCGGCATTATAATTTACGCCTATGCAGAGTGCAAACTAGAAAGGAAGAGGAGAGAGGGTCAACAGCCCCGGACAACGCACACTCTTGCCTTTCTATAGGAATCGATCGAGTCTGGAATATTAGAGCACAGCCCCCTGGCCAAGTATTCATGGCCGACGACGAGTTTCGTCGTGGAGGTAACCGATGAATTCCTTATGAGGCGCCATGAATTTAATGGCGAATCAATTGCGAATCGCCCGGCTAACGAAACTTCCTTCGAGCACGCTGCGACGCTCGTATCGGACCCTGGTACCATCTTGCAATGGGGGTGTCCGCTTCCTACTGCGAGGATTCCATGCTTCGGTTAGATTTATCTTCCATTGGATACCTGGCTTTGTGTTTAGATACCACAAATATGCTAGCGAAAAAAGTTTTGATGAATAAAGGATTGTAAGATTGATGGAATGTTGTCGCACACTGGACTACGACTAATATTCGGTGCAAGTGGAAACGGTGAATCATAGTCAGACACGGTACACAGGACGTGTTCGACGATTTTTCGAAAATGATTTCCCTTTTTAATTTATATACAATTTTTATGTAACCTTAATTTATGTAAAATTTTTGTATAACCTTAATTTATATAAAATTTTTATATAACCTTAATTTATATAAAATTTTTATGTAATCTTAATTTATGTAAAATTTTTATATAACCTTAATTTATACCAGTCAACTGCGGAATTTAGATTTAGAAATTACTCATAGGGTGCGAAATTAAGATAGGGCAACCGATGATAGAATAAGCGATTTTTTAATTGAATCTGCAAAACTTAAATAGTTTATGTTAAATACAAATAGTAAGGATTGTAGTTTTGGGTGCTTTCTAAAATATTGTTACAAATATTGGTGGAGACTCTCAACACCCGTTTGGATATCGGTACGATACGTAAAATGATCTGAGTTACACCGTCGTTTTGATAATGACGGTGTAACAAGAACAGAGCAGAGTCGGTTATTAGACTTCAACGTGACTTGATGATCCTCTTAACCCCTTACCCTACGATTTATTTTACGGTCGCAGTGATTAGAATTTCTTTGCAGTCTTTAATTTACTAATAGAAGAAGAAAATTCATAATTGTTGCATGCTTGTTTTCCAAATTCTCCAAATCGTATTATTTCGATTTGAGGAAAATTAATAACATACAAATTTATTATACTCTGTTCAGAATTTACATCGCGAGTCTGACACGATGTTGTAAGGAAAGGGGTTAAAATAAAGACTATGTATTAATACAAACGGTGTTTGTTAATAATACTACGATCACGCGGTCGCACACGTAACAATATTATACATTTTAACAAATTATAAAACAAATTTATTTATTATCTGAAAAATTACGGGAATGTACACGAAGATATAAATTAACTGAAATATATTAAGGATTGCAATAAGTGCATATATGTATGGTATGATTAGAGGGAGTAGATAGAATGAAGGTTTCTTTCAATTAAGAGTAATTACGGTACCCCTCGAGCAGCAACCCGCATGGCATTGTTGTAGATTACTTCAATCAACGCACGAGTTTGTACCTCACCCTCGGTAACCTAGCTGCTCTTTTTTACATTCGTTTATTGAAAATTATTTAATAGCTTATTAATATAGATAGAACTTTCTTAGAATATTATAACAATCTCTGTAATCTCTTAATAGATCAGTATTATTTGATCAATCCCTTTATTATTTAATTATTATTTTATAATAATAAAATATATAATAAAAATAATAATAATAAATTAATTAAAACTACGATTTATTTTACCGTTACCGTACGAAAAATATTTTTCACGTTCATAATTTCGGAAAAAGAAGAGAAGAATTTATATTTATTTTATGTCTACGTGTTCTCCAGTGTCTATATATTGATAACAACAAAATAGAAATCTATTTTTGTTTAAAAGAACTAAATTATATATGTTTTTATTGGATTCCGTTCAAAATCGGTATCACGAGTCTGACTCGTTGTTATAGTGCAAGGGGTTAATCAGTCCCTACCAAATTTCAGAAAATGATTTTTCTTTTGCTAACATGGAAACATATTGAGATGTAAAAATCCGAGTTTGATGAAACTTATGGGAGCTTATAGTTCTTTGAAAAATATTTGACACGTGTTTTTTTTTATCGGCAACCGTCCACTTTGAAGGGGTGAAAACAGCCCTCAAAGTTGGGGTCAAAATCATATTTTTTGAGATATCTCGGAAACCAGAGGTCGAAAAAATTTGAATTTTTTAAAAAATTGTATGGTTTTCAATGGGAAATGTAGTCGCGCAAGGAAATTTTATCAAAAGTTTTTTGTTTAAATAATAAAGGTATATGGTCCCATAAGTTTCATCAAAATCGGATTTTCGCATCTGAATGTGTTCCCTTGTAAGGACAAATGGAGGACGAATCATGAGTTTCGGGCGTAACCCTAAAATTATGCAACGCCTATCAACTACATGATTTCGTTTTCCCACAAAGCTTCGTAAAACGTTGCACAAAGATCCCTTGTTCAAGGATCTTTCCCCGAAACTGGTGTCGCCTTTCCACTGCAGGTGGTTCTGCGATGCGTCAATTATCATTGAGTGTACTACGGCGGTCTGTTTACCATGTCGAAACAAAATACTTAACTTTCAACCTTACCCAAGTTCCTAGCTAATTCTCAGGGGCAAACATGCGCATAAATATCTCAAAACATGACAGTCTACCATTTGATCGCAACGCAGACCCAGGCACGATGTCTAAACAATTCTAAACAGCTCCTTTTGCAAGTTTGTTAACACGTTCCCTACCAAGCTATTTTTCCTCGACTTTTCATTCAGGCCATCAAGCGTGTGTCCACAGATTTATATATTAACACAAACTTATTCGTTTCGTTCTATATCACATTTTTCTAATGCCTCATTCTTTTGATCTGAGTTATATATGCTTCAGTTATAAACTTATTATAAAATATATCTCTCCAGCGGAATAAATATACATCTCATCGCGTACCACCGGTGGTACACATGGCACGAAACGTGTCAATCTCTACGAGGTAGAATACGATACAATAATAAAAAATTTAGTTTTCAAAAAGTCGATGAAAGACACTTTTGTAACGAGCAACACTTTTGTTACTCGACAGACCTTCACCGATCCAAAAGTATAAAATTCTCCCATGGTGCACAAGGCATATTTTTATACACCGTGTACACATTGAACTGGATCCTATCCCTACATCCAAGAATCCCTAGTTCCAACATCTTCGAGTCGGGAATTTATTCAAATTCCTAATAGTTTAGTGCACTGTTAAAACTCGCGACGAAACTTGTGACAAAACTCGCTCTTCTGCGCCGAACCCGAACGACTCGTATTACCGTTGGAATAGGGGCGGACATTGTCAGACGGAATGGGACACGGCTCGAAGTGCTCTCTCTTAATCAGGATCGTTAGCCGTCGCGGCTCCCGGGAGCCGGTTTATTCGTGTGCATATCGCTAAAGGATATTCATCCAGTAGTCGAAGGAGGACGAACGGGGAGAGTCGCCCCCGTCGCGTTCGTAAGACGATGCCGTTTCCGGTTCTCGTTTCCAGGACCGGCCGCGGAATTAATTACAACGACCGTGTCTTAATTGGTAACGAACAGCATTAAGATCTCGCGTAATGTCTCTCGCAAAGGCGAGAGAGATCCTTGTAGAACGCGAACGCGGATGGAAGGAGGAATCCCACTGTGTCTCCAGCCAGTCCAGACTAACGTCGGGGGACGTCCAAGGAGGAGGTGAAATAATGCCGGCCGTGTTTGCATTAGCTATTCGCTTGACCCTAAAAACTGTCTGAACTGCGCCGATGGCTACTCGTAAAGTCCAGGAATATCGCCGCGGAATCACGCTCGAAATCTGAAACTCAGCGACGCCAACTAATCGTGGGTCTCGGCGATCGGCTGACAAGATACCTATGGAAACCGGCGAATAAAAGGTCGTTGAGTCACTTTTTAAACTTTCCTTGCTGGAAGTACTTAAAACTCAACGACGCTTGGCTTTTATGCGTCGAAAATTTATAAGCGAACGTTTCTACCGAAATTGTTCTAACCTGAGCGTCGCACGTTGGGGTATTTGGCTTGGAAAGCAGGACAAAATTGTTTTAGCGTCATTTTTGGAGTTAAAGTCATAATATAGTAGATCGTTCAATTTGTTTTAACCCTCTATGGACCCGTGTAACTTTCAGATTACATTTTAATTTATCAACATTTCACCAAATAATTATAGCTTTTTTCATGAGATGGCGCATAAATCTTAATTCTATAACGTTGACAAGACAACCAATATTAATATTTATGACCGTTGCTAGGCTCATCAACCTGAAATAACAAAATAAATGCTGTACAAACTGTCTGCAGTAAAAATAAGCGAAACCATTTGATCCAATTGGTATTATTTGTGCTTTTGTCAGTGATTAACAAACTGAAGATAATGCACATAATAGCTCTGGGTTCGTATATCAATAACAACCTATTTGTTTGCATTTCAATATTTAATTTGTTACTGTTTTTTTATGATACAGTTTTGTAACTTTGAGGTTACAGTGGCGTATTTCTTTGATACACTTATGGTTGAGTTGCGATAATAGTATAATTTCGGGAGACTAGCACCTATCTTCTTTATTTATGTCTAATCTTCGTCCCTCCCATTAAACGCGTGTGTTTCTACGTCTTTTATGTTTTCGTTTGGTTGCGCCGAAAATATTTGTTTGCAAAAGAC
>CM052096.1:11993298-12013379 GCA_028453745.1 Agapostemon virescens | reverse complement strand
ATTTCACGAATTTTGCACTACCGAAAATTGTATCGCAGAAGGCAAACAACTTTATTATTTATTTATTTATCCATCAACCATTTACAACGGATCTCGACAAAATTATTTTCGCAGAAATTGCAAATCAGACAACTAAAAAGTAAACTATAAAGTTAGAGAAAGTTAGAGTCAGAGGGGAAGAGGATTATTTAAACTTATTCGACGAAGTTGGATAGCTTTAAAGATGAAATATGAAAGTTATCAACACAAAGTTTTTTAGGTTTCTTCTACTTACCAGCTGCATGATTATTAATGGATCTTTTAATTACTTCGAAGTGACGGTAAACTATTAAATTTATGAATTATCAGACAACGCAATTGGATGTTCTCGATCGGTACGACGACGTATAAGTGACGTATCAATGAAACGCATCCCTAGCGAAGGTAGGAGAATCAACATTTCAGAAACGACGATGGATTGACAGTTCGCTTCGGTATGATAGACGTTATAGGATGTTACCGATAATACAATAATTTCTTGATGATTTAGACTTGTATATTTTTCGTGGCGAAATTCAAGTTCCAGAAAGCGAACGATAATGATCGGCGTTATACGATGTTACCGATAATACTAGAATCTCTTGATGATTTTGATAATTGTATATTTTCTGTAGCTAATTTGAAGTTCTAGAAAGCGAACGATAATGATCGACGTTGTACGATGTTACCGGTAATACAACAATCTCTTGATGATTTAGAATTTTTTTTACATATTCCGTATTAACTACAAATTTTAGAAAACTGACAATAATGCATGAAAAAACACATTGGACCTAATAACCTGATCTTCTGCAATCAAATATTGAAATATTCGGGATCCGTCCTCCACGACTAGATTGACCAATGGCTAAACTAAACACGTGCTTAGAGCATCAGAAAAGAAGAGACATTATAGAAATTTTCTGAATTTTACATCCTTCGCATAATAAACAGATCGCTAATTATTCCACGTGTGTACGAGTGAAAAGACCGGAAAAATAGTAAGAAGATGGAAGCCAGTAGCGAGTGAACAAATATCTAAATTTATGAAAAACAATTTGTAGTCAAACTGTGGAAATTTCTTAACCTGTTAACCGGGGAATAAACTTTTGTTCGATTCGTTTCACAATGGGGACTTTTTTCTTTTTTTAATACTTATTGTTTCTATATAATTGTAAACTTATATAATCGATTTACTTGAATAAGAACTACATAAAATGTAATGTGTTCAAAATATTACGGCAGATTTCCATAACGAAAAATGTCGTCATAACCACTCTAGTAGTAATTCGTGTATGATGAAATATTTCGTCATACCCAGTTAACAGGTTAATTATATACCTTGTATTGCGTTCAAGTGATAATACCCCTCTATAAGCGGTCGTCAAAATTTTCTAAGTGCTTGCGCCCTCTAAAGGTTTTAATCCGGCACTGTGGTCCCCAAAACGAAACTGCCATCGGATCCCTTGACTTCTTCGAAAGGACAGCAAACTATTAAATTCTACAAATTGTCAGGGCAATTGAACACGCTCGCAACAGGACGACAAATAAGTGACGTATTGATGGAACCAACCCCTGGCGAAGGTAGGGGAATTAACATTACAGAAATGACGATGAATTGAGAGTTCGCTTCTGTATAATCGACGTTATACGATATGAAAGACAACAGAATAATCTCTTCATGACTTAGATTGATGTATATTTTCCGTAGCTAACTACAAGTTCCAGAAAGTGAACATGTACACTCTTGATCATTTACAGTTTTTTTTACATATTCCGTATTAACTGCAAATTCTAGAAAACTGACAATAATGCATGAAAACACATCGCACTTAACACTTCATCGACCGGAAACCTATTAACACTTTACCGACCGGAAGCCTATTAATAGAACTTTCAATAGTTGTGCTGTAACAAAAGTAAAGCTTAAAAATTGCTTTTACATTGTAATTTTTAATGAAATTATTAGGTAACGTTACTGAGGATGCCCAGTTGATTCGCAATAAAAATTTCTGTCAGTATTGAGGGATCCATTATATAGTTTTCAGTAATGAATTATGAACATAAAAGGTTCTGAAATAATCGCTGAAATAATATTTGAAACCAATTTACTTTCTCTCCATTAGTGTTTCTTCTTATCTGTTTTTTAATTGCGTTTTGTAGATTTTTTGTTGAAACGAAATTCTCTCGTTTCATTTCGTGTAAAATAAATTTATTATGTTGTCTACATTGGTTTATAACGTCATAATATTCCTGTGCAGGAAATTCTTTTTTCGTAATGCCGTTTTTTCTGTCTATGGAAATTGGACTAACACCACTTTCATAATCAATGGTTACGCAATTTCTTTTACCGGCCAATTTTAAATTGAACAAAGCATAGGCATTTTTTAAGATATTAAATACTAACTATTTATAAACAAAAAGTTTACACTAAATTAAGCATAGATTACGTCATATCTCATTTTTTTAAAAAAGGACTTACACCACTTTCAAAATAAACGGTCCATTTTTTAAGATGCTTGGGGCCTCTAAAGGTTTTAATCCGGCACCGCGGTCCCCAAAACGAAACTGCCAGCGGATCCCTTGACTTCTTCGAAGGGACAGCAAACTATTAAATTTAAAAATTGTCAGGGAACGCAATTGGACACGCTCGCAACAGGACGACAAATAAGCGACGTACCAACGGAACCCACCCCTAGTTAAAGGAGCGCGCCAACAAAATATCGAATTGAAAGGATCAAGGGCGAGCATTCTCGCGCAAAGATGAGATCGTGTCCTGCTAATGGTTTCTCGGGAAGCAGATAGGAGCAAAGCGTCGCGACAGAACATAATTCGACAGCCGTGAAAGCACGTGGCCGGATCGTTAAGAAACATGTTACGTGTGCGCGTGTACATACCTGCAACCAGAAGCAGGCTTATGTGCGAGCCCATTTCAATTTACATACGACCACGGCCGATGATCGGCCGGTATGTGTAACGGAATCGTTTCCATGGGGAAAGACGATATATCATAATTCTCCGGTGAAAATCGAATCAATTCTCGGCCGCCTACGCGCGTCAGGTACTGATGCGCGCAGATAAAAGCGACGGGGGATTTCGCGTGAGTGGTAGCGTCATTCCGCCAATGAAATGACGCCAACACCGTGATGACTTCTCGCCGCAATCCCTCGTGCCCTATACAAATCGATACTTCTGCATCGAGTCTATTTACAGTTTTATGCTGAATAATATTCGATAGTCGCAAAAGTATTGAGAGATTTTTGTCACTAGATGTTGTTTAGTATCGTACATTGGGCAACGCTAATCAGATTGCGTCATACTGATGCGCATTTGAGAGGCGACATTGCAATCAACAATTTTCATGCAAACAGTTTTGCATTTCGTCAATCGTGTCGAAAGTAATACTATTGTGAAAATGAATGAAATTTCTAGAAAAAAAAATTTGCTATGTTTTGCAATTTTACTACGAAAAAGGCAAAAACGCTGAACAAGCCCGGGAAAAAATTTGTGGTGTTTACGGTGAAGATGATTTATCAAATGCAACAGCATGTAGATGCTCGTTTCCGTTCTGGAAATTTCGATATTAAAGATGCACCTCGCTTTGGTAAACCAATCGCGGAAAAAGTCGATGAAATAATGCAAATCGTTGAGCATACAATAGTATACAATAAAAGTATACAATGGATGTAAACCTTGATAAGATTAACGCAAAACTTATGCGTGGAAAAGATATGATGGAACTATCGAAATTTGATAAAGAATCAAATTAAAAAGTACAGACCATACATATCCGCCATTATATTCATATTCTTATAGAACAATACAGTAATACGCGCTGCAAAGCTCATACAATAATCTATAAAACCTATTTAATAATCCAAATATGCCTGTACAACATCTTGTCAAGTATACCTGTTTTGTTACAGCCAATTTGCCCAAGCAATTTGCAAAGATAGAAAACGGTATGGAAGCTTTTGATCAAGAAAAAGAACTATTACATGCGAAGGAACTTCATGTGAAGAAAAAGTAAGGAAACCATGTCATTTATTATAAAATCAGATGATAGAAGTAATAAAAAATTAAGGAGAACACATTCGTTAACACATAGTAAATGTTACTGTAATGTAAGTTACGCAAGTTTATGGTAAATTAGCATTCGTTTCGTTCAACGCTTAACTTAGGTCATTTCTTTATACTATAGTAATAAAATGGGGAACAGTATTGATTCATTCGTTTTAAAAGAATAAAATTTAATACTGTCACATTACCATCGAAATTTTCTTAAAATGTAAAACGAGTAAAATATAGAATAATTTAAATTGAATTCAAAATGGTTGTAGCAACAAAATTGCGAGACAAACAACTCTAAAAATTAAATAAATATTTGTTACTTATGAATGTCCTTGAAATACATTATTTTGTCATTCACAAAACTTGAAGATATTGTGATCATTCTTCCAATAAACTGCGTATTCTGAGCTCATAATCTTACCGCATTACAAGTTATAAATATAATATTAAACATTCGTCACTGTCAAGCATGTGCTATCTTTTTACCTGGGCGTGTACCTACCTTAAACTTTGTTTCTTACACAGCTGAATACTCGCTTATCAAATTTTATTTGTGATAAATATAATCGAATTTTGGGCCGTATTTTGACAGTGGTATTTATATATTGTATTGCTATAAAAGTGTTAGAGAAATTTTAAAGCTGCATATACACCAACGATCAGCTTGCACTTTCGTATTAATAAATATTACTCATTGTCAGTCGCTTCGCGAAATCTATAGCATATTAATTCCTCGAAACGTCAATTTGTTCATATTTGTCGTGCGAATGGTGACTGTTTAGAATCCGAAGTTTCGAGTAAGTATTAATAAAATCAAACGTAAACTGAAATTTTATATGTTTATAACAAAAACGTATACATAAAATTTAAAACAGTAGGGAAGTCGATATATTGTTTTAAACTATATCTACCATTTTTGCAACTGACACAGTCAACTTTCATTTTGCATAAAGATCCGCAGTTTAGTCATAAACATTGGAAACCAATTGTTAGTTAATACTAGTTTTATAGTAATCCCTTTATTAATGGAAAAAATAAAGATATACGATAAGCGCTATTTTTACCTTTCATTTAAAAACAATCTGTACTCTTAATTACGTAAAATGTTTGCGAAAAGATCACATAGTACTAATAGATTGTTATACTGAATGTGAACAATTCGCGAATATTGAAAGACACGTCTCTGAGTAAACCACTTGCACTTCATCCCTTTAATAATTCAGAACTAAAGAAGAAGTTATGAATTACTTTAAGTTTACGTTACTGACAACAATAATGCTATTGACTCTATTAGAATAAATTTGTTTTCTTCCAAAAAAACAAATAAATAGACGTCCATTTACTATATAGGGTTACAGAGCATTATTAAATACAAAGCAAGATGAATTTCTAAATAGAGTATAAATTTTCTAATACTTGTTTAGAAACGTAATTGAAAAATAAATTTTAATTTTTCGTTGTAATTCTGTATCCGTGTTCGATAAAAAGAAAACGGTGCAAGTAAATATTATTTAATTTTATGAATACTTCCGTAATAATAAAAAATGAATACCACCCCCCAAGAGGAACGACGAAACTTCTAAATAAATATCTAATTACTACCCTTTCCCTCTTAAGTATTCGCCAGTTTTAGAGAACCGAAAAATTACTGACCTCTAAAGTGATATTAATAAATAGATTTAAAAATTCTATTTAACAATCCTCCATACATAATTCGTTAACTTTTTACGTATTTTTATGACGCACAGTTTTATTACAGAGTTTATAGGATTGCAAGCATCGAAGTAATCAAGAAATGCGGTGGAACGATGTAACCGGCGCGGTGGGACGCAATTAGCGTGATACGCAGTGAATAAAGTCAACTAAGTTGCAACGGTGACGAGGACAATTTCATCGGACACGTTGCCAGCGGGACGGTATGCAAAAGCGACTTTTTAAATAATAGGCAGCACGAAAGAGAAACTGCCGCGTCGTCGCAGGTAATATCGGAGCGCCGATAAAGCATAACGAGCCGTGCTTCCAACTCGCTCCCCTTTTCCAATTTTTCAATTTCCATTTTACGTTTCCCACCGCGTTTTCCGCGCGAGAAGACACGAAAAAAATCCACAAAGCGGGTCTCAAATTGTCCCGACGGAAGCCAGGAAAAAGTGAGTCATATTTCCATATACACGAGAACCCCTTCCCGGCTCTGAACAAAAATATCTTACGACGTGCGTGAGCTTGAGATAGGCCACATTTACCATAGCTGTCTCTGTGTATCCGTGTACACCGAACATTTACATCCACTTGGTAAAGAAATAAGCACGTGTAAGAACATAAACGAGAAAATGCAGTACTGCAGAGGGAAATACTGGAAGTACAGAGAGCTTCAAAACTCGAGCGATCGAACTGTCTTCGGTCTTGCAACTCGACAAACACAAACACATACAAAATGCAATGGACTGACACATTATAGAATCGATTCGGCACCGGGAAAGTCCAAAGAAATCATCTTTCCCGGAATAAATACACGTAACTTTCATAACTTCAATATGTACTAATATTCATTGCTGAAATATATTAACTACTATTCAAAATTTTGAGAGCATTTAATTACTAAGTAGGAAATACTATACCATCGTCTCTCATAAATTATGAATATTAAGCCTGAATTACGAATGTTTATAACAATCCACTTTGCTAAATCGAGAGTAACGGAAAAATTTATTTTCCTTCTTTAAGATTTGTTGAGCTAAAGATAAGTGAAAATTCATATATTTTTGTGATATCTGATCCCAAACTTTTGAACAGGTGTGTAGAACTAGACATATATCATACCGTCTATCAACTCGATAGCATTTGAGACTTAAAACTTAAAGGAACATTCAATTGAACACAGTAATACTGATTTCTTTTAGACATACATTTATTAAGGTTTCGTAGCAAAAGACATGGAATAGACGTGGTAAACTTAATGGTTGTGACGATAATAGTGCACTGAAACAGTCAGACATACCAACGCGAAAAAATTGTCGTTACTGACCCAGTCTTAAAATTTTTCCACACAACGTATCTCGATTGAAAATGAATAAGTTATTGTGCGGGGCGCCCTTCTGTGAGACTGTTTTAATTATTTCTTGACCCATTATGCCACCAACGATAGCGCACACTGGGCTAATTTGAGAGTATATGTCGCCTCTGAATTCATAATTAGTTCATATTAATCACTAAAAATTAGCAAACACTAAAGAATTAAAATTTCTCATCATACATACTCTATCAAATGATTTATTTTATCTTCGAGGTCGTATTTTTTAATAATTTCCTCTGCTTCAACCTTGAATTTGTCTGAACCCCTTTCGCTAGGTAATGGATCTTTGCCATGCTTTTCACGGTAATTAAGCATTACTGAGAACACAAATATTTTAGGCATAAGTATTTGCTATCATTAAATTGAAGTCAGAATCTATGCTAAACTTACTTAACATCATATAATAAATCTCAGATTCTTTGCGAAGCATAGACTTTTCTGCATTCAAAATTGATTCAAAGGGCACGAATGTATCTTTACGCTTCTCTGTTACAGTTATGTTTTCAAACTTTTCTTTCTGTACAGGTTCCCCATTTTCCGCAAGCAATATTTTCTTTGTTTGTACTATATCTCTGTGGGAATTATTGTCTTATCGATAAATAGTTTTTAAGTATTTCAGATATCAACCTACACTACACTTACTCTGCATATTCATGTTCTATTAAATCTGCGAAAGTATAACCGTAAGTTCCCCAAACATCTCCACAAAAGAATTTTATATTATGTTTTCGACATATCTCGTTAATTCTGTTTAATTGTGTAATTGTACACTGTGTTGCACAAACAACATCGAAATTGCTAAAGAATGTATCTGGTTTATCGTCAATGTTGGATGTGTCTGCTTCGATATTGACCATGGAATTTAAATTCTGTGCCCTTTGTAACGATGCCTCTGCTCTCTAAAAACATAATTTGTATAAACTTTATATAAATTGTATATCTCAACAATCGAGGGTAACTTATAGAATGGATGAACACTTAAGCTGCATATTTGCTTAAACTAACTAATAAATATTTGTGAATTGTTGCTTAATTTTCCAAGTTCTATAAAAAGCTTTTAAATTCTAGAACACAATGTTAACAATGTTTGATAATAATAGCTTCTATTAAAAATCAGAAATGATACACAAAA
This sequence comes from Agapostemon virescens, assembly GCA_028453745.1. Lineage (NCBI taxonomy): Eukaryota > Metazoa > Arthropoda > Insecta > Hymenoptera > Halictidae > Agapostemon > Agapostemon virescens. Next base: position 12,005,088 of record CM052096.1, on the reverse strand, counting down.
AATATTACCAATGAACGAACAAAAATTTCTAATGAATGAACAGAGATACTCCAGTGAATGATAATTACACAAATTTATCATAGGACCAATGAACCACCTTAAAATGCAAAATGCTCATATGATAACAATTATTACAATGGACAAATAATGGCTAAATAAATTAATGTAATGCTAAACTGATTATAAAGAAAAAGAACATCTTTTCAGTGAAATATCTGTGAAACTTACAATAGAATTACTGTATAAATTTTAACATGAAGAGAGCATCATCCTATTATTTGTTCGTTTAATATGGTTTGCATTCATTCACTGAGAGGTGTTCATTTACTGGATAGCATACTTACATTTTTTCCTATTGAATCTTTACATACTAAAAACTGAGAGCACGAATCTTCAGCATTTACATTTCTATGATCTAAAAATGTAACTGCTTTTACACCAGCTAATATAATATTCTTTGCTATTTCTGCTCCAAAACCATTTATACCTATTAATAATATTTTAGCTGCCCGTAAGCTGTAAATAATCGATATTATAGTACTGTACTAAAATGTTAAAATCAATTAAATAAATAACAGCAAAATATTTATTCTATTATAGATTTCACATTTTATAGGTTAGTTTGTAAAATACTTGCCGCTTTTGTGAATCTAAACCCCAAAGGCGAATTTGTCTATCATACAACTCAGCTTCGTGATCTGTCAAATCAACACTTTGATTCTTGTCCTCAACCATTTCGTAAATACTGATAATATGCTTAAAAATCTATAGCCGCCAAAGCGTAGCTCTCAAATTGAACCGACACTTTGTGTTGAATGCAGTGTAGGAAACACAACGAAATCTTATTTCAAATGTAAGAGAAAAAATGATCATTGAATAAAATTTAAATTAGTGTACTGAGTATATAGTATTTTTAAAAAATTTATATTATAAAATACTAAAATATTTAACGAAACGATGCTAATCTTATTAAAATGTAATAACATTTATGTTGGAGAAACTGTTTATTACATGGCTGGGGGCGTTGAAAGATCTTGATAATTATGTGAGTGTATTTATTGTGTGTTTCAATATTATTGTGTGTATGTTCAACAAACAATGCTAAACATCGTTTCTGAATGCTTGAATACAATTTGATATTATAGCATACATCATTCACGAAAAGAAAACTAACTTGTAAGTTATACGATTTCAAAGATTTTGGTTAGTTTTAAGAAGTAACTATGCAATGGTCATAAACATTCAAAACAGCACTTGACAAGTGAAGTTTACTATCAGAAATATTGGTATTTTATAGAATCATAAAGTATTACTTTCGTATTATTACTTTTGTGATTCTCAATCGTAAAACAATTATAAACAATGATGTGATTCTCATAGTGGCGCCCTCGCGGGTCGATATTGTAAATATTTTTCAAATTTTATTCTTTTCTTATAATCCTTAATTACAAATTTTGTAAAACTCTTTTATAAACTCCTTTCATGTGTGTCAATATTAACAAAATGTACCAAAAATACGTATTTAATGTTGTTACAATTAATATATGAAAATGATTGTTTTTAAAAGGATGTAGATAAAAAATTAATCAGAATTGCTTTTATGCATTATCAATGACCTTTTAATCTAAATGTTGTGAAAGCTGACCCTTAAAAATATTATTCGCAACGAACAAATAACATTGATCATTCTTAGTATTTTAATAACTAACTATATTCGGTGATTAATATTTCCTTATAATTACATGTTAAAACTCCTTTAAATGCTAATTATTTTGTTTTTTTCTATATAGAAACAGATACATGAATAATCAAATATAATGAGAAACTGTTCGATGAGACATGAATATGTCAGAGGAAGAATACGTGGAGAAAACTTTTGTATATAAGTTTCCAACGTGTACAACAAATCAAGAATATGTTTTGGAGATACCATTGAAAATACCTTACTATGGATCAATTAAAGAACTCATGCATCGTATTGTTTCATCATTTAAATTACCATGTTATGTGGAACCAGATTTACTGGAATCTTTGGAAAATACAATTAAACAGCTGACATTACAATTCTATGATGATAAAGCAGAGAAAGCCCTGGAGAATGCAATGTCAGGAGATACAGATATTGAGGAAATTATAAAAAATTGGGAAAAAATTTATAAACAAAAAACAGTGGATTATGCAGATCCGATTGGAACAACTGATGAAGAGTTGTTTGCTGCTGCTTACCATAGATTGGTACATTCTCCATCATTGGAGCCCATTTTACAAGCAGAGCATAAGTTTGGACGAGACGTAACAGAAGTCATTGAAATGAGAGATACACATTATGAACAACTCACTCAAAAGTTAGTACCTAAACAGAACATTGCTATATCACTGTTAACCACAAATGTATATTTCTAGATATGAGTAGACATATTTGTGTACGAGTAAACAGTACTGTTGTGCTAAGCAACAAGAGTGATCATTGTAATAATATTGAAAAATTATTTGTATTTTAAAAACAGAACATGATTTATACCTTTTATTAATATTATCCATAGGTTAAAGGTTTACTCTATCATGTGATGTAATTCATTTGTTACACGTTTAGTTTTTAAAATAAAAGTTTACACGATTTTTAATATAATATTGAACTGTATCGTTTTACTCAGAAAAGTTCACAGAATACTATCATGCAAATTATAACTTTAAAACTAGTAAACTTTAAACTTTGTGTTCTTTTCACAATTCATTTTTTTGGAAACTGTGCATTAAAATTAAAGTGAAATACAGATTCTCATTTAAGTTATGAAAATCTATCAGATATCTAACAAAAGATGCAATCTAAAAAAGTTAACATTCATTCTATAGTATAACAATGTATATAATATAAAACGTACGAATACAATAAATACAATTTGAATGATTTATTAATCCATATTATGTTTACGCATATTTTATTGCTATTATTATGCTAGAAAAGAAAGGACCAAATTCGCATTATAATATCAGTTTTACACTAATATGTATATCTTAAATTATCGTTTGCACTGACCTTTTTAAGCAGACTATCAATAGCTACAATATAACAAAGATCACGTTCAAGATCAATTACCTTTTTTATAATTTAATTGGAGAAAATTCTTTTTGGAGAGAAACGTTAATCATACATGTTCTTTTCAAAATTACTCAAGAGAGAAAAAGAGATCATCAGAAAATTCAATTTTAGGCAAACAGAAGAAATGCGCAAAGCTGTAGAAGCCTTGGAAGCTGGTTCTACCGAAAAGTCCATAAACGAAATGGCTGGACGACACTTTGAAGAACAAAGTTTATTGCAAGGGCACTGGGGATCAAGAGTTGATGCATTAAAATTAGAACAAAGACGACAATATCGGAATTGGATTATGAGATTGCTAGAAGAACAACAGACTAATATGTTACCGACACCAATGTATGCCTATACAAATAAATTAAAAAACCATATCAATAGTTAACCATTTTTAAACGTATACTATTACCAGGGGATCTCCAATGGTGTCGACGCCGCCGATTCGACCCGCCTTAGATAATTTTGTTCATACCGAAGATAAATCGACAGCAGACTATCCTATTTTAGAGGAGAGTTTCACTATACACTTGGGCTCTCAAATGAAACAAATGCACAACATACGTATTCTAACGGGAGATGTATTAGATTTCTGTAGAATAAAGAAAAGTGAGTCTGGGTGAGTTATTGGAAATAATAACTAAAATTTAATAATGAACCAGAAGTTTCATTGTATTTAAAAAAAAAAGTATTTGTTATCATGTAGAATGGATCCAACGCCACAAAGGCTGCAAACAGCTTTGGGATTGTATTCTAATGATTTGTGTGGATTAGTACTATTGAACGACAATCACTTAGGAAGTTATTCTGGAATAACGAAGGGTAATGACTACAGAAATTCCCATCTACCTTATTTTTGCACTTTTTTCAATTTTGCTTTTTCGCAGAATTGTGCTCCATATGTCAACTGACAACAGAGTTTCACTTTCTGCCAATCGATGAACAATTAGAAAAGATAAGAGACGACGTTAAAGATGCCGTTGCCTGGAGGCAAGCGCATCATAAAGAAGTAAATGAATCGCAGGTGAGAAATTGAAGAAATAGAGAATGTCTGACTAATATTTTAGTATACATTGAATGTATGTTGTATTTAGACAAAAAAGTCGACGGCTAGCAGAAGCTTACAAACAGGAGACGTTTACATTACAAGGCATTCGAATTTAGCTCAAGTGCATGTAATTTTTCATATGGTGGTGAATGATACCTTGAGATCCGGTAAATAACTCGTATTTGTTTTAATGCTGTCAATCACTTACTCAAATAAAACGTTTTCTGTAAAACACAGGCGATATCAATTCGAGACACGCGACGATTCTGGGATTGCGAAACATTCTAAAAACTGTTTGCTGTAATGACGTGACTACACTCACTATTCCTGTACTTCTTGTTCATGAAATGACAGAGGTACGATAATGTTTCATTGAAGAATCGTTTGTTAGTATATTTTATGATTAAAGAGTAACAAATGTATTTTAAAACTTCAGGATATGACCGTGGCTTGGTGTACAAAACGAGCAGAATTGGTTTTTAAATGTGTGAAAGGGTTTATGATAGAAATGGCGTCATGGGGTGGCGCCGAATTAAAGAATCTACAATTTCTCGTCCCAAAGGTAATTCAATGAAAAACTTGTTTTATTAGACCCGAATAAAAAAAATTCTAAATAGACAATTTATTTAATATATGTTTAGACTATACGAGAAGTGATGAACTTTTTTTATTTCACCATCTTATCGAACTATTTATACTAGGTATCCCAGCTTTAAAGTGCCAAATTTTGTCAGCATATTCTATGAGTTTAAACAAGACAGAAATGTTATTATATACCTACTGATACTAATTTTAATACAAAATTTGTAGATACAAATAATATTATAAAATGGAATTTATTACTGTACGAAATTTATTTTTAGTTTGTTTCATCTCAGTGAATGAATCATTCATTCTTTGTATCAGTTCATTACACATATTTATTCTTATTTTATGAAGTTTTTTTGTTTGAAATTTTCTACACGTAAAGCTCAAACGACGTAAAATTCCAAATTTTTCTTATAGTTTTTCATTAGAGCGTTAAACAATTTATATTTATATAAAACTTTTGCTTGTTTAGAACCATAGAATACTATGACATACTGACACTTTAAACCTGGAACACTCTGTATGTATTTTATCACTTCTAAATTACTCGAAATTCAAAACTAAATGTTGTTGCTAATTCGCCACTTTTTATAGGGAATGTCCGAAGAAGTGTTTGGTACGCTAGCCACGATGTTGCCGAGCATATTTCGTGTATCGAATCCACTGGTGTTTAAAGCGACCAGTACACCGCAAACTCCGAAAAAGTGAACGACTGTCTGGCCACCGTTATCGTACAGTGATAAAAAGAAAAAAGTATTTGTTACTGTGTATCAGTCATTCTGGTCACAGTCGCCACGGCTGGGAATAAGATACAATTCCACGAATAAACGCCTGATGCTCTTAATGAATTTCTTGTTTATATTAATTTTACACGAGCATCATTCCTTGAACGATAATGGCGCGACTCGCAATAATTGTAAACACTATTTGACACTATATAAAAATGCATACGTGTTGTTTCTAATGAAACTTATTAAGCAATATCGTTGTCGTTTTTCTTTCCAATAAACTATGTAAAGTCTGAATGCTTAGAGATACTTTTGAAATGTAACTAAATATGATAACGCCATAAGACGGATGTATAAATAGTTGCTTACATCCTGAAGATAAATTTAACTTTACTCTAATCGTAGTGGGATTGTATAGGGTGAGTCAAAATTATGCACTGCTGCCACCATAACGTGATTCTAAATTTTAATTTTCATGGATATTGATGTAAATAATCTATCGCAAAGTTAGTCTTGACTTTGAAAAATAAAAGTCATGGAATAAATTTTTTACTCGCATCGTATTCTATACATTACAAGAGCCAATATTACAAAAGAAACAATTGATTATCGCAACTATGGTACATTCGTAAAAAACTAATCTAGCACGATTTGAATTTTCGATTCTCGGAAACACACACGAATTTAATGCGCATTGCGTTTAATATTTAATCAAGTTTAATTACAGATTGTTATTTTTATACACAATACTTCTGTACATACATAAATAAAAACTGGTTAAATATACAATACATAAATAGAGAAGAAACAAATGCATTTGATTTAAAAAGACACAAAGATATTTGGAGGCGGATATAATTTGACTTTTGTACCCTGTATTCTTAATATACATATAACTAATAAAAATACAATATTCACTGGTTAACTGCAATCTTAGTATAACAATATGCAAAAATCTAGTATATATTAAATATAATTTTTAATTAATATTTCCAAAAATATTGGAACGTCATACGAATGAAATATATAAGGTTAAAATAATAACTTTTGATTGAAGATTCAAGGTTTTTTAAATAACTTTATTTAAACATTATTAATTTTCTGTCATCCTTATGCAAACCCTTTTTAATTCTTGGGATAGCCATTTGAATTACGAGCATTCAATACGAATAAAAATATACCTCATAATATATTGCTCTTTTTTCCAATTTGTTACATGTTTAAAAATCAAGTTATATGGGCGTCTGAACATTTTTGTGATCGACTGTACATTTCACCATTTCCATCAGGGCGTATAACAATTTATCACGAATATTGTCTGCAGCGAATAGACACCATAGCATCCTCATGTTATCCACGCTGGTTTTCCATTTCGTTCGCGATTACTGATATCGTCGCGCGAAAATAAATTGATTGAAAAAATACGCGACGATTGGGGACGTACCAGCTGAACATAAAAAAGCGAACAAAACAGGGCGAAGGAAAGAAAGAAAGAAAGAAAAAAAAACGAGCGAACGTAAATCGAAACGTGGAACGAATTCAGGCATAATCGCGGTTTATTGGGAAAGACGTGCTTTAATCTCCCGGATTCTGCACGGTTAGAAACGAATTCTGCGCGTGTCCTGAAGAGCAACTCAGAAAGTCATTGGCAGAACATTTTTACCGTTGTTTGTTAACCGACGGGACGATTCGTTTTCAGTCTACGATTCATGTTCTCTGTGTGAACAACTGAATGGAGACTATCTTTGTATTCGGTTGAGGATCAACTGTGCACGGGGCCTCAGTGACGAGAATAAACACTACATTAGATTTTTAAAATCGATAACAACTATTTAAAAAAAATTTTTTTTTAAACAAGATAGCGGAGATTAGAATATAAAGTACAATAAAGTGAAAAATGAGACTACGAAAATAAAACGTCTACAGATGACATCATAAGAATATTAATAAAATTAAGTTTAAAAAATTTATTAAAAGTCTAATAGATAGCTCAGAATATAAACTTTGAACGGAGCAACGAAATACAAACGAAAGCAACAAGCATTTCGCGTACCTTTGACCGATTGTCAAAAATATTCGCTATTAGGGGATCAGATTGTACATTTGTGGAATTTGTTTGTCGTAGAAAGAAATTACTTGTTGTGAAGTGACCGATTAAAGAGGAATTGTAATTACGGTTAAAGAACGAGCAACAAACATTTGATAACTTGTGAACAGTGATCTGTTCGTGATAAAGAGACGCCAGATCATTCAAGAATTGAATTAGCTGTTGCACGTGACGGAGTAGCAGGGAAAAGCAAAAGGAGAAGAAGAAAAAAATGATGGTGCATCGTTGAGTGCATCAGAGTACCGAGTGATTTCTCGTTCCCTTTTTAATTTGGCAACGTGATTATGAGCAGAGTATGCTGAAGACGAATTTACTGGCTTTCCAACGCAACGTTGTGTGAGTCTTGTTGCGGAAGCAATTTGAATTGCATCGTGCTCATCTACCAAGGAACTGGATAATTCATCTACTACCTGAACAATGTGGCTCCGGGCGATCACGGTCTTCGTATTAATTGTTTCGTCGGTCTCACCAAACACGGTGGGTGATTGTTGCCCGATGATTTTTCAGTTTTTTCGCTTTACCGTCAAATTTATATTATACAGCATCAATTCATTTTATATTGAAACCATTTCAATATCTTTTATACGAGTTTGAGTAGTTAACGCTAAACCTACCACAGCGGGTCAAATGACCCCTTTCGGATTCTTTATTTTGCAATTATTGAAATTAAAATTACAGAAACTATAGAAATTAAAATTACAGAAATTAAAATTGCAGAAATTAAAAAAATTAAAATTGCAGAAATTACATAAATTAGAATTGCAGAAATTACAGAAATAAAAATTGCAAAAACTACAGAAATTAGAATTGCAGAAATTACAGAAACTAAAATTGCAAAAACTACAGAAATTACAGAAATTAAAATTGCAAAAATTACAGATATTATAGAAATAAAAATTGCAGAAATTACAGAAATTAAAATTACAGAAATTGCAGAAATTAAAAAAATATTATAAAGAATTTGGAAGAATCGATTGAATGGATTTCATTATTCAATCATATGTTCTAGTAAAAGTTTCACAAAATTTAAAAAAATGAAATCTTGTCATTTTTATAAAACTGTATATGTATTAGCCCATTTTAATGCTGGATAGGTTTAGTATTAAAGGATTAACGACATTGTTTCCTGATATCTATGAATTATCGGTATCAAAGCTAATGATTTGAATATAAATCTTCCGCGGTTTCAGAGCAAGATTTATGTTTGTTGCGTTCGAATAATTGTTATAGGATTCGAGATATGAAAATACTAAAGCTAATTCTAAATATGGTGCCACTGGTGTCAGTGTCAGTATTCTCAAAAAGCTGTGTCTAATTTTAAAATGGCGCACTGAAGTTTACTGTTTCGCATAAAAGAACCCATAGGAATTTTCTGGCACGTCAAACACTCGAATTATTTTTCAAATAAGTCTTTTTAAAGGAGACACACAATTTCGAAAATAAAATATTTCATTTGGAGCAATCAATTTTTAATGCAGTATTTCGAGAATAATAAAAATATTTTGTTTTTAATTTCAAAATTATACAATTAATTCAACTGAAACTTCTTTCAATATCTACTAAAAAATCTGTGTCATATTGCTGCAAAATTGCCTTTTACTATAATGCTTATTTTTGTGATTTATTTTAATTTTCAACTATTACAGAATGATAAATCCAGAATGATAAATTGCAGAGAGACGGAAAGTTTAAGAAGATAAATCATAAACTTAGAAAATTTATAAAATGTGATAGATAAATGTAAACGTGAATGCTTTATAGTCGTAGAAAACTATACAATCTGAAACTCCTTAAAACAATTTAAAAATCGTAACGTGAAAGAATAAATGTCTTCAGTGATTTATCAATTTTCCGCCATTTATTATCAATGAATTTAGTCTATTTGTCATTAGAGCACTTTGCAATTGTTTAAAAATAACGCGATTCCAAGGTTCCAGTATCACTGATTTTAATTCAGAAACTGTATTACATTGCCTGCAATTGTCGTACACATCATGTAGAAGTAGACATAAATAGTCACGCATATATCTTAAATTAGTGAACGGAAATGACGAAAGCGAACAGAGTATGTTCATGTACTATTTTTTTATACGCCCGTGAGTTCATTCGAGTGTCGATGAACACTAAAGTTGTCTTGCCAAATGTCGAAAACTTCTGCACAATAGTGTAGCTATCCATATTTCTGCAAGCACTGGACAGTGGTTGCAAGAAAAAAGAATCGACATTATCATCTGGCTAAAGTCCCGTGACCTCTCTGGGGCCAACTGCTACATGCTGTATACGATAAATGCAGGCAGTATATAATTCAGTCTCTAAATTGAAATCGGCGATCTTTTTAAACAACTGTAAAGTCTAAGTGCAATGACAAATGGATTAAATTGATTAATAATTGGCAGAAAATTTTGGTTGAGCAGTTAAAACATTAAAGGTTTACTCTGCTTCATAGTAAAAAATTTTCTTTCGCATAAATACGTCGAACTAAACACGGAACAAATTTTAAGACCTAGATTTCTACATTTTCTTTGTATTTTAAAAGTTTAAAATAAATATGATCACCTACGATTTTTCCTCTTTAAAATTGCATTTTCTAATTCACGGAGACTGAAAAGTTACGGACAAAATCGACTGTGAATAGATGCGACAGCGTTCAGCGATTCGACCTCTATGCACCAGCAGATTGGGAAAAACCAATGCCCTTTCTACCTGAATCGCCAAAGTCAAAGGCACATTGCATAAAACGCGATGCACTTTACATAGAATGACCCACCTGGAATTTTATGACACAGTTTTCATTCAACTAATTACTACACCTTAATTTAATTACTACTGCTTGACGAAACCGTTAATGTTCAAAGGGACGTACAATTTCTCGCAGTAATATTCGAACACTTTGAGAAATGATACATTCTTCAGAAGTTAAAACAATTAATTCGCTTGATGATGTGAAAAAAAATTCCGAAAAATACAATTGATCGGATTCACAGAGAAAATACTAGTTTTTTACAATATTTTTATACAGGCGTATATTGAAAATATAGAACATACGTTTTGTAAATCTATGTCGTGCGATCATCCCCCGGTTGAAGGGGATGCGATTCACCCGTAGCGTTTGCAATAATTAGTAACGACAGTATTTTAATCGATAATTTAGTAGTAACCTGTCTGACAACTTCATTAGCAAGATTCTTACTATGTAATCTTGAGTTTTACACTGTAAATATTTACGGAATAAATAAATGTATATGCGAATACATTTAACCAATAATCTGAAGAAACTCTAATTTTTAAAGCATTAGTAGTAGCAGGTGAGATCGCGGTACTATCGGTTTTAATTTTCGAAATATTTACAAAAATTTATTCGGCACTATACTATAATAGTATAACAGTACCAGTACCAAGTACCATAAAATGGTACATAATGTTTATAGCATTTGTAGCAATCGTAGCTTCCAGGCACAAAATTCGACATGTTCAACACTATACAAACTATGCTGTTGTATGAAACATGTATGGTTGCGAGTTGAAAATTTTTATCAGTTGTTGAAACAAGAAAATGGCGTCAATGACGCGGTTTTACGATAACTACATACAGCTAGCGCCACGTATGGGCAAATTCCAGTTTCACATTTACAGACCTGGTACTTATGCAGGAAAAATTTGTTTGTTTTACAACTTTAAATTCATACCTAAAGTTTGGTAATGTTTCATAGTTGCAGATCTGGTACTTATGCAGAAGAAATTTGTTTTACGACCTTAAATGTATACCTAAAGTTTGGCAATGTTTCATATTTACAGACCTGGTATTTATGCAAAAGAAATTTGTTTGTTTTACGACCTTAAATTCGTATGTAAAGTTTGAAAAATGTTTATTTACAGGCCTACTACTTATGCAAGACAAACTTGTTTGTTTTACGACCTTACATTCATATCTAAAGTTTGACAATGTTTATTTGCAGACCTAGTATTTATGCAGGGAAAGTTTGTTTTACGACCTTAAATTCATACCTAAAGTTTGACAATGTTTATTTGCAAACCTAGTACTTATGCAAGAGAAACTTGTTTATTTTACAAGTATTAATTCACATCTAGAGTTTGACAATGTTTATTTGTAAACCTAGTACTTATGCAAGAGAAACTTGTTTATTTTACAAGTATTAATTCACATCTAGAGTTTGACAATGTTTATTTGTAAACCTAGTACTTATGCAAGAGAAACTTGTTTATTTTACAA
>CM052096.1:11949344-11969009 GCA_028453745.1 Agapostemon virescens | reverse complement strand
AGAAACCATCCCACTGGACTGTACACTGCGCCGGTGTACGTTTACAGCGGGCACATCGTTTTGCAGGCAGAGCGACACGAGAGATTGTATCTCGACTTTTGCAGCTCTTCCGTAAGCAAGAGTAAAACTGAAAAGCATCGGTCGCCTAATCCCGGTACCCTCGGAATCGTCACGTTCGTTCCGCGAGCTGGTTGACCCCTCTCCGTCTCGTCGTCCATCGCAGCTACCCCTGAAAAGAATCTTACACCTGAACGCAGGGGCCCTATCCTTCATAATTACTTCCAGATGTGGTCGCCGGGGCTACGAGCACTGCACCCGACTAGTATACGTTTGTTCGACTTTATTGTCGTTCCTGGGGCTCGACAAAGTGCCGATCCTCGGACAAGGACCTGTCCAAACTCCGTAATATTCCCGAGAACCTGCCAAAATTCACCATTGAGCCTCGTCGCGTGCAGTTTACACGGGATTCCCCGGCAGTTCAGATCGATAACTTTATTGGTCACTAGCGGTTGTAAACTTAATGTCCACCTTATGGCAGAGGCCTAGCTCTTCGCCCCTCCCAAAAACCAGTCTTTCACCGTTCGAGCACCGACTTTTACGGTGTCTTTGACGATTTCGTAATCTGGGAACTTGTGTTTCTTTTTTCTATCCATCTTGTCACGGAAGATCCCTGTTTCCATATACCGTTACAGAAAGCTTCGCTCGAACGCAATAGAATAAATAAGGTATTGGGTTACACGTTTCGATACGGTTGTATATCTCGACGAGGTAAATGTAGCTGCGATTCCTTTTCTCTTTTGTAAACGATCGTGGACATTTACTACGTTGTTAATTGAGGAGTAATTATTTTATGAGCGCAAAAGAGAAAATTGAAAACTCATCAACAGTTACAAAACATTTTATATTTTATTCTTTAATTTTCTCTTACCATCAACTTTTGTCAGTCTTTCCAAAGAGGAAATCGAAAACACATCAACAGTTACTAAACATTTTCAATCTTATTCTTTAATTTTCTCTTTTTCATTATTCTAAAAGATATTGATATTTATAAAAAGTTAATTAGTCCTTGAAAATGAAATTTCAGTTTATAAAAACGATGATGATCATCGCATACATTACTATTTACACATTCCTCTTATTTATATTATATCCTCTTCCAATTCGTCCGATTTCTAAATATTTGTCGACGATTTTTTCTCGATTGTAGCGTCAAGAGTTCTCGCTTTATTGCCACTTTGTATGAATGTTCACAAGGTACCATAAACCTCGACGCTGTTAAATGGCAATATAAACCACCGATAAAATGTTAAATTTCAGTTTGGTGTATAACGGGGGTTACAGAGGAGGAGGAGAAAAGATAAAAAACCGGGGCCGCATGAAAGCTGACGGATTTCGCGTAGATTAGACAGTCTTTTCGCGTTTTCTCAGGAACGGACGGCTTCCGCGTCGTCGTTGTTGTTGTGGCAACGTTTACCGAGTGACAACTAGGCGTTTTAAAAGGCCACCCGTTCGCCAGGCAAAGATGTAACATAACAAACAGCCACCGAAAGGGGGGAGAAAACGTATTTGCCCGGGACGATATCGAGTTCCCGGCCACTTCCTGCGCTTCTTCTTCCTCGTCTCCTTGGTCCATGGCGCCGTTGCAGTCGGCGACCTGACGTCTCACTGAGTGACGAGTGCCACCCTTGAACGCATCAGGAATAGACCTTCTCACGGAGTGCATTTAGTCGCGAACATCCCTTTATCTCTCTCTCTTTCCCTCTTTCTTTCTCTCCCTCTCATTCTCCTTCTCTCGCGCGCGTCTTTTCTCTCCTTCTGATTTCTTTTCTTTTTTGGTCGTACGTCCTCGCGCCACCGATAAAAAGCGTGCGTACGAAAATATACTTTGGAAAACGGTAGACGGCGTTCAAATACGCGCGGACAAATTTTGTATTGAAATAACAAACAGGCACGTTGAATTTCATGATTTTCGTGTACTCTGTTTCACCATGTCGTTCGAGGGTAACACGCTGCACAAAGTATCCAAATCACAATTTATGAATAATTGTTACATGATGCATTGACTGTGGATTTTATGCGTTTATTACACAAGTCCAAAATTTAAATGCGAAACGGTAGGGACATTTAAAGAATTTGGAAATAGCGTTGGATCGTTTTCTGCTGGAAACAGTTTTTGAGGGAAGAAATAAATTTCCATGTAGCTTCTGTATTTTGTAACTATTACTGACAATTTTTATTTTTGCAATATTCGCCGTGAAACTTCACTCGAGTCGATGGTTACAACAGTTCTAATATTTAATATTTACGATTATTAAGATTGCAAAAATATATCCACGAGGAATTAATCGACAGATTAATTTCTGCGAATATTTAAAAAAAAGGCTAAAAGTCGGACAAAGACATTCTCGTTATTTTTATAAAGCAATATGAAATAGTCGTTTGTGTAAACGTGGCGTTAACAGCGAACAAACTGCCACAGCTCGCTGTCGCAAGGACTGTTTTTTAGAACATTCGAGATTATTTTATATTTCCATCGAGCGCGCAATGTTAAAACTGAAAGACAAATGAAGCCAGCATGAGATTTTCCACGACGGACCAATTTCCGTTCCCAAAAATGATGGTCGTCAACCGATCCGTCAATTGCATTAATTACAACGCGGCGAACAGAACGAGCACGGTAATCACCGGAAGCGGAATCTCTGCGGTGCGTGCTCCGATTTCATTAATATTCGCGTAAGCGTAAGGATTTTCGTTGGGGCGAGGAATATTAAACAAAAAATAATAATAAAAAAAAATCGCCCTCGGAAAAAAAAATCGAAAAGGACGGGAGATTGGCCGGCCGATAATCATCAACGTCGTCAATTTTGCTGGCGAATGTAAAATCAGCGTCACGTCGGCGAATTATGGCCGCGCTGGCGAACGCGTACTCGCCCGCGTCACGCTGCGTTCTTTGTACGTATTTCGGGCGAAATTCGAGTGTCAGTGCATGGAATAAAACGTAATGAGCCGCGCGTTCCGGTCGGCCAGCTTTGCGTACAGCGGGGAAATTATGGCAGAGGCGTCGATGTTAAAAGCAGGATGTAAATTCGGGACAGCGTGCACGCGCGTACACACGCAGGATAGGTACTCGAACGTACGGAAATACGGGGTGTGCTTAACGTCCCTATCTGTTTTCATTGCATAATCGATCTAAACGAGTCTTCCGTCGACACTCTTTGATTTCTACTAGGCCGTCATCAATTTTACCGAATTGCATCTCGCAAGAGTTCCAAAACTTTTAATTTTATCTGGTAATAGTGACAAGATTGCATTTATTCAGACCTTGCCCCATTTTTATTACACTGTCTGCTTCAATGAAGAAATTCATTCGAAGCTTTCCAATAAAAATACTTTTATAACATCTGGAATTGTGAAAGAGAAAATTATGAACCAGTCATTTTGACTGGTCCGGTAGTTCTGGTGTTAAAAACGAATCAGCTGAGTTTAGTTTGTATAAATAGGTACACTGTGCAATTTAAGCAGTCAATCGCACAAGACAAAAATGAGAGTACAGGAGAACCTCGCTAGTTGCAGCTTCGCTGATCAGTGACTCCCACCGTGAGGTTTCAAGGTCCTGAAACTCGTAATGAGAATCGTGTTAGGTGCATATAAACAAAAGAAAATCTACACGTATCACTATGGTTCTTATGATAAGCTACAGTTTTCGTTGCACTACCTCGATTTTTGCATGCGTTTTTGGTGTCGATTTGTGCGAAAAGCGAAGCTCTACTGTAATTGTGAATGCGTTAGAGAAAGAAAATATTTAGGTGTGACCATTGAGGGATATTAAAATCAAATTAAATGTATACATACAGAAAGATAAATAATTCTACGTAGCATTCAGTAAAACTAATAAAAATACAAGAACCAGTAATGGTTAGAGAAAGGATGTATTTAGGTGTGGCTATTAAGGGATATTAACACTTTTCTGACCGGAAGCCTATTATTAGGACTTTCAATAGTTGCACTGTAACAAAATGAAACCTAACAAACTGGTTTTACATTGTAATTTGTAACCAAATTATTAGATAACGTTACTGAGGATGTCATATTGATTTACAATAAAAATTGCTGTCAGCGTTGAGAGATCCATTGAAATAGTTTCCAATCATAGATAATGGACCTTGAAAAATTCTGAAATATTCGCCGGTCGGTAAAGGGTTAAAATCAAATTAAATGTGCACATACAAAAAGATGAACAATTGGACCTAGCATTCACTAAAACTAATAAAAATATAATAATCAGTAATGGATATGTTAGACACATTGGTCAAAATCTGCTTTTCCATTGTAAAAGCATCGATTAAATATGAGGGTCAAAATGGTAAAATGGTAAAAAATGGTAAAAATTGTTCTCTCAGCAAGCACTTATAAAAGTCTCAATATTACTTGTCGTAGTATAATATTGTCATCCGTGTTATGTATTTTATGAATGCACAATGTAATTCTACTAAGAATTGTAATAAGAATGACATTGCTCATGTAATAACTTAAATATAACATTTACTCAATTCTACTCGATGCACACTTTGAGTTTGTATTCACCGATTCGTGAGACTATTGCAGTAGCTTGAAAGTGAGTTTGAGAGGCTGAGATATAAATATGAAAATTACATTAATTTGTGATTAAAACGTATCACAATTTAATTATGTGAAAATTTAACTCGTATCCGTCTTACGTGTAAAAATATAATATTTTCAATGGATGCAAATTTGCGATTAATTCGCGGACAGACTTTCTGGACACCCGATGCATCATCCATTGAGGGTAGATGGATACGGTGTTACTCGCGTGACGCGAGCCGCACGGGTTGAAGGGCGGCAACGAAGGCACTCGTGTTCATGATTGCGATAATGCCAAACGCAATATCGCGGGAAAATTTATCGGCCGTTCGAGCAACGGCACGCGTAGCAAACCGTGCGAAAAATAGTAATGAGCTGCCGGCGAGAGCACGAAAAAGCGCAATAACGAGTGGACGCCGAGGGACAGAGATGGAAACGAGGCGACAGAAAGAGAAACGTTGCTCGGACAGAGAAAACATGCTCGGAAGTGAAAAAAATAATGAAAACGTGTGAATATAAAACTCTCGAGAGGAAGTGAAAAAGAGGGAGCCCGGAGGGTGGGAAAAGAATTAAGAGCGAAGTAACGAGGGTAAAAAATTGAGAATAATATGCAGAGAAGGAGAAGAAGAAGCAGAACCGGGAATGTGGGAGAAGGGTAGACGCGCTCGTTGGTTCTGTGATTTGACCGAAGCTTTTGTTGAGGTTCTTATGTAAATTAAGAACACGGCGCTGCGGCTTTTAATTGTCGAAGATGTGCACCGTAACGACGGAATGTTTAAATAGACTTCTAAATTACGAACAAGATTAAAATACACACGAAAAATTCAAATATAAATTTCAAGAGACGCGTAATTTTACCTTACCGAGAAATGTTCTTACCATTTACGTTATAAAATCGAGACAGCTTTCTAACAGGATCGAAATATTTTAATAATTTTGTTACTGTTGATACATGTCACTGGAGAATATGCAGATATATTTTTCTACGAAATTACGGAAGTTAAAGATAGCCCAAAATCATTATAACCGCAAAACAAATCGTAGTACAAGAAACTAATTGTCAGACAATGGCGCTTGGTCTATTTCGATTGAGAGTATCGAGATCATTATTCAATTATATGAATATTTTCAATAATGGGTATATACTGCAGTGCATGGTCGTAAATATACAGAACTGTATCGTTACGACAATAATCTGCTGTCCGAGGGATAATAATCAAAATCGTCAATTGTATGCTTTTATTGAAACGCGTTGGGTTTGGCGTATGTTTAAATATATTGGACAGTCGGAAAAGTATTGAGAGATTTTTGTCATTTTTTGATTAAATATTTCTTGTACTCAAAATGAATTTTACTCATGTATATATTGACCATTATTATCTATGACCTTTGCCATTTTTAGGGTAGAGCCATAATCCCACCGGAACATAACATGTTTAGTTCCCTAGCAATTTCACGGCTGCTTATATGCCGATCTTGCTTAACAATTTGCATTATTTCATCGACTTTTTCAATGATTGGTCGACCAGAATGAGGTGCATCTTACACGTTAAGCGGCACGCCAATTTTTCCTTATTTAGATATTCGCCGATATTTAGGTACATTTATTAATAGATCGTAATTTGTTAAATTTCATATAGTATTTTATACCGTCAATCACCGGCGGTCTGTACGAAGTTTAGCTAAACTTTATTTAATTAACCGCTAAATTTTCCGTCCTGACCGCGTCAGTCACCGGTGACTGACGTGGCGTTTAACGTGTTAATATCAAAATTTCCAGAACGGAAGCGAGCAAACCATCTGCATGCTGTTGCAGTTGATAAAGCATCTTCATCGTAAACATCACAAATTTTTTCGCGGGCTTGTGCAGCGTTTTTGTCTTTTCCGTAGTAAAATTGCAAAACAACGAATTTTTTCAGAAATTTCATTCATATTCACACTAATATTACTTTCGACACGATTGACGAAATAGAGAATTGTCTGCATGAAAATTGTAGACTGAAATGTCACCTCTCAAATGCGCGCCAGTATGACGCAATCTGATTGGTGTTGCCAGATATATAACACCGAACAACATCTAGTGGCAAAAATCTCTCAATACTTTTTTGACTATCCAATAAATAAAAATGCAAGTTAAGAAGAGGAAAAAGCGATTTCGAATGCAGAGATATTTAGATGAGCGTAAAATTAAGAGCAATATGTAGAATAACAAGACAAGGAGGAAAATTGAATATAACGAATATAAAATGGCGAGTGGAGGGAATGGAAGTACAAAAAGTGAGAGGGAAAGAATCGAAGGGAGGGGCATATAAAAAAGCATGGAACGTTTAATCGAAGCATGGCCACCTCTCTTGCCAGGGCTATCCGGAAAAGATGCGTTGAAAAAGCCTGTCCAGCCGAGTCTTCCGTATTTTGGGTATAAAGCAAACGATCGAATTTTTCCTAGCGCAAGGAAAACGTGTGCCTGCACTGGATGGACACGCGAACAGGAAAGCAATTTTTTAATAAATTCACTTTCCGTACCGGGATATGCTTTCTTCGTCACGCCGGTTAAAAGTTTTACGGTCTCGCGTGGGCGACAACCTTTTCAAAAGTGAAAGGTTCTTTAATCCGTCTAACGAAATCTGTTTTACAGAACATGTAATCGATTTCGGTAAGGCGAGCGCAAAACTGGCCATTTTGACGTTCGGATATTTCGCAAAGCCTGCTGGAGAGTTATGCTAAGACGGTTTCCTTTAAATTAACTCATTTCGTTATTTGCACTACCGGAAATTACTTAACCCTTTGGTGCGCGGATCTGAAATATAGATTTTTGTTGTTGACATTTCTCCTAAAACCTCATAGCTTTTCTCACATAACAAGTAAGCTGTTATCATAATGCGTAGAACTGCTTACAAAACTTTAGAATTCTTTGAGAAGTTTCAAGCTAATTAAAAGAAAATTGAAGAAAAACTTAAAAAATTATAATATAAGTTTTATATTTCCAGCTTTACTTTTTTTTTAATTTTGACTTGCGACGATTTAGATTGAGCTTTGATTAGCATTTATTTGCACATACAATCCTACGAGTAATCCTAAACCGAAATTTTATTTTTTAACCCTTTGCATTCGAATGGCGGCTCTGAGGCTCCAGTAAAAATTGCAATACCATTTTTCAAAATAGTGTGCGCACTATTAAATTCGTCTGTATATTACAACTGAAATTAAAATGCAACTGTTAAACAAGAAAACAAGTTCAACGTCAAATGCATAATATAAAAAGGCTTCCACAGAATAAAAATGTTCAATGTTGAAAGAAGCGTCTTAATTTTGGTATTAAAAGTACTTCGATCACAAAGGGTTAATATTTAAAAAAAAAAACAATATATTATTATAAAATATTAACTCAAATTTAATTTTAAAAATTCTATATAATTTGGAACCTATAGAACAATTGACTTAACGCTAGAACTACTGCACAATAAATCCAACGATACACATTGCTTTGTAATAATAACAAAACTCTCCCTATTCGAACTTCATACAATTTTTATCGTAATATATGATTTCATCAAAAAAACACATCCGAAAATTTGTGATAAAAACATTTTTATAAATTCAACAATTTTAAAAGAAAAAATTGAGGACCAGTTATTTTGACTGGTTTGATAGTTCCAGTGTTAAATAAATTTCTACAATTTAACTACAAAAAGGTCATCGGTAATGTTCAACGCGTAGGCACACGCCATTTTACAATGGGACAAGAAGGAACCACCATTTCCGGTCTGCCGATCCGTAACGCAACAGAGTTTATCTACGAACAGTGGTAAAAGCGGTGTGAACGATCGAAGTGAAAGAACAATTGTTACAAGAGATCGATTCACCGAACAAGTTTTCTATCCGACGACACGAGAGGAACAAAACTTTTGAACCGTAACAAAGTGTATGATAACATCTCTGAGTAGAAGGGCGCGGCGCGTCCCACTGACCAAGATAGCGGAATTAGTGGGAGCCTTGTTAACGACCTCATTAACCCACGGTTAGAGGCGAAAGAGGGCCGGAGTTAGAAGGCAGCCCGTCCAGAAAAGTAAAACAAACAAATGGTCGTGGCGCCATCGCGCAGATGATTCCCGTCAGACAACGGGTCCACCGATCTCCGGCTGCTTTTCCTTTGCCGAGTAGACCCTCGTGTCGCTACCGCCTTCGAACCTCAAATTTCATCCCCGGCTTCCGATGCTCCTCTGTAAACATACCACGAGGAGGGACATACCCGGGCGCCACTTGCGACCCTACCCAAAATCGACTTCTCGACTCCACGGGCTTTTTCCTCCGCCGCGCCGATCCTGCGGTACCTCCTTCTTCCATTCAAGGGTACGCCTCTGTTAGCTGATCGGTAACGATAACGAAAAGTTAAGCCACGGAAGTGTTCATCGAGCAAACCGCCAGTCAACGAGTCCACTGGAAATAACTCTGGAATAACGAAGCTGAACCTTACGGGGTTAATCTTATGAAATAATGTCTGGGTCCTGAACGGTGAGTGCTGCTGTCTTCAGCCCATAAACACGAGTTCAGTAGAAACGTAAATATTCTACCTGGAACGAAAAAAGTCTCACCGTTTAGCATTAAAACATTAATTCGTCTCTTTTCAGTTTTATCCTAGATTTTCTGGATGAACGATCTTAACGCGTCAAGCGCCACCGTCAGTCATCGGTGACTGACGCGGTATGCACGGAAAATTTAGCGGTTAGTTACATAACGTTTGGCTAAACTTTCCGCCCAAACTGCGACAGTCGCCGATGGCTGACAGTATAAAATACGATATGAAACTTAAAAAATTATATTCGATTAATACATTAATAAATGTACCCAAATAAGGCACGATCGACGTGGCGCTTAACACTAGAACTACCGAGTGATAACCGGACTGATGTATATTGTTTGTTAATAATGACAAGACTGCATCTATTCAGACCTTGTCCCATTTTTATTACAATGTCTGCTTCAATGAAGAAATTTATTCGAAGCTTTCCAATGAAGATACTTTTATCATTTCTGAAATCGTGAAAGAAAAAATTACGTACTAGTCATTTTGATTGATCTGGTACCTCCAAATTCTCTTGAGCAGCAGATAAATGACCCTTTATCCAAGATTCGCATATTTTCAATATTGATAGTTTTGCTCACGACACCAATGTGGTGTTCCCGGCCGGCATAGTGTTAACACTAGAACTACCTAACAATAAATTCAACAATATATATTCCTTTGTGATAATAACAAGACTGCATCTATTCGAACTTCATTCAATTTTTATTGTAACATGTGGTTCATTAAAGAAATACACTGGCTGGCGTTAATATGTGGACATCATGATACTCGAGAAGTTCTTGTTGTATATCTCTACTGTTAATGGACTTAGAAAATTCGTCGTTTTGTAATAATTAAAAACACTTATTTTAAATGCTAGAAACATAGTCTTTATTTATTTAATTTGTACATTTTTCGCGTTAATCAATGTTAAACAAACTAATGCTCAATTTTTACATCGCAAAAATATTCGGACACTTCGCGAATTATAATTTTGTAATTAAAAATGTACATATACTTTAACAGAAGAATATTGGTTTTAGTACTTTGTTGGATTACTCTGTTGTTTGATTACGTGGTACAATCGTTTGGGCATACCAGAAAGAACTTTATTTAAATATTCTAGCGGAATACGTAACCATTCTTCACTCGATCGTAATTTCAATTCTTCCTTCGACCTAATCGGTGATGTACTGATTCGACGATCTAAATAATCCCATTTTCCGATTGGATTTAAATCCGGTGACTGTGGAAGAGGTTGCAGTATGTTTGGACAATTATACAATAAATATTCTTCAACTACACGTGATTTGTGTTTCAGACCGTTATTTTGATAAAATTTACAACTGGTTGGTGCCCTTTTAAATATGGAGAGCAATAAGCAGCATTTTCGTCATATTTTACTTTTTTACTATAGAAAAGGTAAAAATGCTGTTCAAGCCAGAAAGAAATTAACTGATGTGTATGGAGAAAATGTGTTGACAGTACGTCAATGCCAGAACTGGTTTGCAAAATTTCGATCCGGCAATTTTGATGTCGAAGATGCACCACGTTTTGGAAGGCCGGTTGAAGCTGATAAAGTCACGATAAAGGCATTAGTTGATGCAAACCGGCGAATAACAACACGTGAGATCGGTGAGAGGTTAAATTTATCAAATTCAATTGTTTATGACCACTTGAAAGGCCTGGGTTCAACCTCGAAGCTCGATATGTGGGTTCCCCATGTTTTCACGGAGAGAAATTTGTGTCATCGCGTTGACGTCTGTGATTCGCTTCTCAAACGTCACGAAAATGATTCATTTTTGAAGCGCATCATTACTGGGGACGAAAAATGGGTTGTATATAACAATGTCAAACGCAAAAGATCATGGAGCAAAAAAGATGAACCGGCTCAAAGCATTTCCAAAGCCAATATCCATCAAAAAAAGGTGATGCTGTCTGTTTGGTGGGATTTTAAAGGAATCGTTTTTTTTGAGCTTTTACCGGATAACACAACAATTAATTCGGAAGTCTACTGTCATCAGCTGGACAAACTGAATGATGCACTTCAACAGAAAAGGTCAGAATTAATCAACAGAAAATGTGTAGTGTTCTACTAAGATAATGCGAGACCTCATACAAGTTTGGTCACTCGTCAAAAGCTTTTACAGCTTGAATGGGATACAATGCCACACCCACCATATTCTCCTGATATGGCACCTTCGGATTATTATTTGTTCCGGTCACTACAAAATTTTTTAGACGGTAAAACCTTCACTTCAAATGAGAAGGTCAAAAACCACCTCGGTCGATTTTTTGCCAGCAAAGACCAAAAATTTAATGAGCGTGGAATCATGCTACTACCAGAAAGATGGCAAAAGGTATTGGACCAGAATGGCCAATATATAATTTAATCAAATATTTGTTCATTATACGAAAATTGTCTTTCATTTTCACAAAAGAAAAACGAAATTACTTTCTGAACAACCCAATACTAATGAAAACATGTTTATAACTTCAGTAATTGCGAAAGAAATAAGTAGGGACCAGTCATTCTGACTGGTTTGGTAGTTCTAGTGTTAATATTCGATAATCTATAAAGTTTAAGTAGAGTCGAATACGATTTGTCCCTAATCCTGGTATATGCGCACTGTCGTACGACAATACATGGAACGCGTTATTAGGATCCCGTTAAATAATACAGTCACCGTATTAGGCGCGGCCACCCCATAGCCAACGTAACCAGAAGAGGATTATCCCACAACGATATGTCTCGCGACTCCCTTTCCATGTGAGCCGCAAGCAACCAGCAACACGTAACTTACCGTCACCCATACATACGTGCGTAAAATGTTCGATCGGGGAAGCTTAAGTTCGACGGAATCGTTGACAGTGATTTGTACGGAGCAAAGTATAATCCGACGACAAACACGAACGTTTTCATACGATAACGCAGCGCATTGTAATCCTCGTGCACTCCATGTGCGCAACTTTTTCTCCTTCCGTTCGCAATGGTGGCTGCATGGCGTCTTTGTCGGTGGCTATTGTAAAGCTGAACTTCAACGTGCACACAATTCCGTACAGCCACGCCGTTAAATGTAGATTACCAACTTTAAACATTTATGGTAAACATGATTCTAGAGGATTGTTGTAAAATATTTTCATAACAACGAGACTTTACACCAACGGATGAATTAAAATTAGCTGGCGTACACCAACTCGCGAAAGTATTCGTACACCCTTTACATTTGAATAACTTTTTTAAAATTGAACCATATATTTTGCCTTTGCTTGAACAGTTAGAAGCATTGATTTATTAAATTATAAACGAGAAGGATTTTGGAAAAGTTGCAAAAAGATAGAAGAAACAGTTTTTGAATATACTTTTTATTTGAGCCCATAATAAAACATTTTGAGGCGCATTATTTAGATGTATGATAGTTATACACTTGCAGAAATATTCATCTAAATCGATTAATATACGCACGAGCTGCAAGCTGTAGAATATGGTGAAAATCGCAATTCTTGCACGACTTTTAATCAGTTTCTGCTTAAAATCCACAAATTCTTACAGCTTTCCATACATGTCGTTTTTCTCTGCGTCAATCGATTTTGATGACATTTTCAGCATGTGTATAATTAACACGAGTCTGCAAAACACATACTTTAAATTTTCATTATGAGGTTAAATAAAAGTGCTTTTTTTTTTAATTTTTCATGTAATTCTGACCGATTACAATTATTTGGAAATTATTTTTGCATATCATTTAGTAAATCAATGCTTCTAATTGCTTCAGATAAGGCAAGTCGTTTGGTTCAATTTTTAAAATTAACCAAAAATTATTTATTCACAAAATCAATATGGAAATACTTTTTAAAATTAACAAAAATAAAGATTTTGGGTTGATATTTTGTCTAAAATGTATGTGAGAAATACTACACGTATAAAGATACGGATCATGCATGCATCTGGGTTTAACAATTCGGTGATGTTTAAATAAAAAATATTTTTCATTTCATATATTACATGAAAACCACGCAATTTAAAATCTTTATCTGAAATACAACTAGTTGTGGATTTCCTCCTGAATCTCTCACCCATGTAATCTCTTTCAACAAACGATCTTCGGAATGTTTGGAATTGAGAACTCGTACAGTTTGATAAGAAAGGGAACCTTTTGGGGGACGTCAATGTAATTCATTATGTATCACGCGGGCACAAAAACTACGATACACGTATGAAACGCTTGACGCGGCCAGCGTTTTCCTTCCTTTCCAGGCTGTGATTAATCTACCCTCGGTAACGAGTCCAGCTTGACAGTTCTCATCGCGGAAAGTAATAGCGGTGCCTGATGGTATTCAATGAAGGCCCTTTTGTTGCCACATACGCGCCGACCTGCGCTTGTTACAAATACAACGTGTGATAAGAAGAACGAATATTTCTCGCCTCGGGAACGAAGGTAAAATATTTCCTTTCTGGGGTTGCAGAAAACGGCTGACGGGCGAAGTGGGAAGAGACATACGGCTGCGACTTTGAAGATTTGGAAAGGAGATGGCGGAGAGTAAAAATGGCCGTTGTGCAGGAAAATCCGGAATGAAATGACGCGCAGATTCGAAGATTAACCCTCTATCGGCCGAATTTGTTTCTTAAATATAAAAGAATGTGTGCAACGAAAAATCAACAATTACAAACCTATATATTCAGATAAAAAGAAATTTATCAGTTTAAACAATTTTATTATAATTTGTAACTTTGTAACTTTGCAATAACAACGGGTTACGATGTTTGCACTTCTGTGCATAAAAGCTTAAGCGTGAAATTCCATAAAACGGTTTGCACTTGGCCTTAAACATAGATGTACGTTGCATTTGGAATATTTTATTTTTGGAACCCCTTTGTTGGATCACACTGCAGTGCATATGCATTAGATATAGTCTTCTATACCGCTTATCATTTCACTGGTAAATAGTTTTCGAAAATGAGTCACAAGAGAGCAGAGTCCTTCGAGGACTTCAGGGCAATCTCCTTTTCAAGGGCGATCTCATCTATTATTCGTCTGGGATACTGATTGCTAAACAATTTTTTGTGGTCCTGAATTTTCCTTATCCAAATCTTGGAATCGATTATTGCTAGTGCATTTAATTCTAATTCCACTATTATTATTACTATTATTATATGTGATTATGTATCCATATTTTAGGTATATGGTATATAACTCTAAAAATGGAAGAAAGCACAAGCATTATCCTAAATATAACAAAATATATTATAATAGCCTACTGTAACCTGAAAGTCATAAAACTGTATCATATACAAATAGTAACAAAATGATTATTGAAATTGCAAACAAACAAGTTGTTATTGATATGCAAACCCAAAGCTATTATTTAGGCTTTGTTTTGTTTAATAGATAGAATATAATAGAATAGATAGAAGCACTAATAATATAAATTGCACAAGATGGTTCCATTGGTTTCTACTGCACACAACTTGTGATGCATTTACTTTGAAAAGCCAACCGTTATCAATATTGTTATTTGTTACCTCAGAGACATTATATAATTGAGATGTATATTCATTTATGTATATAAAATGTCGATATATTAACTTGTGACTGGAAAGTTACACAGCGTCATAGAGGGTTAAGAAAATGTTAACTATATTATTGAAAAGGAAGTTTATTTTGCTAAATATCTAGACTTTTATACACGTTGTGACTGCCGGCGTTAGATTTTTTAGATATTCGCAAAAAAACAGTTAGGATTACTAACTTGGATGACAAACTTCGTCTTTTCCCAACGATCGAATTTGTCCTGAATGGCATCAAGGAAACTCTAATTCTTTTTCTATACTCATTCCCAAGAAATCCAACTGTATAGTTAAAATAGGTTTACATTATAGATTGTTTAATATCACAAATTGCATTTGGGTTTCATTTCCTATGCACATAGTTGAGTACAGTTTTGCGTATAATCAACAAAGGAAAATTATTTTTCGAGGAACATTTCTGAAAATCGTGAAAAACGAACAAACAATACAGAAACTCTGATTGTGAGTCAAGCAATATAAGAAGTATTCTTTTATTGTTAAAATTTCAAGTTGAACAGTCTCTCACTCTTTTCATGAATTTGTCAACCTATTGCAAGAAAGTCGTTTAATAAAAATGCATTTGAGTTTTCGGCAGATATATACCTACTTCTACTGTGAGATACATACTGATTTGTACGATGTATCTACGCCACTTTTGCTTTGCGTGTGTTGATATTGATTGATGAAAAAATCGTTTTCTTGAAGTTGATAAATCAGATTCCTCCCTTAAATGCGCTCAAAGCAGAAAGTAAACAAAAGCATAGATGATTTGATAAATAAGCATGAATTGCTTTGAATAATGCAAATAGAAATAATATTTTCTTAACAGTTTTTGAACAAATAAATTGTACGCTATCTAATAAAACAAAAACAAATAATTGCTTGAATACTTTTCGCGTGAAACTGAGTAATTTTCTCTTAAAGGTTACAAAGAAAAAAATTAATTTTGAGGAAACGTTTCTCGAAATCTTGGTAAATGAACAAACAACACAGAAATTACCGCCCTGCTTATGGGTCCAGTAATTTAAGAAATATTTCTTTATTGTTCAAATTACAAGTTGGATACTATCACTATCACTATATAGTATATCATCACTATCTACTAAGTATATAGTATAGTGTATATACTAACTATATATCTATAGTTATATACTACGATATACTATCACAGTAATCACTCCTTTCATGATTTTGTCAACTTGCTGCGAAAAACTGGTTTCAAATGTTAAGAATACTTTTCCCGAAGAAGTGAGTAATTTTTCCGTGAAGGTTAAAAAGAATGGAACACCTGGTTACATCGACGAGCATTCGGAAAAAGAAGCAACGTAGAATAACATGGCTGTCGTGTAGAGAAATCGGCTGTGCAGGAAGCCGCTGGCCAGCAAACAGATGACGCCGCCGATACATCGATCCGCATAATCGAGGGTGCGATGATGGAACGGTGTAATACTCACGGTCTACCTGTCGCTATCACGACATTTATCTGCGAGACATTCCACCTGCGATATTCTATTATATTCCACGGCAATGTTATCCGTCATCCGGTCGTCCTGCGCGGCTGCTCACCGGTAAACGCGTTTATCGTCCGCATTTCTTAGTAATAGAGATTGAAATTCCTGATTTATCATTACATTCTGAGTTTACGAGCTGCAAACTCGCTGGAAATTCTTCGTTACTTTAAATAACATAAAATCGTTAGTATAATTCGCCCGCAACTTTATCTAATCATTTAGAAATGAAAAATTTTAGAAAACAATGCAGCTTTGGAAAATGAACTTTATACTTGGAATTAATTCCTTCTGAAACTCAAAAAGAACTTTTTACAAACGGTAACTTTACCGTTTTTAGAATTTAACAAATATCTAAAACTCCAATTTCTTGGCGAACCTTTTCCGTTATTTTGACGTCTTCGTTTCACAGTTTTGCGCTCGTTAGATTCGTAAAGCAATATATTGTTTATTAAAATCTCCCAAATACCAAAACTTCTCAAAAATATTCTTTCTTTCTTCTTCTTCTTCGTAATTTTTTTTGCAAGCTTTGTTTTGGATAACTTTTGAAGTTACAATATTTCCGGTTTGAGTACAATATCTTTTTCCTGAATTCCGTTTAATCTTTCGCACTTTTTGGATGTACGTTTCATCAATCTTTTCTCCATTGTCATCTGTATCTTCATCCCCTGAAGACGAATATTGTTCTATAATTCTCTTTCTTTTTCGATTTTCTTTGAAATCATTAGTTATTAATTCTTCTTCACTATCTGGACTAAATGGCCTTGTCGTTTTGTTCTTCCCCATGGGTGAAATAATTTCTAAAATTTAATATTAAATTTTTAAGTTTTATATTTAATTGTAAGTACATAATATGTATATTGCGTAAATTTTGTTTAACTGCATTAATTAAACGCACTGATTATTGAACTAATGCAATTGTCCAAAAACTGAGGTTAACTTGTTAAATACTAATTAATTAAAATTACCTTCATCACTGCCATCGGACATTATCAATGATAAATATCTTAATTTAAGTATAAATGGATCAATTATTGAACTAACTCTGAAAACTTATGTGTCCAGAATTATCGTATTTACTCGGAATACAAGTAACCTTAAATGCTTTATTGATAGATAACTCGATGTTGTACATGTAACCACGGGCAACCGGAAATAATTAACAAATGGACTTAGGCCACTTTCAAAATAAACGACTCATTTTCAATGTACGAAAATGGCACGAGGACAAATGTATGGCTACCGATAGGCAATACCTCGAATGAAATATTTTGTATCATTTTCATGCAATAACCGTGTATTTTCTATACAGATATTCTGGTGGCATGTTTACGTACGTGGTAGTAGTTAACGTCGTATAATTTTTCAAATTCAAATACTCGTTAATATCCGACATTTCTTCGACAAGGAATCTTCCATCAATAGGTTTTCACGATCTGTCCGCTGGTACTCGTCGATTACATCAAATATTCATCACAAAATGTCCGAAAGGGTGGGCTGACGACAGCCGTGCATCGGTGATCATATTATACAAAACGCTTGTTGCGACTCCGCAAACACGTGCATGGCAATTAGCGCGCGCAATCAGGGGAGAATTTATCCATTACACGCGCAACGATTAATTGCTAGCCATTCACGATTGGCAAAGACGGCCAAAGAATTCATTGGGCTCAGGACTCGTTTGCAGGTAACTTTGATATAATCGGCCGGTGTCACGCGGTATCAAAGCGGAATCGAGGATGATGATCAACCGGATAACTTGAGTAAGTGCACGTGCGGGCGAGCACCCACACCGTTTGTTGTTAACTTTTCGGTATCGTTGACGGCGATCTGAAAGGTTTATCGATATTCCGTCGACCGCAGGAACCGTTTATTAATAACCGCGGCTGTGTTACGCATTCAGTCGCGCGCAGAATCTCGGTCGTCGCAAACCAGCGACGATAATTAGGATTTAATGATTGCACAAGTCGATTGGGAGGCCTGTTGTCTAAGTAAACCGATTAGAGCTAATTAGACGTAAT
The DNA here is from genome assembly GCA_028453745.1 of Agapostemon virescens. Taxonomy (NCBI): domain Eukaryota; kingdom Metazoa; phylum Arthropoda; class Insecta; order Hymenoptera; family Halictidae; genus Agapostemon; species Agapostemon virescens. The sequence continues at coordinate 11,950,745 of CM052096.1, read as the reverse complement.
AAGAAACAGTCGCGAGCTACGACAATGCACGTTTGAAAAGAATATTTTAAGGCTTTAACATGTTCGCACGTTCACAACTGGATAGCTTCCTCTGTTTTCTTAAAGCTGCTTGCGGTATTTAATAAGCTTAAATAACCGGAAGATCTATCGCATCTGTAGTCATTTGTTGTTCAACCCTTTCAGTGCCCACTAAAAAAACTACACTGTCGAACCTGTTGGAACGCATACAGTGAACCACGAATGTACTCTAACGGTTTCAAATTAAATGTTCGAGGCTTCGAAAAATGTACTTTCATTACGAATTCCATAATTTTTAATTTTAGTGGTAAGTTGTAAGTTTCCTAATTATACATGTAAAATTTGAAGACGATAGATTAATGGCGACAAAAGTTGTAGAATTGAGTAGTTATAAAATTTCTTGGAAAACGTCGACAATATAAAGGCCACAAAAATATTCGGAAGGTTTCAAATTAAGTGTTTGAGGCTTTAAAAAATTTGCTTAGATTAAAAATTTGATAATGCTTTTATTTCCTTGGTACCTTGTGTGTTGGTTCTGCGCCTTGAGGAGAAAGATAGTGCCACTAATCACGCAACGCAATTGTATTACTAATAGTAACTCTTTATTAACTGATTATACTTTTTATTTTTATTAACTGAACTAATGTAAAACAAGACAGGATTAAATGCGAATGACCAATCACACAGGATAATCACGAATGAGCAACCAAATGAGAATGACGTCTCGTCGGGACTTCCTTATATCTTAAATTCACGCTCATCATATACATTTTCGATCGCACACGTGGCTTCAAACGCACCGCACATATAATACACTGCATCTCAATTACATCTCGCGAATGTATGACCTTTGGTCGCACGCCGCTTCTGTGATACAATGTTTCATAGTTATACCGTATCTCAATTACAACGCTTCTTCCAAACACTTTCTCGGTCGCATCAAACTTCAATCGTACCGCACACCGATCATATTCTCTCATATTCTCTCTCACTCTCTCTTTGCTTCTCTCTCTATCTCTCTCTTTCTATCTCTCTGCTTCTCTCTCTTTCTATTTCTCTGCTTCTCTCTCTTTCTATTTCTCTGCTTCCTTCTCTTTCTATTTCTCTGCTTCTCTCTCTTTCTATTTTTCTACTTCTCTCTCTTTCTATTTCTCTGCTTTTCTCTGTTTCTCTCTCTGCTGCTCTTTCTTTCTATTTCTCTGCTTCTCTCTGTTTCTCTCTCTGCTGCTCTCTCTTTCTATCTCTCTGTTTCTTTCTCTTTCTATCTCGCTGCTTCTCTCTCTTTCTACCTCTCTGCTTTTCTATCTCGCTGCTTCTCTCTCTTTCTACCTCTCTGCTTTTCTATCTCGCTGCTTCTCTCTCTTTCTACCTCTCTGCTTTTCT
>CM052096.1:11932135-11946980 GCA_028453745.1 Agapostemon virescens | reverse complement strand
ATTCCAAAATTAATCAAATTGTCCATTAGGTTTGGGTCAAATTCCAACATTAATCATAATAACCATCGCGGATGAGACAAATTGTATTAAAAACTTAGGCAAACGATAATCTAGGGATAAGTATGAGAAACGTGATTGTAGAATCGGTAGTTAATTGCTAGGAACATTGTTATCAGATAAAAAGCAATCCATGTTAGTTGAGAGATGAGGGAATATGGCTAAACGATTCGATCGGTGATAAAGTGGCATAAATTTAGGTGGACTCTCGTGACAAAGTCGCATCATTATCTGAGTCTAATGTCTTGAGACCTTTATTGTCGCAACAGCCGATTATTTCAGGCAATTTCGTGACACGGCTATTGAACATGTGAAACGGGCACCAACCCCTTTTCCCGCGTGGCTGTCAGGTAATGGTCGGTATATGGATCGACGTGACGCAGACGAAAGGATGGCGGATCGTATCCGGGAAAACCCGGGGACGAGCAGCGAGAACATGAACGAAAATGATGTCTTTCTAAAAACTCGTAATCCCGCTTTCCCGTAATCCGATTTAACTAGGGCCAATCGGCTGGTGCCGATCGTATAACGGAACGAGCGATTGCGAACGAGAGAAATTGACGGCATCATCGACCGGCCGAGATTATATTTCCTTCTATTTCACCCCCGTGATGATACTAAGAAACTTATCCTAAATAAGTATTTTGCAGAAAATCAGAACGACTTCTTCTTCCTTGAAATTTAATTGAAAAGCATCTGCACATTTTACAAGATTTTTATTTCGACTATAATTATTTGCTTCACTCAAATACAATTTTGTCTACTGGATAAATTAGAGTTTTTGTAAAATATTAAAATAAAAATCATTTCTTTTTCCAATAATAACAACGGGTAACATTCACGATATGATTTAAAATTCAATTTTGATAAAACTAGTTTCTTTATTTCTGTTATTTAATGATAAAACAATGTAATTGCTTTCGATATCGGAGATTAGACATTTTGTTAACGGATCGAGAAAAATGGAATAAAACTTGAGAGTTGTGAAGTGTGTAAATTATCGCAAGGAGAGCACTAAATAAATATTTTTTACATTTAAACTACTCATTTATCATATAAATTAACCCGACAATGTAATAAGTAGAATAAATCGATGAAGTAATGAATATTCTATTGGTATCGGATTGGAGAAATGTATAATAGAACATTAAACCAATTTATGCGTAAATTAATTCACGCTTTCAATAGTTTGATCGCGTCTATATTTTTATAACGACAATCACATGTTACAAAACATGTGTTCAGAATGTTGCCGTTGACCTACCATTTCGCTGATAAATGAATTTTTAAAAATGTTGTCAATTATTGCCATTAAATGACAATACGTGTTGTTATTTAGGAAATTAATTTTAAACATGAGGATTTACAGGTTAGACGAGTATTTTGGTAGAGAAATGAAAGAAAAGTGATCCACCAAAGTGAGCACCATCAGATAATCGTTTGTTTCGATCTCTGCAAAACTGCCTTGATGCTAAAAATTTGAATTCAAAAAAGGACTATGAAATTCGCTTGGCCAAGTTTTTAGCCGATAAACGACAGAAGTTCTATTCTGATGGGATTATGGTTCTACCCCAAAACTGGCAAAAGGTCATGGATAATAATGGCCAATATATACTTGAATAAAATTCATTTCAAAAAATGACAAAAATCTCTCAATACTTTTCCCACTATCCAATATATTACGAACGAGCCGGTTGTAATCTGCTGCGAGCTACTTAATTGAAAAGGGATGCATTTGAAACACGTTGGAAAAAGAGGAAGAGGGTGTCGTTGAAAGAACCCTATGTCGAATATTTCCGAGCAACCGAGTCGACACTTCGGCCTGGTTACGTCAGAGTTACAAATCAGAATATTTATCACGAGTCTGAAGCTTCTGCGGTGGCTGTACGCGCTCGATAAAACGGAGACGCCTTCGGCGCCGTCGCGCGTCCTCCGCTTCTCGATACACGCGTACCTGTCGCCTTGACGAGAAATGAAATCTAGTCGCGTGTCAATAGAGGGCTTCCATTCCTATTGGCGATATCGCGGCTCCATATTGTCGAGACTCCGAGAACGTAAGTCGTAGAAGAAAAACTAAGATGAAATCTCCATCGCCAATCAGAAAAATATCCCTTTTCCACAATCCACCGATAGACAACAAACTCTTAACATTTATGATCAAGGAAAAATCGCATCGAACTACAACAGAATGATAGAACGTCGATGTTGGCTCGAAAATTTCATTAGAAAATGTATATCAACATGGAGATTCGAGCAATCGATAGAGAAAATGAATGTATAAGATTCTCTACCCCTAATAAGGTGCTATAAACGTTATTGGCTGAACGTCCGCTCTCGATTCAATCACATCTCTAAATATTCATACCGTCATTTCGCTCGCGATCCGATCTCTCTTTGGAAATTCATTTCCTTAAAATTTTCATAGTTTGCGATGGATCTACCCTATCTCCATTCGGTGGATGACGAGGATTCCTTAGAATCGTATTCGTCACGGAATTGCAAAATTATCGCTAACCGAGCACGGAACGTTATTGTACGTTCTTTTATAAAAATTATAAGTGTGAATTTATTTAGACCTCTCGCAGTTTTTGTAGAAACAATGAAGAAATTTATTTAACAATTTCTAATATAACTTGCAATGAAATAAAATTTGCGAGACTGTTCATTTACCCATTATGGTTAGCGTCAATTTACATATCCATATTCGAAAATAGTCGGCCTATAAAATAATATAATATCCTCGCAGTTATACTAATTAGAATTTTGTTACCCTGAATGGGTTGTTAGTCAGAAATGAAAATTTACATTTCTCATACGTCTACGTTTATACTTAAGGATTGATTACAAAGTAATAAAATTTAATTTCAATTTATAAATGGCAAATAACATACTGTATACATATAGTAGAATGCAAATATAGTAAAAATATAATATGATAACCATTATAAATTTTGATAGTTCGATACATAATCACAGATAAATGTTGTATTAATTGTTATACGAAAAGTATAATTTCAAAACAGGATATCTCCAGTTTAATCCAATACGAGATATTTTATGGATTCCAATACCTGAATATTTAAAATGGAATTTTAAAGGTATCAGTACTGTATTATACATAATACATATTATTTAATACTAGAACTGCGGAGTACTAAATTAGACTAAAATACACTACTTTATAATGACAACACGTTTACATTTATTCAACTTTTATGATGCTATGTGCTTTACTAAAAAAAATGTATTGAAAACATTTTTCAATTGACAGAAAAGATCAGTACCAAATCATTTTACGAAATTACAGAAAATATTATATTTATAATTTTTGAAACTTTAATGGCAAACTGTGTGTGGATAAGTGCGGTGAGAATGAGAAAGAAATATAATGAATGAAACAGAAATTTTACGAAGTGAATTTGGTTGTGTGAGAGAAAAAATAAGTGTGCAGTGAGCGAGCTTCCGTTGTGTTTTGGAAAAACGTCGAGTTCGTCTGTCTGTTAATGATTACATCAACGAATTAAATATATTATTATTTATGTATAAATGCCTTAACAAATTGGTAGCAGAACGTGGTGGAAGAGTCTTATAGTATGATTAAAAGAGTGTCATAGTGTCGTTAAAAAGTCTTATAGTGTGGTTAAAAGAGTAAAAAAAATGGAGAGTAATTTAACAAGACTCGTGTGAACAAATAAAACAAAACAATGGCCGATGAATGGAATTTGACAAATGCCGAGCTTTTGAATGATGCGAACTATTTCCTGAGGAAGGAACAAATAGAAGGAATTTTGAGAACCAAAAATTTATTAAACCGCAACCCTCAGACGAAAGATACACTGAGAAATTCATCAAATGGGACGAATGGGATGATAATAATAGTGCAGCTAGGATCATAATGATAAATACGATGTCAAAGACGCAAGTATTAAAATATTGTAATGAGAAAAACGGAAGTGGAAACGGAAATGGAACAAACGGAAGCAAAACAGTTATGTGAAATTACGAATTTACGAATGACACGAGAAGAAAGTGTCGACGATTACATTAACACTTTGACTGCCAAACTAGCAGCCACGAAATTTGTATAAAATTGAAATGAGATATTGACTGAAATAAAAATTGGAAAAAGTAAAATGTATGTCGTAAAGCGGTCCCCCTACTCTCTTGCACTTTCTGTATAATCATCAACGTTGGTACAAATGAATATATTAATGTAAACATTTATTTAAAAACAGTAGAAATTATTCCGTCACCTATATATGGTTGACATGGCAGTCAAAGTGTTAATAGAGCGGAGGGCCTGAGGAATCAACGTACACAATTGGGAAAGGCTCTAGAAGAATACCAATCAAAAATGTGTATTATGAAAATTCTTGGACAAGAATTTGATCAAAATATAAGGATTCTAAAAAGCCAGAAGAAACTGTTCGTTTGCTAATAACCGAGGGATACGACCAATTTTATCGCTGACCAGAAAACACGCTGTATTACATTAGCGGTCATGGCTGAACGTAAACGTTATGGCTTTCAACGTCACCGATACTCTGAAGATCACGGATTGATCGGTGGTAGATCGTATTCGCACGATCGTTCAAGTTTCAGACAGATCCGGTCTGGCTTCGATCAAATATTCTTTCTAAGCAAGTGAACCAGTATACAACAGACACAAAATCGCAGCGATATCCAGAGCGTGAACACGCGCAATGGAAAAAGTAAAATAACATTTAGCCGTATTAAGAGTAAAGCGTGAGCGGACCGGTACAGTATTATTATAATCAAGCAATCGTTATACTATATCGATTACCTTCAAGCTTCGAGGAGTCTAATAGTCGAATAGTCCAAAACTCCAATCCGTAAGTGCAATATTCTATTCCGACGCTGAGCGCTCCTAACACTTTACTGACTGGGAGAAGCCTATTATTAGAACTTTCAATAATTGCACTGTAACCAAAGTGAAACCTAACGAACTCATAATAATTACAATTACATCGTAATTTGTAACCGAGGATGTTACACAGATTTACAATAAAAATTGCACTCAGCGTTGAGAGATCCCTCGAAAAGTTCGCAATCATATGGACATTGAAAATTTCTAAAAGTGCCTAAAATACGCTAATCAGCATATGGACCTGTCTAAGATTCTCTAGTCGAATCGACCGGTAAAATAGAGTCGAAATAGCCGGCGGCAAATCTGTGAAAAACGATACGACGAGTAAATCCATCAGAGCGATACATCGCGGAAAGGAAGTGATCGTGAAAATGGCATTGCGTGGTAGCAAACGGAGCCGAAAAGCCAGGGAGTGAGCTCTGCGGACCTTACGGCCCCGGTGTATCAGCGAGAGCGGAGGCAGAGCGAGTCTCGTCGAAAGCAGTTCGTCGAGAGATCACGGCAGCAGGAGCAACAGAAGGTAGGGAACGGCAGCAGTTGAACGTGAGGATCATGCCGCTCACCCCGTCCTTGCCAGCACCCCACTATCCAACACTTCGTTCCACATTCACCTGAACGCATCGATCGTTCTCTCTCTCTCAGTTCGCGCGAGAGAGGGGGCGTGAGAGACGGATGTGGCGGGAGCTGAGAGAACGCTGGGAGGAGAATCGTTGGAGGGGTGAAGGACGAACGGTGAACGGGTATGGTGGGGAGAAATGCGCGGAGGTGGGGTGCGATCGCTGGCTAGCACGTGGTAGGGATAATTAAACCGACACAAATGTGCATACGGGCAGCGGTGTACGGAAGGACGAAGAAAGGTTACCATGGCTACGTGGATGGGATCCGGCCAATCCCGGTCTGGCTGGTGGGCGTGGCCTCTACATTGGCCCCACCGAACTCGCTTATCGTTGTCCCTCTCCAACCAACCGATCGGCCGTCCTACCGACGCCAGTGGCAGGGGGATGGACGAGGGTGCAAGGGAGAAAGAGCAATAGAGAGGGAGGTAGAGGTAGGTCGCAAGAGCCGGCGGGACTACCCGGTTGCAACGGGCGCGTACAAACGTATCATGCTGGGTAGGGCCGGTGCCGAGATGCCGGCTTGTAAACGAAACCAGTTTGCTATCCGATACGATCCAGGCAACAGCGGCCTCGCGTGATATCCCCACGACTCAGGAGGAGAAACGTCAGCGCGCTTTTCGCCGGTGACCCCGAGGATATCTACCTGGCGAACGTTACCTGCGTCGAGACTCGGTTGACAGTTACGTCGGGGTGAGATATTCCAGTCCGGGACACGCACGCGACCGGTCATCGTCGTATGTCCGCCTGTCGATCGTGACACGTCGCAGGATAGTTTGTTAAAAATTCTTCAGTGCCATCCGTAACATCCGGACCTAACGGAAGTGGTAGCGCGGATGTCGTATAGCCGCTTGTTAGTCGTAATCGGGATGGCAAACAGAGACATATCACCGGGTCGGTTCTAAGTTGTTCGCGCGCCACCAGCCTGGCGATTAATTGGACCCAGTGAACTCGTTCGAAAGGCGATACGGTACATTCAGTGTCATACCGTGAAGTGAGGTTCCGATAATATCGTAGTCGAGTGATCCGATGAAACGAGGTGCATGGAAAATGGGTCCCGCGGCAGGCACATCATGAAACCTCCGAAAAGCAAGCACAAATCGAGTCGGAGAGTTTTTTGAGGCCGGCGGCGATCCGCGATACCGGTGCTCTGGTAGACAGCGAAATCCCTTTGGTATCCAGTGACTACGAAATAGCCGAGTGACTTGTGATCGCTGCGGTCCTAAAGTCGAGAGAGGAGAAATGTCAGCTGTAGCGCCAGCAGGGACCGGTGCCACCGCGCCCACTGCAAACGGTCCTATCGTGCCCGCGCCCGTTTTCGCGTTGCCGACGTTGTCGTTCACCGTCGGTCAAGTTGCCACCGTTTGTGAAACCCTGGAGGAAAGCGGGGACATCGAGAGACTGGCCAGGTTCCTCTGGAGCTTGCCGGTCGCGCATCCCAACATCCAGGAGTTGAATCAAAGCGAGGCGGTGCTCAGGGCAAGGGCCATCGTCGCCTACCACTCGGGTCATTACAGAGAGCTCTACGCCATTTTGGAGAGGCACAAATTCACCAAGGACTCGCACGGGAAGCTGCAAGCTATGTGGTTGGAGGCCCATTATCAGGAGGCTGAGAAGCTCCGCGGCAGACCGCTCGGCCCGGTCGACAAGTACCGTGTTCGGAAGAAATTTCCATTGCCTAGGACCATCTGGGATGGCGAGCAGAAAACCCATTGCTTCAAGGAGAGGACCAGATCCTTGCTGAGAGAGTGGTACTTGCAGGATCCTTATCCCAACCCCGGCAAGAAGAGGGAGTTAGCCGCCGCTACCGGTCTCACTCCCACTCAGGTCGGGAATTGGTTCAAGAACAGAAGGCAACGGGACCGTGCTGCTGCCGCGAAAAACAGGTACGTTTGCCATGCTTATTGTTTCCTGGCGAGATGAGTCGTTTTTGCACCAAAGCTTGAACGAGATTATGTTCTGGACGAGATGGAGTACAACCGTTGAAAAGAGCCCTCGATCGTATCAGTTCTCCAAAGATAGACTAGAATTTCCTTAGACACCTTATAGAATAGCATGACAAAATAACGAAATCGTTATTGCATAGATAAAATATTCGCCACCGTAGATGATAAGTGCTAAACTTAGAATGTAACGAAGAGACCAAAGATCCAAGTCGATTCCAAGCGTTGCTGGACAACACTTTCTCGGTAACATTTTTGCCAAGTAGTTTACGCTTGGAAGACACGAAAGTTTCGGCGTTCATTAAGTAGCGTTTAATGGAAGTTAATCGCGAAACGATTAGTGGTTTAGGTCCCTTTAGTCAAATCGTTCTGCTGTGTCCTTTTCAAACGAGCGTTTGTGCCTACCCCAAGGTCCCCGCGCCGGAGGGTCGCGTAATTTCATTTTGACGTCCGACGGAGGGTTGCTGCCGTCGGGCGAACAACGATTTTCGAATTACGTCTTTCAAATTGTATTTCGTCGATGCTTTCCTCTGCTCTCGGGCCGTGATATGTCTGCATAGGAGAGAGGAGTCCTGGAATCGAGTCTAAACGCAGTCCCAATCAATTTCGCGTTGCCTCTATTCCGGGCGGGGTATCGAACGATTTTCATCTTACGTTTTCCGTCCCTTAACAATTGTAACTCTTGCGACAATTCCATTTATAATTTCAACTTGCAATATACATTTCTCTTCTGCAAAAACTCGAGGAATCTTCGACGCGACGGAACGAGATAGAAAGGAGAGAAAGACGTTTTGTCGTGCAACGAACGCGAGGAGAAAAAGATAATGGGTTACAAAGTAAAAGTGCTGTAAACCTTGAAGCTTTTTCCGACGCGGAAATAAAAGAAAACTGTATGATAATTCTCCTGGTTCTCGGTTAGTCATGACTGGTCATCGTTTCGCCGTTGATGACAGAAAAACTCGGTACACCACCTGTCGATCCCATTCCAAGCACCTCGATCTCAGGTAGTGCCTGGTGGCGGCATTGTTCGACTATTTGTCGCTGTCCAGCAGCGACGGTATTATTTCCCTTACGGCCGGGAAACTCGAAATGGGTTTTCCCGGCGGTTCAACCCGCAAGCGTATCTCTGGCCAGGCACTTAGGAAAATCTCGAAACGCTCGGGCAAATTTCTTTTGATTTACGAGCTCCGGGGAAAACCAACGCGTCCGAACGGTTCTCCGGTTCCATCGCGGCTCGAACATACGATTCGCCGTGCAAAGATCGTTCGGGGATGTTCCAGAGCTGGAATAAGATGGAATTCTTCGGATGGTAAAATGCAATGAATGCAGCACGCGAGGCACCGGTACGAGGGAGAGTTTGCCTCGTTTGTCGAAAATCCGCATGAAAATCCGTGAAATTTCAGTTGCATGTTCCTCGAACGGTGAAAAGCGACTCGTTAAGCGTTATAAAACCTATTTCGTCGCAGTGTTTTAAAACGCCGAGGGTTATTGTGTTCACGTTCCGTCATCAAATAATCATAATGATATTGTTTTTTAACTGGCTGCTCGTTTATTGGGGTTTCATGCACAGACTATTTTAAGTTTCATAATGGAAATTGAAATGGGGTGGCTGGATGATGCAAAAAAAACGGGGGACTGGTTCGAAGGGATACATCGAAAAGCTTGAAACTGATTCTTCGATGTTCTAAAAATTCGATCGTTTGTTTCGCGATGGTAGATTTTTCTCGAAGCTGATCATCTTTCTCAGGCTAAAATCCGCCGGAGTCCGATTGTTTGTTGTGCGCGTGGACGACGGTAATTATTGTGCTCTGAATGGAGTCATTAATAGTTAGTACCTACGAGGTCTATGCTGTAATTGATATATCGTTAACGGTTGAGAATCGTCCGACTGTACTGGTTTAATTGATCTTGATGAGGCTGCGCAACGGGAAAAAGATTACACGTTTCAAACTTGCGATGTCCATCCTCGCCGTCACTGAATCGTGCATTCGATTTCGAAATAACGAGAACCTTTGTGTAACAGAAAAATTAATATCTCGATACGGTATTAGTGCGACGGAAACAATACTTTTGACAGTAAAACGAAGATACACATTTGAAACGAGATAATATTTATTTTTGAAAAATTTTCAAATTAATAATTCGACTGTTTTGCTTTGACGCGTTAAACTCGAAGGAATTGTTAGAATTTTCAGTGATTGGTATTCTTTAGAAATTGTGCCGAACTATTTGCGCAATGCTTGATTGATTAATTTATTTTTAAAAAGGTAGTTAAAGAGACGGTGTGTGTTTCGACTTGGTCAACCAAACACACTTCGCATGCGGTGCTCGCATTCGATGTGTTAATTGGATAAAGTTCTTAATTGCGTTATTCTGCAAATTATTTGCGGCGTTATCGGCGATCTTCTGCGTCTTGGGGGGAGGGAGGGAGGGTGAACAATGACGCATTAGAGACGGCACGAGGAGCACGAAGACAGGAAGAGGTCCCCGATTCGTCACGGATTCGCGAAGATATTCGAGATACCCTGAATGACCAATTCTCTTTACATTTCCGCCGATACAAGCGCTGTGTATTCTAGTCAGGTTATCCAACAATGGCCGTGCCTTACCTATCGTTACCCGGCGTAACGACATTTCGTTTCTGGCCTCGAGCCATTTTCCTGCATGTAATCCTGCGAATCCCCGGACGAATCCTCCTCAACCTTCGCCCTTACGTACAGTCAGCTTCGACATGAACGGAAAGCTTTATTCCGTTCTCTAAAAAATATCTACATTTCGAGTAGGACGTTCATACGATACCGATGCCATTTATCTTTGCAACTTTTGCGGTTCCTGTACCTTTTATTCTGTGACACTGAATTGTTAAAGTTAATAAGTTTTAATCGGCGCTTACGTGCTGTTCTTTGACTGTTTCGTTTTTAACAGCTGTACTAGAAGACCAATATAGATCATTCGTTTAATGCCTCTTCGAATGCAAACGTCCTCGGAAAAGTAAATACAAAAAGCAACACATACTGATTAATTCGGCAACCTCCTGTTCAAACTCGAGTTAACCCTTTGTCATACCACTTTCTTTGCCATTACAGTTATTATTGTGTCCTTGTTGCCAAAAATGTTACAGAAGAAGAAAGAAAATTTAGATTTCTTTTACGACGAATTTATTCCGATGCGGAAATATTAATCAAAGAATAACATTGCATTTTGTTGACAAAGAACGGTATCGTATTTATATTTGTTAGACTTTGTTTAAAATTTTCGACGCGAGTTTGATTTGTTATAATATAGCAAGAGGTTAACACTAGGTTTACGAATCATTAAAAGCGACTATTTTGTATTACTATTTAAAAATAACGAGAATGTGTCTATTCAAATTTTTAATCTTTTTTCAAATAGTTTGTGTCTACAGAAATAAATCTCGTGACCCATTCCTCGTGGGTATAACTTTATAATTTTAACAATCGGAAATAAAAAACATTAGGATGCGTCAAAATGGCGTATTTAACCCCTTGCCCTACCATTTTCTTTGCGACAAAAGTCATTGCAACATATTCATCGTTAAAAATGTTACAGAACAGAACAAACAATTTATATCTGTTATGTTGCTACGTGTACTTCAATGCTTAAATAATGATTAAAAGAGAATAAAATTTAATTTCGTCGCAAAAGAAAGACACAATATTTAGATTTGTTAGAATTTGCTTAAAATCTTCGTCACGAGCCTGACTCGTTATAATATGGCAAGGGGTTAGAATCTTCGACGCGATTCTGTCTCGTCATAATATAACAAAGGGTTAAGGGTTAACATTACGATTAACATTTATAAATTTTTAAAAATAACTAGAATGTGTCTATGAAGCGTCTGTACAACCTAAACTAATCGCAAATAAAGAACATTCGGATGCGTAAAAGTGGCGTATCCCGTGAACTCTCAAAAAGAAAATTGACAAATTATCAAAAGTTGTATCCTTTCGAACTTAGCGTTTGACGACACTAGTTTCGCAAGGTCAGCAATAGGGATCATAGGAAAGGCCGTAAAGCTCGTTTGAAGCAATGCAGAAAAAAGGAAGAAATCATCCCCTTTGTTGTGTCTACGCCGCAACGAGATTCCCTTCGCGATGTATTTTCAACCCCCGGCGTAGAGGTAATACGCGGACGCGCCTCCTTCCATCGCGTAGTCGTCGTCATTTCTCTTGGGGTGGGCTAGGTAGACACGTAGACAGGATACAGTGCCCGCCCCGAGGATCCTGCAAGGTCCTTTCAGGAACGTCGATCCGCATACTGGCAGCCTCGCGGTATATTTTCGCGGTCCAGTGAGCGAGTTATTCAATATGCTCAACCCCGAAAGCCCCGGAGCAATCTCCGTGCTCGTACGTACCCCACTCACACAGCCTCGCAAAGATTCGCAGAGACACACACACCTACATACAAAACATGCACAGACACAAACACATATACACATACAGTGCGAGGAGTCGGTGCTCGCCCGCTTTGCTCGCTCGCACGCTTGTTCGCTCGCTCGCTCGCTTGTTCACCCGCTTGGTCCGCTCTTGCAACGCGCGCGCGTGTGTCGGGTCGGGGCGGTCGCTTCGCGCTAGCGCAACGATTACGTCCATGTCTGTCTATACAGCGGCTATCCGCGTATATTACGGGGACGAGCCTGGGACACGTACGTTTTGCCTGCTGGTACTCTGCTGTATGAGCGCAATCGGTCACGTCCCGCAACGTAGGCTACGTAGCTACGTTGCGGGAACTTGCGGATCGTAAAGTTCGCCCGGCGACCGCGGCCAACATCATGCTCGCATAATTTCTACGATAAACCGCGGGGAGGGGCACGTTTTCAGTTAACACTGATTTATCTTTATTACGCGGAGATCTAATCTTCGAGCAAAAGGCTCGAAATAAGAATGGCTACGGCGGTTGGCTTGGGAGCGGAGGATGGTATCGTGCGAGGCGCCACGTTCGTTTTATACGATCGTTGGATCAAACCCTTTGAAAATAAAATGGAATTTGACGCGTCCGAAGAATACTATTTAACTGGCTCAACGGAACAGTTATATACAGTAGCGCACGAAAGTATTCGGATACTCTTCAAACCTAAATAACTTTTTTAAGATTGGACCAAACGTCTTTACTTTTCTTGAGCAATTAGTTGCATTGATTTAATAAATGATATACAAAATAAATTTTGTAAATATTGGAACTGATGTGAATTATATGATTAATAAAAAAGGAACTTTTTAAATATTTTTTATTTTAGCCACGCACAAAAAATTTTAAAGACGCATCTGGTAGATCTATGATGGTTATACGCATGCAGAAAAATTCATTAAAATCGATCGACGTACACACGAGCTATGTGCCATCGAAAATGGTGAAAATCGCAATTTTTCACGATTCTTGATCAGTTTCTGCTTAAACTACAGAAATTCTTACATCTTTCTACGCGTGCCATTTTTTCCCGCGTCAATCGATTTCAGTGAGATTTTCAGCATGTGTATAACTAACACAGTTCCGAAAAACACATATTTTAAATTTTCATTACGAGTTGAAATAAAAATGTTTTAAAAAATGTCTTTTCTACTTTCCCACGTAATTTCTACCAATTAGAATTATTTCAAAATTATTTTTGCATATCATTTAGTAAATCAATGCTGCTAGTTGCTCTAGAAAAGTCAAGTCGTTTGGTTCAATTTTGAAAAAGTTATTTAGGTTTGAAGAGTGTCTGAATACTTTCGTGCGCTACTGTATGCACGCTTGGAAACGGAACACTTTATTTAGAAATTTACATTGCTATATAATAAGTAATCTGGTTGATATATAATGTTAATGGAGGGTCATTAAGTAACATTGTAAAATATTAAATTGATAATTCTGTAAAGTATGGTACATTTCAAAGCATTTTGGAATATGTAAAGGAACCAGACATTTTTTACATTGACAAGTTGTTTCGCTTGTTACATTTCTATTGCTGCTAGTTGCTCTAGAAAAGTCAAGTCGTTTGGTTCAATTTTGAAAAAGTTATTTAGGTTTGAAGAGTGTCTGAATACTTTCGTGCGCTACTGTATGCACGCTTGGAAACGGAACACTTTATTTGGAAATTTACATTGCTATATAATATGTAATCTGGTTGATATATAATGTTAATGGAGGGTCATTAAGTAACATTGTAAAATATTAAATTGATAATTCTGTAAAGTATGATACATTTTAAAGTATTTTGGAATTTCTAAAGGAACCCCAGACATTTTTTACAGTAGCAAGTTGAGATCGCTACGTACGAACTTCCACTGGTAAGAACACTTCAAAATTTTGAGGAGTCGAACTCTCATTTAATTCGAGTCTAATCGGAAAACGAGAACATTAGTTCTACAAAATTATTCGAACTTCTTCATTTTAACGCTAAACCTACCGAGCATTAAAATTGGATGGTGTATTTGGTAAACGTCGCAACTAAAATGTCGGAAATCATATCGCCAATCCGTCGTTGATCTAACTCGGACCAAGAATGGAATTAGCAATCAAGTACAAATTCTCAGAGTACATACTAGTTTTGACAACCGTTATATTTCTTGAAGCATTTAGGTATTTTAATGGCAGACCTTCCGCTTCATGTTTACTGGTATTGTTTAACCCCTTGACGTACAAATAAAATGGAATTTCATACGTTCGAAGAACACTATTTAACTGGCTCAACAGAACGGAACATTTTATTTGGAAATTTACATTGCTATATAATAAGTAATCTGGTTGATATATAATGTTAATGGAGGGTCATTAAGTAACATTGTAAAATATTAAATTGATAATTCTGTAAAGTATGGTACATTTCAAAGCATTTTGGAATATGTAAAGGAACCAGACATTTTTTACACTGACAAGTTGTTTCGCTTGTTACATTATTTTTTACACACGCGTGGCATCTCTTTGCTGGGTGTTCCTTTTTGTTAGTGGAAGGTATATGTTCAGGAAAATGTGCCGAACGTTTTGCCTGTGATCGAGTTGGGTACTCACTTTGCGACGGCAATCGCAAACTACAATCGATTGGTTTGTTGAATTAGGCAACTTAGAATACAGAACGTAAGCATTATAAACGGCTATGTCGAGCAGATAAAAGAACATTTTTTTATAACCCATGGTACTCGAATCGAAATCGATGCACCGTTTTCGGCGTTGGACAGAAATGGCATATGAAATGGATGATGCAGTTTATTTTCTCCCTATAATTTTGGTTTATATGTGGAACAGTCGAGTACGAAAAACGCTTTTCGCCTTTGCAATATTAATCAAACATAATTAACGGAAAAAATACGAATGAATGTCGTAGGCGATGAAAAAAGATTATA
>CM052096.1:11903483-11920496 GCA_028453745.1 Agapostemon virescens | reverse complement strand
TTAAATAATAAAAGTATACTAAAGTACGACACAATTTGATTAGTGTTGCCCTATGTATGATACTAAACATCTATTGACGAACATCTCTCAATACTTTTCCAATAAAATTGTAAATGTTTGTTCGAGACTAATCGATGGAAGCAGAGTCTCCAGCCTCGTTATCGAAATCTTCAACCCTAAAGTCTCACTAATATTCGGGGCAAGACATTTAATGGAATTTCGTGTGCATTTCTATGAATGCAGTCTATGATTCGCGGTATGCGAGTCTCTTTTCATTCCGGTAGAAACTTTCTTCCCCTCGCAGTTTCACCCCTCGTCGGAAAACGACAGCGACAGCTTTCTCCGTCTTTCTCAATTTCTCTCTCTTTCTCTGTCTGTCTCTCTTTCTCCTTTCCCCTTTCTGTCTCTGTCTTTCTCTCTCTGAACATCGCTGGAAAATTCGGCGAGTCTCGAAAGCGCGGCACATTAAACGGAGCAAATAGACGCAAAAGGGTGCCGACTGAAAGGCAAACAGTTTAGCTGGAAACAATTGACTGCAGATTGAAGAGAGAGACCGTGCAGAGGGGCGGTACGGGGGCGGACGGGCCGGGAGAGACATCTGACGATCGATGCACGCGGCGCTGCCACGAGAGAGCGAAGTTACATCTGTCCGGCGATGAAAATAGATTTTGAGAGCCGTGGCCGTGCTCCGGGGGGTCCGCGAGGGGGTGGGAGAGAGGGTTGTTAAAACACTCGTTTCCAGACCAGAAATTCGTGTTTCTCGTCACAATGCTACGGCGCTTTGATGGAAGGGGTATGAGCAAGGCCGAAAGGGGCCGGTTCTACCGAAGGCAAAGTATTTGTTTTGTAACGTTTGTAAATGGAAAAAATTATCAACGGTATTATCCTGGCCGCAGAGCCCGATACAAAAGGGGTGGAAATTGTGCGAGATTTCTGTCCACGCTACCGTGTTCGCCAACCCAACCCCCTCGTCAAACCCGCCCCCTCCCCCCCGCCGTTCGCGCGTTGCGTGCATATTTTATATCGACGAGTTTATTCATACTTAATGTGCCGTGGTCTTTCACGGCGTTGCATGGAACGCGAAAAATATAAAAAATGAACGGAAAAATAAAAATCCGAACCCGCTCGACGGAATCGAATCGTTGACAACTCGTCGCCCGGTTTTAATAAAACAGAGGGGGATTGCACGCGCGTTTTTCCACAATGCGACGTTTTTCTTCGTTCGGGCGACGCGAACGTTTCCGATCGATCGACGCCATCGGAGAACCTCCTCGCACTCTTCGAGGGACCGACAAACCCTGGACCGGCGAACAATAGCTCATTGATAAGGAAACGGTATCGAACCGAAGAAAAAAACATCGGGACAAAAAGAAAACAGAAACTGGCAACGATGCAACGCGGGGGCGACAGTTGCCCACCCCCTCTGCCCCCCACCCGAGTGTTTTGTCTCGTTCGACCCTTTTAACATCACTTAAAACACTGTATCGATTTGACCGGTCCTCCCCTTGGCGAACGCACTCGACGAGTGCCCGGGGGGACGCTCGATGCGCCGAAGACAAGTGACACTCGATTCGTCGGTGGTCCTCCCGTGAGATGTGCTTTGTTTTTCTCCTTTTCACACTTCACCGTACACCCCCATCCTCCTCTTCTTTTGTCGCCACACAGTCAGCGCGAGGACCGATGTCAAGTCGAGTAAACAGAGTATCGAGTCCGTGAATGGTGGCCAGGTCTTCCGCGGGAACAATCATTCCAATCCTTAACGATCATTCGTCCTGTAATTCAGCGATTCATGGATTCTGGAATTCACCCGTCGTTTCGGTGTACCGAGTACACTCGTCGTGATTTTTCACGTGACAAATCAGTTAAGAAAAAAAATAAAAGAATCGCTTTCACCGATTACAATACCAGTTCTTCCGGCAAAAGCGTCGGAATTCTGTAACGGTGTCTGTACCTCGTATTTGACCAGGAAAACGTTCATCGAGCGTACCACGTACGTACCCGAGAACCCGTCGCGCTGCTCTCGAATTATGTTAACGAGGTAACACTGTAATCTGCCGTGATGCGAGTAAGCTAAAACGGAACGGTTAGGTTACCGTTCAGAATTGTAGAACGATACAGAACGGTCAATGAATCTTTAATCCTCTTTAGCGCGGCCACGTATCGAGCGAGGAGGAACGAATCGAAATCGAATGGTAATCAACTGTGAAACATTAAAGAGAAGTACAACCGCCGAAGGGATGGACGGATTGTGTACAGAGTAAGGCTCCCGCGAAACATTTCCACGCCGCGTTCCCATCGCGATAAATTCAACGATTACGCCGTATAAAGTATACAATGGCGGCTCCGTAGAACCGCGAGCCGGGCCGCCTCGGGAACACCGTACATTAAATAATACGTCTTCATTACGCGTCGAACGTAGCAGCTCGCGTGGCATAAAAGAACTTTCCACCCGACACGACCTACCAGGACGACTTTTTCCGTTGACGGACCCCTCCTCGAACTACACTTTTTCTCGTACGTACCCTGGCTGGTCCGCTGGCAAGAAAATTGAATGTCGGCGTCGATTCCCTCTTTCTCTCTCTTGCTTTCTCTCTCTCTCTCTTTCTCTCTATTTCCATCTCGCTCTCTTCTCTTTCACCACCGCCGCAACCCTCCATCCTTCGACCCCTCCTCCAGCCAACCACCGTCGTTCGCCCGCCTTCTATTATAAAGTATAATACCGGACTCGGTGTTTCCCAGATTATCGTCAGCCGGCCACGACGCGATACCCTACGCCTCGCGTGTCAATTAGACACGGTATATGAGGTTACAAAGTGTGCCAGGTCTTTGCACCAGCCTCGCCATGCCACGACATCATTTCCGATCGCCGCGCGCCGTACTGGCCGAAGCCGACCGGACGATCTGCATTCAGGGACGACCGGCTTCTCACGAGAAGCGTTTTACTTCACTTGGTGTTTCCGCGATAAAAATCGGTTTCGAACGCGCTCTCGGTCCTTGAGGCTTCGTTAAGCTCCCGCTGTAACGCGATAGCACTGATACTCTCGTTACGGAGCGGAGCTGCCGGTTAAACTGTTTCACGAACGTGTGTCCGTCGTCAGGGTCTATGGAAATCGTGGACTCGCCGTCTAATGGAGAGATAGACGACAGATTAGAGACCGTTGATCCAATCTTACTTCGTTTCTCGCTGGTTCTCGTACTTCCTGTAAAATATGATACGCAGGGGGATCTTGCTCGTTCAACGAAACGGGACCGAAAATGCCTGCGGTAATCGAGGTTGCGCAACAGAAAGAAACAACCGATCGCGATCCTCTTTTGTTTAAACGCAAATCCGGAGATTCAACTACTCCTGGTCCTTTGAATTTGGAATAAGGATTCCATGCGATGAGCGAGATTCTATGATTCTACATTTTCATGAGTCGGTCGTTTTGTTACTTAGATTTTACTGTACAGGCTGGTTCACGCAATTGTTTCGAGGTGTAAGTCCATTATTAACCCTTGCCTTACGATTTTACAGGTGCAGCGATTAGAATCTCTTTGTAGTTCAGAATTTGCGAAATGAAAAAGAAAATTTAGAACGTTTCACAATGGATGTACGTTAACGAACAACCGAATCGAATGTTGTTTCCATGTAAAGAAAATTAACGTCATACTGTAACGAGACAGACTCGAGTTGAATATTTTAAAGAAAGTCTAACAAATATAAATATTACGCCTTTCTTTTTAGACGAAATCAAATTTTATTCTTTTGTAAAAAATATTTAAGCTTTGAAGCGAATGTAGCAGTATAAAAGAACATTTTTGTCGATTGTTATAAAATTGCAAAAATTAATTTACTTAGATTTCTCATATTTTGTTTTTATAGGACTATGTAATTGAATGCACAAATTTATTTGATCATTCTTAACGAAAGTATCTTGGTAACTTCAAGAATGACAAAATTAAATATGCGAAACCAGTCGTGGTGTGATTAGTGTTAATCCTACGTACATATTATGCTCCTGAGATTCAACCGGTTTTCTCATAGAACAATCGAGTTTTCAGTAATTTAAAGAACACAACACAAGTTTTTAATAACACAGAAACTGTTGCGAATAAAGTTATGGCACTTTTCAGTGTCACCTTGGCGGCGCTTTTGGACTATCAATTCTTTACTCATATATATTATTTTTAATAATGAAGTCGTTGTAATAATTTTAGTTACATAGAAAATGGTATGGCAAAGGGTTAATAACATACTTAGTCTTTCGAATCTGTTAAGAATCTACAGAACGTGTCTAATACGATATTGTAGAGTAAAGGGTTAATGCATTTACGAAAAAATGTCGAATAATTTCTTGTGAATAGAGAAATGAATCTGTGCAACGAAAATTACACATTTTCATCTAAAGAAATTATGCGATTAATTGTACGTGCATTGTTACACTTAAAAAACATCTAAGTGCTTGCCAGTGGAGTGCTCTTCCATTTATGTTCCTTTTTTATTAAAGTTATCACTTCTAACTAAAGTTATTATAACATCTTCATCGCTAAAAATGTTACAGAAAAGAAAAGACTACTAAAGAGGAAGGCGTAATATTTAAACATTTTAGACTTTGTTTTAAATTTTCAACACGAGCCTGACTCGTCATAATATGGCAAGAGGTTAATAGTGATTTTTAAGACAGATGAAATGCCTATGTGTTAATAAGTTTCCATAGAGAAAAATAATATTTCAAAGGCAAGTGATTAATATAATTTATCCTAATCTCATTAATCAAAATATGTTTGTATTGCAAGGGATTAATAGCTGAGTTATCACCTGAATCATTTGTACGATCCACCCTGTAGATTGAAACTCAACATTTCATTTTTGCATTTTGTTGAATCTTTACCCTTTACACTCCAAGTAATTTTAATTCCAACAATCGTTACACTGTGTTCATTTCCTTTCGTGCATATGAAATTTATTACTATTATTCGTGCGTGAAATACTTGAATTTTTCTCGATTTCTAAAATGCAAATATGCTAATGTAATAGCTGATTGGAATAATAGTATGGCAATTTTCTGTGTCGCCTCAGAGGAGCCATTGGACTGCTACGGGCTAACTTCTCAGGTGGTTTTGTGTCGATCACAATCTAAGTCCTTCAGAAATTAATATTTTCACATCTTCTCATTAAAATTAGCAAACTTCATTGCGCACTCGGTCAAATCGAGACTCCACATCGGTGGTTGAAGATGGGCAGTCCAAGGTGTTAAGATAAAACAAGAAACCTTGTGTATTATCAATTATCTTTGTATTTTACCTTGAACATGCTAGAATTCTTTAGGTCATTCTTTCGTTAATTTGTTCAATGACGCTAATTGACGGAAATGTTCGCGCGAAACAACTTCCCGGTGTTGAAGCGTCTTACACGACTTCTTAACTTCGTTTTTTGTTGCGCATCTCCGTTCCCGTAAACTTCTATTCGTGATAACTTTATGGATATATCCTTCTCGCGAAGTCTGCTCTGTGTTTACACTCGTGCACCGCCGAGAGAAAGTTTTATTATTTAAATCACTGAATAAATTTGTTGTTGGACATGTAGTCGCATGGAATTCTACGTAATAACATTACCTGTCGATTAATATGCCAGAGACGAACATAACGAGTGGGCAGTAGCCTGCTTCCGTTTGTTATCCTTTCACAAGCTAATAAATCAGCTGTTATTCCGAGCGATTTTATTTTTATTGTAAATTCAACATCATAATTATTTGAAATTTCATGCCATTATAAAGGCAACTAAGAAATGTACCGTTAATCCATCGTGGTTATTTTACTGTAACTTTCTTCCTCGCAATTTAACACTAGGTTTACGAAGCATCAAAAGCGATTTAACTCTAGAACTACCAAACCAGTCAAAATGACGTCTCTAGTTATTTTCCGATGTACTCCTTTAACACTTTGACCACCACGTCACCCATATATGGGTAACAGAATTATTAGTCAATGTTTAAAAATAAATTAGTACGTTAATATATTCGTTGCATTCAATTTAGTTGATATCTGAAGAATATAAGAGGATTGATAGATAACTGTATGCCATAAATTTAAAGTTTTCAATCGCTGCTTCATTAAATAAATTATTCTGATTTTATGGAATTTTTGAAGTCGTCAGTTCGGCAGTTAATGTGTTAATGAACCACATGTTACAATAAAAATTGAATGAAGTTTGAATAGATGCAATTTTGTTATTATCACAAAGCAAAATATCTCTTTGGATTTATTGTTCATTATAAAAATAATGAGAATATATGCAAGGAGATCAATTTGCTGACTTCTTCTTCATGGATGTACTTTTGCAATCTCAATAATCGTAAATAAAGAATATTAAACGTAAACTCAGCGTGAGACTTCGAGACTTATCGAATCGCTTCTTAAACTTTTCTGCGCCGCTGTTCGACGGAGGTTGATTCAAAATAAATTCCAAAGTGTCGAAAAACCTTTGAAACATTCCGACTTGGATGGTTTCCTCGGCAAAGCAGAACGTGTCACTGGCAACCGTTTAAGAGACCACACATCACTCTGGAAACACGTTTCACGGACGCGAAGTCATTACAAATGACGTCTGTTTCAAAAGGGATTTCGAGCGTATCACTTTCAATGCGTTGAATCGTGCTCGCCACCAACACGAACCGGCCGCTATGCTTTTAAAAGGCAGTAAATCACGCGTTTCGCCTTCCTTTTTATCCGACGACCGAGGCCACTGATTGTGCCATACATAAAATTACGATAAATTCACGGGGTTTCTCTGGCTGTCGTGACCCGGGGCAGTCGATTGTTCCCGGAGACCACTAATGGCGGCCGCGCGCAGCATCTTGCTGGGTGGTGCCACCGATTGTCAACGTAACGGATCCGCGAGCGGAACGAATGATCTACAACCGATACCGCCATTACCATTACTATCGCCCGGCCGTTGTCATAAATTCTCACGCGCGAGATTTCCGCGCGATCGCCGAGAACGGCTGCAGGTCTCGTGAAATTGGATCGCGGCGTTCGCGAATTAACCAATCACCGAACACCGGCGAAAAAAGTCCACGATATCTGTAGCTTATCGGACTTCTAATTGCACAGATGATATCAGCAATTTATGTCGCGCCGGCAGCGCGCAGACAGAAACAGACCGGATTAGAATTTCGACGGGGCGACTAGTTTGATTAATACCTCGCCGATTGCCGGACAACTCTAAACGGCCGTTCTCGGTGCGCGATATGTATTAAAACACGATAGGAATTATGCGACGTTAATTAACCGACTCGCTGAACCTTTGAAACACGATTTTCACGCAGCTGAACGGTTCGCGTGCGTATTCGTACGAAAACTGTAAAAGGCGCAGCGTTATATAACCTGTTCTCGATGCGAGTTGTACGATCGACAGGGCTAGCTGCCGGTCCCGCGGGAAGATGCTTCGGAGGCGATATCTTGTCCGAATAGATTTAAGAATCATCTAGTACTGGGCGGAGACTTTGATAAACGCGCGATTAGACGGAGGCACGCGTGAATCAAACGACGGGCCCCTGTGTATCGGTGCAGAGGGTGATGGCACGGCGCGGGATGAACGTCGTTAGCCCGGCACAATGCTGTTTTGACGGTGCAACAAAAGACAGGCCTGGCCCGCGTCCAGACAAATGACCCTGGATCCGAGAACAAATGACAGTGGCTGTCCAAACGTGAACGCGGCACTTTTGTGAACGCGCCTCATTACCGGCTGCTCGAAATTTTTCATATCCGCGCCTCCTGACGGCACCCGATCAAGAAAAATTGATCGTCGCCAGGGATCCGATGGCGTCGGGGCTTCCTTCCGATCTTGATTAACTTTCTTTTCTCCGGTACGATTCGCTTCCTCTCCCAGCTTGTGGACCCGAGGAATCGGGTTCACCGGTTGAAATACTCGCAGCTGTCCAAAATATCGGACGGCTGCCATCTCTTATTATGTTCTTCATAATAAGTTCAACGGTACAGTGTCTTTTGTTTCCCTCGAAATGAAAAATGATGTGTTATGGAAAACGGAGAAATTGTTTCCTGTCGACGCGTTGGATGCGACAGGCGTATAGTACCTAGAGCGGGTACCTAAGAGTAGAATGCGTAATCCAGAGCCTTTCACTAATTTTTAGTACGGTCAAAGTTTAAGAATTAGGCGAACGACGAATTTTCAAGGTGGTGGAAGTAAGAGCAAGCACGATAGAAAACAGAGAAATTGTATCCTTCCGACCCTTTGAATGCGACAGGAGTATCGTACCTAGAGAGATTACCTAAGACTAGAGTACCTAAAAGTAGAGTACCTAACCCACAGCCTTCCAATAATTTTTGATACGGTCAAAGTTTAAGAATTAGGCGAACGACGAATTTTTAAGATGGTGGAAGTAAGAGCAAGCACGATAGAAAACAGAGAAATTGTATCCTGTTGACCCTTTGAATGCGACAGGAGTATCGTACCTAGAGAGATTACCTAAGACTAGAGTACCTAAAAGTAGAGTACCTAACCCACAGCCTTCCAATAATTTTTGATACGGTCAAAGTTTAAGAATTAGGCGAACGACGAATTTTTAAGATGGTGAAAGTAAGAGCAAGCACGATAGAAAACAGAGAAATTGTATCCTTCCGACCCTTTGAATGCGACAGAGAGGTTACCTAAGAGTATGGTACCTAAAAGTAGAATACCTAACCCCAGAGTCTTTCAATAATTTTTGATACGATCAAAGTTTAAGAATTAGGCGAACGACGAATTTTCAAGATGGTGGAAGTAAGAGCAAGCACGATAGCATACGAAAGCATCGGATAAGTTGAATAAATTTACATCACTCGGAATAATAGTAATTCATCCGTAAGAAACGTAGTAAGTACGGTATATTTTTTCAGCCACTACAGTGCAATTCGTTGAATAAAGATGATTATTTAGTTTATTGCGTTTCCAACTGTTAACAGTGTTTCGCAACCCAGAGCCCGATAAATTGGATTTAAACTTGGACGCAATTTAACTGGTAGCTTACATACACAGTACTTGCACAAAAATGCCAAGCATGGAGAACACAATGATTCAGCTTTATCTGCAATTTGCTATGGTTATACCATTGAGTTTCGATCCATAAAGTTAAGCTTCTACGAGTCACTTGAATAGACCCAATAGATTAGAATAAGAGCCATTGTAATTTCTATGGCAATCGAAATTCTGAATTTTTGTTGCTCGACGAGAACGATCCGATTAATCGGATTCCGATTAATATTTCGCGAAAGGATGACATTCCGAGATGAGGCGCCGACAGAAAGTAAGTCATCTTAACACTATGCCGTCCGGGGACACCGCGTTAATGTGCAAAAACTGTCGCGCAAAGGCCGATGGCAACACGTTGGTATCGAGCGCAAAACTATCAATATTGAAAATATGCGAATCTTGGATCATTTACCTGCTGCTGAAGAGAACTTGGAGGTCGCTATCACATCGCGTGTTTCCAATCAAGATTCGATCGACAGACTTTCCGGTCAGCTAAAACAACAATAGCTAATACAAATTTCAGTGTATGTCCCAAAAACAGAAAAAGCAGGACAACAATTTAATGTGTAATTCTTGTGGAGTCGCGTTACACCTGGGAGATTGTTTTTCTTTCGCTAATAAAATATTTACAAATACATATATGGACCGTTTATTGTGAAAGTGGTGCAAGTCCATTTTCTCCTGTTTCGAGAAAATTAAATGTTATCAGATCTGACAATTAAAAAATATACGTTAATTATGTGAAGTTTGGGAATGTTTGTACTAATTTATCAATATGTAATTTGATTATATAAATTTCTTTTAGACGAATTTAACTAAAATAATATATATTGCCAGGCTGCAAATGGACTTGCATCACTTTCATAATTAGTCAATTGTAAATATCATTTAATTTCAATTTTGAAATAACAAATATCACTTAAAATATATTTCATATTAATCCAATTTTGTTTATAAATAATAACAAGAAATAAAATAGAATTAGTATTTTTTATTTTGAACGTTAATTATATTTATATATTGTTAAACTTAACACAAGATATTGGTATTATTAATTATTTATGCTCTTCGTGTGGCAGTGTTTTGAAATATTCATGATGCACAGGAGGTATATAAGGTAATAGCTACTGCATATCCTTATATTTTTCGTACGTAATAGGCCTGGCATTGTGATACAAATTTAGAGTCTTAAATTCTGTGTCCTCCATTGATGTTTTATATAAAATAGTATACGGTGCACTTTTGCAAAATCTCATCCAACATATTTGCAACCAGTTTACTTTCTCTCCATTAGTGTTTCTTTTTATCTGTTTTTTAATTGCGTTTTGTAGATTTTTTGTTGAAACGAAATTCTCTCGTTTCATTTCGTATAAAATAAATTTATTATATTGTCTACATTGGTTTATAACTTCATAATAATCCTGTGGTGTGTACAGGAAATTCTTTTTTCGTAATGCTATTTTTTCTGTCTTTGGAAATTGGACTTACACCACTTTCATAATCAATGGTTACGCAATTTCTTTTACCGGCCAATTTTAAATTGAACAAAGCATAGGCATTTTTTAAGATATTAAATACTAACTAGTTATAAGCAAAAAGTTTACACTAAATTAAGCATAAATTACGTCATATCTTATATTTTTTTAAAAGGACTTACACCACTTTCAAAATAAACAGTCCATATATGTAATACAAAAAAATATTACATTTATTTACATATATCCTAAACATTTCATGAAAATAGCGAGACAGCGACTTATTATTTACAGCGGGATATTAGTAAAATTTGACGATTTATGATCTCCAAAAATCTTAAAAAAATTCTGATGGAATGTGCGGACGGCAAAGTGTTACCTCCGTTTGCAGTTCTAGAAGTACCTAGTCAAAATGATTGGTATGTAATTTTTTCTTTCACGATTCCAGAAATTATAAAAGTGTCTTCATTGGAAAGCTTCGAATGAATTTCTTCATTGAAGCAGACATCGTAATAAAAATGGGGCAAGGTCTGAATAGATGCAATCTTGTCATTATTACCAGACATACATCAGTCTAGTGTTAAGCACCAAGCCAATTTTGCCGTATTTAGGTACATTTATTAATGTGTTAATAGAACGTAATTTGTTAAGGTTCATATCGTATTTTATACTGTCAGTCACCGGCGACTGTCGCGGTTTGGACGGAGAGTGTAGCTAAACTTTATTCAAGTCCCGTAACATTCCTCCGTCCATCGAAGTCGCCCGGTTGTTTACTTTTTTCATTCGAAGTCGGCGAGATGCTACGCTGTAAAATCTCAGCCTTATGTTGCAACTCGCGGACGTAGACACGCGAGACGAAGCGCATACACCGGAGCGCTCCTAGGGCAAATAAGCGTCAAATGAAGCGTGCTTAAAGATCAAACGAGCGAGCAAACACGAAACAAGTGACGAGGCGTTAACGTGTCCCCGTTGTAAAAACATTGTCGCTACCGCGTGTAATGCCACGCTTTGCCTACCGGATTACCATTTGGCCTAATCCTGCCCTCGGTCCTGCCCCAGGAGCGGCGATGAGCGCAAACATAACCATCTAAAATCGAAAAAACGTGAGAGGGTGAGGTAAGAGGATAGCTTTAATCCCAGATCCGAGGATTTGATAGAGTCAGAATCGTAGAAACGCTTTCAAAATCGGCTTTCTCAAAATTCGAGGCGGTCGACGCTGTTGGCGAGCGAAGAACGCCAGAGGTTTTCGATTAACACTACAATTTTCTTTACGAAAAGTGTATATTCTCCCACAGCTCGTACAACACTAAAATTTTTTTAAACGTAGTGACGTAAAAGTTTAGTAACGCCATAGAAACACCATTCGAGTGCTAAGGGTTAACACAATACGAATCGAGTTGTTTCTGCGAGAACTTTTGCCTGTCATATTCTAAGGTTTTCGACTCTGTTGCATCACTTTACAATAATTGATATAACTTTTAAAATATCAAATAGTTTTCATGAAAATTGAAGCGAAGCCTTTCTTTTATATCACATTCAGTGGCTGACGAAAGTAATCGTACACCCTTTACATTCAAATAACTTTTTAAAATTGGACCAAACATCTTGATTTTTCTTGAGCAGTTAGAAACATTGATTTGCTAAATTATGAGCGAAAAGGATTTTGGAAAAATTGCAAAAAAATGGAAAAGGCAGTTTTTGAATATACTTTTTAGTTGAGTCTATAATAAACCTTTTCAAGGCGCATTATGTCGATCTACGATAGCTATACACGTACAGAAAAATTCATTGACATCGATCGACGTACACACGAGCTGCGTGCCTTCGAAAATGGTGAAAATCGCAATTTTTCACGATTCTTGGTCAGTTTTTGTTTAACCCTTCAGTGCCGAACAACGATACACATTTGCGAATCTGAAGGCGCTTTACTATCACCATTACGAGCGAACTCTGTCTCAAAATAAATTTCTAAAACTTTATAAATGGTGTAATTTCGTTACACAGAATAAAAAAATTTGTTTTTAGGTTTAACTTGTTAGGAAAGAAGGTATATTGTTAGCGTTGGGAGTACGGAATCTAAATACAAAATAACTGCACCACTTTAACACTAGATTTACGGACTGAGCCAATTTAACTCAAATAAAACTTAAATATTATTTTTTAAAAACATATGTTGGTTTTTAGTTACGTAACGAAATATTTGTAAATGTTCATTTTCTCTCCCGCAGATTTCCCTTCATTTCGCATTATTGAATGTGGTATACCTATTTTTTCGGTTGTGAGCCAATTTAACTCATGAAATGATTCATCAGTTCATCGCATAACACATGAAATTTATAGCTTACCGCTCACGTAAATATTTCAAGAAAACTTTATTTTCCAATTGGCTGAAGAGTAAAAGCTTTATTTTAAGCTGAATTGAAACGAACGTCTTTACTGTTCGACTCGATCACAGAGAACGAATGCCTAGAAGCTGTTGGCCGAATATCGTTGGACGCGCTGCAACAAAGTAATCGGATCTGCCTTTGAACTTCTAAGAATGTTTCATTATATCTCCGTAGCTTCGTACCTCGTTGATTCAATCTTGCACGAAGGAAATATTCAAAGTATCCAATAATTATCCAATAATAATAAATATCCAATAAGTCCTAAAATTGACTATTCCCGAGATATTTCATTTTCACGAAACACGTTCAAAATGTCGGCCATCTGCCTAGAACACGTTCCATCACAGAAGCAGTAAAATAAAACCATTGAAATATCTCAGAAACGATGATACAACCACATTACGTAAAAATCCCAAGTTTGGACGTCTAAGATCTTCCATCATTACTTCAAACGATAATTAAATCTTGATATTACCATAACGATTCGATTTAAACGCACTGTCAACGACATTCTGTCTAGTCTCCGTATTTAAATGAGCTCACGTACTCCGATAGTCAACAGACCATTTTCCTCGCGTCGAAGTCATCTACTCGTCAACTCGGCAATTAATATCCGAAAGAAATTTCGTCGGTTCGCGACGACCGTGTCGACCACATCCGATTTTAATCAGCTGCCAGCAAAGAGACTGCCAATATTCACCGGTTTCGATTCCCGTCGCTCTTCCACGAGCATCCTTTCTATTTTCCAACTATATCCGAGATGAACGATCGCGCAAACGATGATCCCGCCGCTCAACGTCAGCCTCGGTGATCGGGTAGCTAGAGTTACGTAACCGCTATTTACACAGCACCGGGCTTGTAGAAAATGATAGCCGATGCTTGGCTGATAGTCATCCGGTGCTCGACCAAAGTCTCTCACGGAATTTACGTCGATCGTACGGGCAGTAGACGGGCAGCATGGATCGGCACAGGGTAGCTGGCACGAAGCCGCGTTACTGTCGAGTCATTAAACAAAGATGGCCGCTGGTTCCTACGGCGTCGAGTGCCATATTTGTAAAACAAAGAGGCGGCTGCCTAGCGTCTAGGCCCCCGTCCAGGTCGCCTCGGCTCGGCCACGGCCCGCATTTACATAAATATGTGCAGTTTCTGTGAATTCATTCACCGCGTTGCCACGATTCCTTCCGGGGATTGGTGCTTCGCCGCGTGATTAACTTGTCACGAAACGTTGTAGTCACGTCTCGAGCTATTTATTAGCCACGGATAAGGATCGGGCTGCGAAACGAGCGGCAGCGCGCGACGAATCGTGCGCTTCGGCTTCGGCTTCAATTCGTGACGACGACGTCGCGTCGGCCCCCGACCGAGATTGCCTCGCGAGGAAAGTCTCTCTCACCTAGGCTCCTCGATATCCTGATCGGAATCGATTAGAAAGTCGATTCGTTAACCCTCGGATTGGCCTCTTCTCGCGCGCAGCGTTCCCCGAGATCATTCTTCCGATCGTCCCACACGCTTTTACCGTTTCGATTATTGGAAAGATCCTCCGCGGGAAACGAAGTTTTTTAATCGAAGTATGCTCGGGTGTGCTTTTGAACGTCGCTCGAATTGATAAAAATTTACGCCTCGGAGAAGCGACGCGGCGGATCTTTTCTCGATCGAAAATGGAACGATCGAGAATGGTGCGCGCGGCGTGGTTACCGCGGCCGGTGGCTCTGGAATTATAATTTAAACGATGACTCTTGGCTACTTCGCATTCAATTATTAAATAATTGACGGAGAGAGTGGCACTGTGAATGGAGAACACGAAGTCGGAGGGAAAGAGAGAGATGGTCGAAGGGCTCTCGAGGAACGTACGTGTACGGTGTTCTCTTTCTTCCTGTGTGTACAGATTCTCTGTTTATTCTTGCCTCTTTCCTTTCTCCGGTCTTGGCCATTTCGCAGTCGGGGTGACGAGCGTGACTTAT
This sequence comes from Agapostemon virescens, assembly GCA_028453745.1. Taxonomy (NCBI): domain Eukaryota; kingdom Metazoa; phylum Arthropoda; class Insecta; order Hymenoptera; family Halictidae; genus Agapostemon; species Agapostemon virescens. The sequence continues at coordinate 11,905,666 of CM052096.1, read as the reverse complement.
CTCCTGCAAATTATAATCCAATTTGCGATTATCGTCGTGCCATCGTGGCTGTGGTTGCCTTTGGGGCGCGTTGAAGGACCAGATGCACGGTCGCCTCACCTCCGGCTGATTAGTAAAGGATAATTAACCGCGTGGTAGTTTTATGCAGACTCCATTCGTTCGAGAAAGGCCTCTTCCTCGAATGCTGACAGTTATCATTCATTCGGTTTTTCTACGGGTTCAATTAACCGGGCTTGAAACTCGACAATATATTTCTTTCGGGTTTACAGCGATTAGGCGAAACTTGAACGATCCCCATTATTAAAATTATACGAATTGCTGCCGCGTTAAAATCATCTTCATCAGAACACCTTAACGCATGTTGCAAGATTTTATTTAGCTTGGCAACAGGTTTTATTTATTATTTGTAATTAAAAAACTAATTTCATTGCGTTATCTTAGAGTTGAACATAAGTTGATAATTAATATGAAATGATCGTTGAATGTTGTCCTTCATTGGCGTTTTCGGACATATATTCTACGTTCTATAAGCTACATTGTTAATAACAGTGGCAACACCAATTTTATCTGTGTTAGATTAAAAAATACATTTATATACGCTTCTAATCTTTCTAGTTGAAAAGAGGATCTTACTTTTTGATTGGAGCTATGAAAAAGTGTTTAGAATGTTAACGATTAATGGGAGAACTTGGTTTACAAATACCAGTTCTGATAGCACATCTTTGAAAATTGTAAATGTGATTGTTGGGCATAAATAAATAATAGCACAGTATAATAATATACAATAATAGCACACAATATATTAGACAAATATAAAGTATCGGCTAATGATATTTCAGTCAAAAAAATGAAATGAATGAATTAGTTTATTTTTACCAAATCTTAAGAAATAAATTGTTTATCTGCATGAGAAAATTATACAGACATTTCAATACCATAACAAAGTAGTAGGACATTTTTTAATATTTACAACAGTGACAATGCTAATAAACAATCCCATAAAAATGTTATGAATACTTGAGTGTAACCGAATCCTCCATTAAGTCAGTGTTTACTTTACTCATTTCTTTTCTTGTTAAGTTACGTCTGATCGACGCTACTTGCTTCTTAACTCCTTGACTATGACAGACTTTGAGACGCACCATACGATAGGAATTCAGTTACGACATACGCCAAAACGGCGCAATTTTGGGTAGGGATGCATTTTTGAGAAAACATATTTCAATAATAATCAAACAACTGAATTTCATTATATTAACCTTTTCACGCCCTTGGCCACATATGTGGACGGTTAGTTTTTTTTAACAAGTATAGTTAATAATAGTGTCAATAATAAGTAGTCCAAAATTTTTCACTACAGATTATTACAAATATTAAATATATTAAGTTTTCATAATTTATAGAAAGGTAGCAAAGAAATTTCCTGTGGGTTTTTTATTTTATAAGAAATTACCAAACGTTTATGGCCAAGGGCGTGAAGAGGTTAAAACAATATTATTTATTTCTCTGTATTCTTAACCGAATTGCTACTATAAATATAAAAAATATAATATTAATGTACAGCATTTTCCACAATATACCTAATAATCTAGTAAATTCTGATATAATTCGATACGTGGATAAATACATAATCTACATCACATTTCTTACATTCGTAATACGTCTCACTTCTTTTGTTATATTTTCGACACAATACATATTTGCGTCTTGCTTTTCTTTTTCAAATCGCTGTATTTCTCACGCATGGAGACGGAAAATGCCTTTGTGTCAAGCGAAAAGCCTGATTATTAGAATTTCTACCTTTTGGTTTACAAAAAGGTAGGTACCACTCTACCAGAGCGGTATTCATGTAAAACTTGTTACATTAAGTGCAATTGAAGTTTACATATTTATTATTTATTAATACAAAATTACATACACATTTCTATTAATAAAACTGCGTCAAGCGTCTTTAGGTGCCCTCAGTTTCAGACGATCACAATGGGATAAACGCCTATAGGCGCTCTCAGTGTCACAAACACAAATTTTTAAGCACCTATAGGCGCTCTCAATGTTACGAATGCAAAATTTTTAAGCGCGTATAGGCGCCCACAGTAGCCTAAGGGTTAATAAAACTGCGTCAAGCGCCTTTAAGCGCCCTGTTTCAGACGATCACAATGGGATAAACGCCTATAGGCGCTCTT
>CM052096.1:11885721-11903083 GCA_028453745.1 Agapostemon virescens | reverse complement strand
TACAGACGCTCTCAGTGTCACAAACGCAAACTTTCTAAGCGCCCACAGTAGTCTAGGGGTTAAAAGAGAATCCAAAATCACAGTAAATGCCAGGGCGCAGTATTCCGTCGTCGGTTAGGTTTCTAAAACTTTCGAGCGGTAGGATAAATTCGTGAATTCCTGACTCGAGTAGATGAGACTCCGCATTTGTCCGCGAATGTCACCGCATTTCACCGTCACCCTCAATCGAGCGGAGAAGCGTCCACATTTGTCCCCGTCACCGCTTTCGTGACGGGCCACTGACAACTTGGCAGCGAGGGCAGCGTATTTTCCGCATAGCTCGCGATCTGCGTTCGCTTGTCGCCCGTTGCTCGTTCGTCGCGCAAAAACGCGACGGCGGTTCCCGGTACGCTTGAAATTGCCGATGACACGCGGCGTCAAGGTGCGGAAAGGTGCGCACCTCGTAACTAGCCGGGGAACGACGACAGGTGTTGCGCCAGCATTTCCTCCTGTTCATCCCGCGAAATTGCGGGACGCGTTTCAGCCACGGTGAAATTCGCTGGCCGATAAAGCCGGTCCCAGGGGGAATGGAATCGACGAACGAACCGCGTCGACCTGTCCCAGTCTCCCCAGGTCCTCGTCCTCGTCCTCGTGGGTCCTTGCGCCCGGGCGAGGATAAATCTCCGAAAGTTCTCTCGGTTCATTTCATCGGGACGCTCCTCCCTGTCTCTCTCTCTCTCTCTCTTTGTTTTTACAGTCAATTAGACAACCGTCCACATCGGTCCACGCTACTTACTCTTGACATTTAACGGGGCCAAGATAATCTCCCTTGGCCTCTCCGTCCCTCTCGTTCCCTTTCCCTGAGCGGTCACCGACGCGACGGCGTCGTTTACGTGAACGGCGGCTGCACGCCTGTTAAAGCTCTCGAGACCACGAGAAGAAATCGCCGTCTCATTCGTTCGCTTTCAAGGTGTATCCAGAAGACACGGACCGGGAAAGAGAGTAAGAAGGATGAACAGCGAGAAAGACTGCAGAAAAACAGGAAGGGATGGGAGGGAGAAACGAAGAGACGCCTCGCCTCGTCTCGCGTTTCGTTACACGATCATTATAACCTTCCCCCGGTTGGCCGGTTCTTGTGTATGCTCCGAATTATCCAAGGGATCATTATCGTTTAAGTAGAAGGCCATCGCGATGGCGGTTCTCCTTACCGACCGGCCCTCTAGTATCGAATAATCGCGACAGAATTCATGTAGCGTGGCGTGATTCGAAGCGACGAATAGAGAAAGCCTGAAATCAATCTTCGGCGCTCGCTACCGGTCCATCGTCGCGATCGAACTCTCCGGGCTGTGCATAATTGCTACAACTGATTGGTGACCTGAGATCTGTTCAGCGGGAAAGATGAAAATTAGTCCCTCGGTTTCGGAAGTCAAGAAGGCGGGTTTTGCGAGTTTAGAGCGGCGTCACGTGAACTGGCGTCTTTGCCGCCATCTTGGTCACCGGTGATCGACCGCAGCGATAGCGACGGGAATAATTACTTTACATCGGTTAACAGCGAGGCTGCGACTGATAGCGGTTGAAAGTCAGGGATATACCGAACTTGCCAGTCAGCGCTAGATGACAGTTACAGTTTAATGTTATAACCCGCGGGTAATCGGGAAGAAAGTGTGCTACAATTTGCTCCTGCTTTCCATTTCGACGCGTTTGTAACGAACGTTCCATGAATATACATTATCTTCTTAGGATTCGTTGGTTATTTGAATCTTCATCTGCAATCTATTCGTCCTGTTAGTAATTATATCGATGTCAGGAGAACATAATGAAATTTCAATGCTCCTTTCGCCGGGACCAACCGATAAGATTAGAACTAACTGACGGTAGAAAGAAAACCATACTCGATTGCGTGTTATACATTTTCTATCGTAGTAACAGTGCAATTTTTTGGGACCAACTGTCTATGCAGTCGTTTTGCGGTTTGGACTTTATATACACTGCTGGCGAAAAGTTTGAGACCATCTTTACAAACGAATAACTTTTCTAAAATTAGTTTAAAAGGCTTGAATTTTTGTTATATGTTCGAATGGTTGGTTAACTGTATGATATGTACAGAAACATTTAACAGTTAACCTGTTAACTGGATATGACGAATTATTTCGTCATACACGAACTACTACTAGAATGGGCATGACGACATTTTTCGTCATGGAAATTTGCCGTAATATTTTGAACACATTACATTTTATGTAGTTCTTATCCAAGTAAATCAATTATAGAAGTTTACAATTATATACAAACAATAAGTATTAAAAAAAGAAAAAAGTCCCCATTGTGAAACGAGTCGAACAAAAGTTTATTCCCCGGTTAACAGGTTAAGTGTGTTCATCTTTTGTAAACCGAAGTAAATTATATACATGTTCGGAAAAGTTAACGAGCATTCTGAAATGTAAAGATTTTTGGATTTCTCGCGTAAATTGCATGTTTCGATAATTTTTGCCATTTTTAATCGTTTATGGCTGGAAGAATTCTTGATAGATTTGTTCCAGTGTGAACAACCCCTAAGAAAATAATAGAAGATAGAGGTTGTCATTGTTATACCGATAGACAATCGAGAATAGTTGAAGTTTGCCTGTCGAACAGATCAGACAGCGAATTCGATCAAATTAATCCAGCCTGTATTTTACTGTAACTACTAATACTAATTTATGAATAAATAGTTATATATAAGCGAGCTGCGCAGACCGTGAAACAATATATATATATACAGATGAACAGATGAATACAGTAAATACAAATGAAAAAGTAAAAAATCTGACCAAAAGAATTTTAAAAATGTACTTTAAACATTGTCCAGTAAGCCAACGCTTCGAATATTTATAAACAACCAAAATCGTCCAGAGTAATTTTTGAAGAAGCTATTCGTTTTCGAAGGTGGTCCGAAACATTCGGCCGACAGTGTACGCATTTCGCGTTAGCGATTCGAGAAATTAGCATCAAACACATTTGATGCGAAACGAAAAGGATTTCCGAGGCGCTTCGCTAAAAACCGCGTTGCTTAATGGCAAACGAGCAGAGAGGCGAGGTGAAACTGTTATTAATGTCGGGCCGACCGTTCGGACGAACCCACGGTTCCAACAAAAAGGGCCACTTCCGAAGGCTGCACTGTCACATCCGGCATCGTAAATAGCCACGGGCCCCCAATTTGCGAAGAAAAGCGAAGTTTTCGAGCGACCGGGAAAGATCCTCTGCCGCGATAACAGGCGGCAACGGCGAACGGGAGACGCGCGTTCTCTGGTCGGGGCATGCCATTTCCTCGTGTAAATGCTCACGCGAACAGTATTTCGCATTTTTCCATGGCGTCTGAGTAACACGATCGTGGTCCGCGACCAGCAGCCGAGACGGCAGCGTGTAAATCTCCCGTACGTTCGACGGTGACCGGTAGAAAAAGCGCTATTAATCCAGCGGGATCGTTCTAAACCGGTTTTATCGTTTTGTCGAATCGAAATTTCTTCGCTGCCCTCGCTCGGCTACTTTGCGCGGGTAGACACCTAGTTATCGTGGTCGACGAGGTTAACAGAAAAAGAAGAAAGAACCTCTGCGAGAACATATAAAAGAAACGAACAAAACCCGTATGGGACGAGTATGGAACAATAGGACCGAGTAATTTCGTTCTCGCGTTACGCAAAAGGTAAATACCTCGGCGAGCGGCAAGACACGCGCGTTAGGTTCGTCGACGCGAGGCTTTAATTACATCGGAAATGGAAAAGCGACGGACACTTCGGGGACACTGATGTTCACGATGAAAAATACGAATGCCATCGAATCCGCGATTGGTACCTTTAACCTCTGCGACATCGCGTCAGACGCGCGATGTAGATTCTGAATAAAGTCAAACAAATACATTATTAATCTCCCTATTTGGTTTATTGCTCGCGTACGTTCACTGATGAACGCATACACATAGTTATAAATTTTCTTTTCTTTCAGCAAATTATGAACTACAAAGAAATTCTAATCACTGCAATCGTAAAATAATTTGGTTAACGCTTTGCACTCGAATAGTGGCTTCGAGTCACCACTAAAAATTGCCACACTATTATTTACAACAATTTCTACGTCGCTATTTTTGCATCTAAAAAATTGATAAAAATTCAGTTGTTATAAAGAAGTGTAATAGTAAAAAGATTTCATGTGCATAAGAGGAAATAAATAATGTAGAAGGCAAATATTCTAGGTCAGAAGGTATACTTTGGTTTTCAAGTTAAAACAGAAGCGAGTGCAAAGGGTTAATATAGTAATAACGAATCGTTCACTGTTTTTCGCACTTCTAACGAGCAAACCATGAATGTATGAAACGTCAACCGATTTGGAAACCTCTACGAATAAAAGATCAACAAAAATACATATTATCACACTTTACTAAATTTCCATTCACGTGCTGATTTCATGGAAATTTCCATTTCCAGCTGATTGCAAAAATAATTATTTCCCAGTGATTTCAAATAAACGAGGAGACTAGACACAGAATTATATAACGTTTAAAAGTTCTGCGGTTACAACGAAACGTTGCGCGCGTAAGACTTTGATCTGACTTTAAAAGTTTTCAATCGAGTCTCCGAACCTATTTAGTAATATGTTTATGTAGCGGGTAACCCGTGTTTATGAAATAATCGATGTAGAACAATTTGCATTTGCATAAATATCCGCAGCGCGTGATAGAATCACGCACAGCCGCATTCGTATCACATAAAGCGCGATTTCCTCCGGTCGCCCGCGCGCACTTCCTGTCACCGTTGGAACGCGCAACGACCAACCACGGGCCGCCTCGTTTCTCGTTTAATAGCACGGTGTAATTAACCCGCGGACAAAGTAGCGATAATTACACCCGTGTTTTTTTAGATGCGCCAGCCGTTCTCGATTCGCGCGTTCAAGACGAAATTTATGACCGGTCGCGAGATTAAGCGCGGAAGAGAAGGCGAAACAACTAAACGATTGTTCCGCGGAGTTAACAATCCGCGAAGTGGAGCATCGAAAGGGGTAAAATGGAAGCGACAAAGGGGATGGTCGATTGGACGTTGAAAGACGTGTCCGCGAGACGGATCGCGAGCAGAAGCTTTTGAGCGGCTTCGATAAGTCATCGAAACGTCATCGATCCTCGATAGGCCGACGTCCGGTGAGTCCCCAGGCGAATTATTCAAACTCGTTGCTCGCCGACGAGCCTTGCACATATTCCCAACACATTCCGCACACATTTCGCACACATTTCGCACAGGTTTCGCACACATTTCGCCGTTCCCCTTCGGCGTCGGTGATCGCAGTGCGCGATCGATCCGCGATACCGCCGCGGCGGTGTCTATCGGAGAAAGAAAAAAATCGGAGCGCTTTCTACGTAACTGTGAAACCGGTTGCGCTGCTGGTTACATTGCAAAATCGTGAAAAAATCAACCTGCCGTTAAACGCCGGACCGGGGAAACCATGGTTACAACATTGCGCCCAAAGAATTCTAATGCGGACGGGACTTGCCTCTTGCAGATCCGCCGCGAGCGCGCGCGGGATTCCACGATTAATTTCCATAAAGTCGAAACTGCAAGTAATAGTTTCTTCTACGTCCGATGGATCGTCGGTGTATCTTTTCTTTTTTTATTCGTTGAGCCTCGGGAAACGGCGTTGCATCGACTCGCCGGCGATTACGCACGTGAAAAGTGTACTTCCGGCGGAACTTCGGAGGGAGGATTGTTCGGGTGCGTCGTGGAGAAGCGAAGGATGTGAAAAAAAGAATTCCGTAAATGCAATGAAAGTGCACAGACCTCGTCAGCTTTTTTTCTCGAAAGAAGCAGTGAAGTGCGCGGAGTGTTTACCGTTTCACTGGATTATTATGCAAAGAGAAGGGTTCCATCACTGGCGTGAAATAGAAATTTAATTTCTTGCTTGATATCTTTGATAGGTAGAAAATAATGCGTTGGTTTTTGAAATGCTTTAATGTTACCTATTAACTTACCTATTAACTATTCTGAACGATACCTACTCTTTTTTGTCACGAGTGGATAAAATCCGCTGTCTACCGATCACGCATAATTCGCTCGTGACAAACAGCATGCACGGAATCAATTGGCACTGCGCGACAAAGTTAAGCTAATTACTTACGAGCTACTCGCCTTCGTAAACGTATCCGCAGCCTTTCGGCGTAAACATCCAGGAGATAAGATCTGGTGCGTGTGCACACGCTCCCCGAAAAGTTGTTCGTAAGCTGCACAGGCCTGCGCAAAAAAGGCAGTAACGACCTCGCGAAACGTCGTGAAATCTGCATGTAATTCCGCAAGCGTCCAAGGAAACGCTAAGATTGATGGGCCCGCTCGGATAATTTTCCGAAATTCTCATTACTCGCCGATTGTATCGCGTATTTGTTCGCCATTAAATTCCTCGCGAAATTCGGCTGTCGAGATAGTGAACGATGGGTGAAATAAAAACCGTTTCCGTGTAGGACCTTAATGTTGTCTTGCGTACATCGACGCGACGACCGCGTTCGCGCTAATGACGTTTTATCTCCATGCAACTATGTCAATTTGCCGAGAATGTCTTAACAAGGGATCGGCTGTTGCGTGAAGGATAATTAGCTGTGCGTGGCGGTAATAGTAAACGGTGTCTCGATTCCTCGCTGACTACGTTCGCAGTTTTATATTCGAGTTAGTTTTACATTCGAGTGCTTGGTGGCTACGGGTTTGGGGAAATGTGATATAGGCGATGGCATGGGGTTAACTCCTTGACGTATAAATAAAATGGAATTAGACACGTCCGAAGAATACTATTTTACTGGCTCGACTGAACCGTTATATGCACGCTCAGAAGCAGAACATTTTATTTCGAAATTTACGTTACTGTATAATATTTAATCAGGTTGATATATAATGTTAATGGACGTTAATTAAGTAAAATATTGTAAAATATTAAATTGATAATTCTGTAAAGTATGATACATTTCAAAGTATTTTAGAATATGTAAAGGAACCTCAGACATTTTTTACACTGCCAAGGTGAGATCGCTACGTACAAACTTCCACTGTGACTTCCACTTTGAATAACACTGCAAAATTTTTGAGGAGTCGAACTCTATCATCTAGTTCAAGTCTAATTAGAAAACGAGAACATTAGTTCTACAAAATTATTCGAACTTCTTTATTTTATCGCTAACCCTACCGAGTGTTAAAATTGAATGGTGTATTTGGTAAATGTCGCAACCAAAATGTCGGAAATCATATCGTCAATCCGTCGTTGCTCTAACTCGGACCAAGATTAGGTCAAAAATTAGCAATCAATGAAATAGAGATCATTCTAAAAATAGCATGAGTATTGTACAGGCTATTTCATCCGATTTGAACATCTTGATAACTTCGTTATACTGTTTTATACTTAATATATAACCTGTATCCATCGACGAATTAAAAAGTCCATCGCTCCATTTAAAGAAACAAAGTTGCCCTTCACATGACCTTTAGCCTCCACTCACTGGTAATACCAAAATACGGTCTACTCAACGTCGTTCAAACTCTTCCCGAAACACTTTTCGCTACGAGTAATAATAGCGAGAAAATAGGGATGCCAAAACCAGGTGAAACACCTTGCACGCGATCAGCAGATACGGTGTTCCGTAAAGGAAAATATCGAAAATAAATGGGTACGTGCTCAGATGAATTTTATAATTCTTCTAGAAATAATAAAGTGACGTACGAGTGGGTTACGCGATGATATACATGATGAGAAAAGGATTTCCGAAACTCGAGCAGAATATCGACGTTTCCCCAAGCGTGTCTAGAAGCCACGGAGCCAGACGTCGAAGAGGAACAAAGTGGAATCATGGCGAAGGCAGAGAATGAGAGAGAGAGAGAGAGAGAGCCATCAGCAATTTATGCGCCCTCAGTAATCGAGTTTCCCTGAAACGCGAGGTTGACTGCTTTGTGCGGTGCGTAATAAATTTCGAGATGACGTCTAGGTGAATTACGCGGCGTGGGTGTATTATTATTTAACGGAACGTTCGTAGCATGGTACGTAGATCCGAAAAACGGAAAGTGTTTCTTGCACAGACACCGTCCGTCTTCTTCGTAATTATCGACATGCGAAGCATATCGAGTATCTCGAATCCTAAAGCCATTGCTGCTGTTACGGACTGTATTCTCGTTGCCAGAAAATCTAGATAGCGGGCTTATTAAATTTGACACTTCAAGAAGTCGGGACATTGAAAGGGGGCCGGGAATATCTGCTGGCACATGCATGAGAGGTCACCCCACCGCATGGAGCAACCACCCCGTGGACGATGCCTATCCTGACGCCTCGAGGGAACAGGGATTCGCTAATTTTACCCGGGAACACGCAGCTCTTGTGAAAACACCCTGGCGATAAAATAGTCCGGACAGTAGTAATTCTTCTGGGAAAATGAAGCCGGATACGCGGCATTATTAAAAAGATTCTCTGCCCTCCCGCGTAAAAAACGAACTAAATCGTATTTCACCTCGAGCGATAACTTCCTCCTCTCGGCTCGAAGCAATTTGATAACTCGAGTCGAGTACGGAGATCCCTACGTACGAACTTACACTGGTAAAAATACTTCAAAATTTTTAACTTAACTGTCTGTCATTTAACTTAATACATTGAGCACCGGCCCTGCGATAGTGCGGATTTTGTAAGTTTGTCACTTGAATTGAATACGAAAGCTTGAAGGATTTCGTTTCTATTAAAATGTACTTGACGAATATTCAATCAAAATATACTATTTTACGGAAATGTATAAGGTCTTAAATATTTTCTTTAGATACTTGTTCAAAAACAAGCAAAGTAGGTCATAATTAATTAAATGGCTCTAAAAGAAGAGATTCTGTATTAAAAAGACAAAAATGCGTAGCAAAATTTGTTCACGTAAGGCTGTGTTTTCGAAACCCTCGTGTTTGAAAATTTAACAAACATGAGTTTATTAATTAGGACTCGCTTGATGCGTCTGTTCATGACACACCAGTTCCACTTCTTACAAATTGCTAAGCACACGAACCTGATGGATCGTCAAACTTGATTTCTGGAAAACATCTTCGTATGAAAACAATTTTACTCCTCATTTTCAACTTATTTTTTAAATGTAGAACCACCTCTCTTTCGGTTGTACCAACAGATACCGATGATTTTGTATTTCTAACAGAATTTTCAACAAAATTGAACAATAATTTCAATAATATAGTACATAGTACATATTGTAGAGTCAATTTACTGTAGAGTCAATGTGGAGTCACCCTTTTTTCGATTGTATTAGGTGGACCGAAAAGTAATGTCTTTTTTTACAGTTTTTGTGTACTTTGAAGTACACAATGAGCTGATAAAAGACAAACAAATATCGACATGCAAGGAACGACAACAGATGCCGATCATCTTGTATTGCCAATAGAATTGTCAACAAAATTGAACAATAAGTTCATAGTACAGCAAATGGAAGTTCTGTGATGATCAACTATTAGGTTCTCCCATAAGTTCATACTGTTTACTGTTCTGCTAACACTTGAATGACTGGTTCTTGATTTTTTCGCGATATTTACGTGACGAATATTCAATCAAAATATACTATTTTACGAAAACATATTAGGCTTTAAATATATTCTTTAGCTACTCATTGTTCAGAAATATGCAAATGAGTTCAGAATTAATTAAATGGCGTATATGTCGCCGGCGCTCAATGTGTTGAGCCTAATCGGAAACCGAGAGCATTAAAATTGGATGGTGTATATAGTAAACGTCGAAACTAAAATGGCGGAAATCATATCGTCAATTCGTCGTTGTTCCAACTCGGACCAAGAATGGAATTACCAATCAAGTACAAATTCTCAGAGTACCTACCAATGAATTTCGAAAACAGTCATACTCCTCGAAGAATTAGGTATTGTTTAACCCCTTGACGTATAAACAAATTTGTTTGTTAAGCTATGATTTCGTATGCTCTTTCCAGTAAGACGATTATGCAGAATAATAATACGAAAATTTATTAATTTCAAACATAGAGGTTTTTGAAGTAGTACATCATAAAGTCATTGAAAATTAAAATCATTGTTTATAGTCTTCTGTCTTTTGATATTAACTCTTTGACGTACAAATAGAATGGAATTTGACGCGTCCGAAGAATACTATTTAACTGGCTCGACTGAACAGTTACATATGCACGCTTGGAAATAAGACATATTATTTCGAAATTTACATTGCTGTATGACATTTAATCAGGTTGATATATAATGTTAATGACCGGTTTTTAATATTTTTTTATATATAAATGGATGACGTCTAACAGACGTATGCCAAAGGGTTAACAAGAATGCCAAGATTTAATTTATTTGAATTATTTGCGAGTTTCGTTGCAAAGTACAATTGATCAAAGAGACTCCTACGAAGGCAATTTTATAACTTCAATAATTACAAAATAACAAAATCTGAAAAGAGTCCTTTGACCCGTTGTGGTAGGTTTAGTGTGAAGTATCATAACCGGTGACTCGAAAACATCGACATATTGAAGCGTTCGAGATTGAGCGCAGGTCAATTTCCTAATGCAATAAGTTTCCCCGCGACTCGAGTCGACCATTTTCGAGAGCATAACAGTCGAATTACGCTTTATCAAAGGTGAATGTCGGCGAGAGATTTCGGTCAAGGAAATATCGAGCCAATATCGCGTCGTCCCGTCACCATGATCGCTGCCAAGAATGGGGGACAAGTTTCGGGACTGGCGTCGGAGGCCCCGTTCCACGAGCAGCAAGTATTCTCGAGATCGGTTAAAATTGGAAAGGTTCTCGCAGCGGGTCAATTCATTGTTGAAGTGGCTATTCTTGACGTGAAATTGCCTGAAATTGGTTTACACGGACACGGCCGGCACGTCAGAAATTGATTCGTCCTCTCTTTCGTCCTCTCCCGTCCGTCCACCCTCCGGGATACTGAATGCGTTTAATTTTTCTGCCCGGCTACGTTTATTCCCTGCGGACCGTCCTCCTATTCCTTGTCAACGGAGAAAACGACATATAAAAAAGAAAGCTATAGAAACGATGTAGAAAGATCCGCAGAACATACTAAACGGGCCGAGGCTGAGAATCTTGGTAGTAAAAGGTGAAGCAGAAACGATAACCGCGTCGGGCCGCTAATAAATACGCGACGCTGGATTTCCACTGTCTACGGGAATAGCAATTTCCTCGGTCGCCACCCCATCGGGGGCATCAGACAGAACAGAAGAAGCTCGCTCGAACGGAGAGATTTTGGGGGGGTGGCTGCTGGGGTAACGTCTTTAATTCTGCAGTCGTCGAAGACGTCGTTCCGCTCTTTCGTCCCCGGATCGAGTTATCGCGCGGAATGAGAAAAATTAATAAAATGAATCAACAGCAGACACTGTGGAAGGAGGGTGGTGTAAAGCGGGGTGGTAGGGGCGCGATCGCAGATCGAGTTTGTCGAGACGAATTAGCTAAACGAATTTTTTTTACCATCCCTGACAGGCGTCTTCGGGATACTCTTTTGGATACTCTTCGGCTAATTCGACGTCGCGTCTAATCGCTGCTAAATAACTGCCGGCGAACTGTCGCTTCCAAACGAACCTCCAGGCTTGCATAAATCAACGCTCGATTAACATCGTCTAGTTAGAACCGCGTGCAGCCCGTATCCCCGTCAGTTTTCTAAAAAGATGTGTCGGGTGTAGTCATTAATACTCATCGTTCGCGCGAGCGTAGAATGGAAAGTCCTGATCGCACCGGTAAACGCGCAGCTTCGCGTTATTAGCTAGGATAATTAACGTGCCACCCTCCCCTCCCTCGCCGCTACCCCCGCCACGTCGTCGCGCAATCGTTAGCTTTTAACAACCTGGAATTTTGGTCCCGCGGCGTAGATTATAGCGACAATTAGCGGCCGGGGAACACCGTGACGAGATTTCTGACGTACCTATCTGCCTCCCCCTTTCTCCCCCGCTCCTACCCTTTTCACCGGCAACTATCACGGCCATTTACCAACGGGAACGACGCTTGACGAGGACTGGGAGAAGCCAATCCTTGGCAAGCTTCCACGTCGAAGACGATGGAGTTTGTAACGAGGAGCTGCTGCTGCTGCTGTTGCTGCGGCTGCTGCTGCTGCTTCTGCTTCTGCTTCTGCTTCTCCCGCTACAAAAAATCCCTCGATGCGCCTCGGCCCGCGCTTAATTGCTTAATCAGACGTAGTAAATCTTGCGACACGGGCATTTATGCGCGATATGATACGATACCAGCCTTCCTCGTTCGAACGGTTGCGAGACCGGTGTCGACGTCCGACGCGCACCATGCGTTCGTTCTCGAACACAATGGACGCCACTGCCGTTTGACACGATGCAGAGTCCACCTTCCCAGCTGGGAATTCGTGTGAACGCGCGTTTAGTAGGGACAGTCGTTAATAACATCCAGCGAACACGCTCGGCTGAATGTCAAAGGTAACAGAGTTCGTAATTTTCATTCGCGCGTCGTCCGGCACGCGGATATTTTAATTATTCAATTTAGCGAAATGTTGTGCCGCGGCGGTTGCGCGTCTAACTGGAGCTACAAATGCAATACGAATTCAATTAACACCGTTGTTTCGCGCATTTTGAAACATACTCCAAAGTTACTCTATTTGGCTGATCCTTCGCTTCGCTGGTGCGCGATGTACGGATATCGTTGTTTAGTATACTGGTATGCTGTTGCGCGTTCTGCGCGACATTCGTGTGCTGCGGTGACGCGCATCTCGTTTATATATAATTATTTATTCGCAAATTGAGTAACTGTTACAGTAAAGTATACAGTAAAATTCAGGCTGGTTTAATTTGTTCGACAGGCAAACTTTGGTTATTCTCGATTATCTGTCGGTGCAACAGATTCGTGACAACCCCTTTTATTTTCTTGGGGGTTGTTCACCATGAAGTAACTCTTCATTATGGCGACTCCATATAGACAGGCGCCGTAACAATGTATATATATTAATATAATTATATATCAATTAACACTTTAACTGCCCAACCAACAACGACAAAAATCCCATAAAAGCAAAGTAATTTATTCAACGAAGCAACAATTGAAAACTTAAAATGTACAGCAGAAATTTATCCTTCGACCTTCTTCTATTGTCCAGATCTGCATTAAATTTAATGCAACGAATATATTAATGTACAAATTTATTTTTAAACGTGAACAAACAATTTTGTCACCTATATATGGGTGACATGGCAGTCAAAGGGTTAACAGAACGGGTCAAGCGACTTTTTTCAGATTTTTTATTTTGCAATTGTTCAAGTTTAAGAAGCGATTCGATAAGTCTCGATGTCTCATCTGTTATCCTTATTCACGCTGAGTTTACGTTTAATACTTTTTATTTACGATTATTGAGATTGCAAAAGTGCATCCATGAAGAAGAAGTCAGCAGATTGGTCTCCTTGCGTATATTCTCATTATTTTTATAATGAACAATAAATCCAATGATATACTTTGCTTTGTGATAATAACAAAATTGCATCTATTCAAATTTCATTAAATTTTTATTGTAACATGTGGCTCATTAACACATTAACTGCCGAACTGACGACTTCAAAAATTCCATAAAATTAAAATAATTTATTTAATGAAGCAGCGATTGAAAACTTTAAATGTATGACATATAGTTATCTATCAATCCTCTTATATTCTTCAGATATCAACTAAATTTAGTGCAATGAATATATTAATGTACAAATTTATTTTTAAATATGGACAAACAATTCTGTCACCCATATATGGGTGACACGGCAGTCCAAGTGTTAAACGATGAATTTTTTAGGTTTTTAATTAATAAAAGTGACGATTTTATGTATTTCCAAGTACGTCTCGTCGTCACCTGCGATCTCTTTCTCCTCGAGACAGACGAAAGAAAGATTATCAGTCGAATGAAAACAATTAATAGTCGCATTCTCTTCTCTACTGTTTAGTGGTTTTATAAAGAGTATAAGAATTTATTATACAAATTTCTAGGCCTCAAAAAAATACAATTTACGCCACCATTTCAAAAATATTTTCAGGAAACAGTACGTTGAGACATACTTCATATAATTTATTACAATTTTAGGTTTTTTGACAGTAACTTCAATACCACCTCGTAAAATTCTTTTTACAGGAGTCATTCCTGCATAATTCTAATTGGTCAGGCATACGACAACCCTCTTGTTCTTCCATGCTAAAACTGAGATATTTTCTTTGCGACATGTTACTGTAGATTTTTCGCGAAATTTTGCTTCTTTCATTTGATTTGGCAGATGCTTCCTATTTGTTAAGACTATACATAAAGGGTCTTATTCGCACGGCGCTTGTCTCTCTGAAAACGCCACAAGAATTATTTTAAAGAAAACATGAAGTTTTACAAAATATAATAATATTATGTTACTAAAATTGATAATCAATATGTTCTCTACACTATATACATTTTTCATTCATCCTTTCTAATAGTTCTTAACTCAAATACCCATTTGTAGCCAATCTAAACTTGCAGCACCCACTACGAGATATCTCGTAGCTGTTAATTTTGGTACAGACGCTTACTACGAGATATCTCGTAGTTGGCAGTCAATGGGTTAAGACGAGATAAGGTTCTGGTGAGCGAAAATCACCTCTCGAGTTGTGGCATCGACTAATGTGGTGAGTGAGAGTCACCTCTCTTGATTGCAAAGTTTTAATTTTCGAATTACGCAATTTCGAAGTGTATGAGCCAATCGGCGAATATTCACAGAACTGTTCGGTAATCGTTTCTTTCGTGTTTTCTGCTAGTTCGCCTGCAATTCTCTGGTTCGGTATGACCCGAGCAGTATCAATTTCACCGCTCTAATATGCCGTCCTTATTGTACCACATTGGTTATAGGGGCACGCCCATTTCGCTGGTGTAGCAGGACTCCTCGCATCTCCTCCTCTTCTTCTTCTTCGTCTTGTTTTCTCGTTGAATCCCCCCATCCCCTTTCGTAACACGACGCTCGCTTACGGTCTCGTTAAGAAAGCACCCGGTATATTAAGGGATAACCGTACCCGGTGATGTAATGCAACACTCTAATCCTGATCCTGATCCTTGAATGAGATGGTATCTCCGGCGACCTGGACGCGTCGCGTACATACCTGGCCGCAGCGTGTTGCACGCACGTATGGCGCGCGTATTATACTACGCCGGGGTATCGAGTGACCCCCATATACATTCTTTGTCGTTCGAACGGCACACGAAAAGTTATTCCCTATCACCGGAGGTATCTCGATCCTGCTCGGACTACTTTTCGTGGACTGCGATTATCCTCTCGTGTACTCGTTTCACAAATTAATAGTACACTGCGAACAAATATTTCCTTTGCTATTGTAAAAATTTATTTATCCCGTTGTCCTATTCTGCATGCTAAAATTATTCTGCATTTATTCTAAAAATATTTCATCACTTCGATCTTCTATCAATAAGTAGTAGGGTAGACCTTTAACCATTTGGCTGCGGAAAGATAATAGAGAAAAAAGAAAGCAGATTTGAAATATGTAATATTATTAACAAATAGAAATCATATGCTCCACAGACGCAATGAGCTTTACTGGACGCACAACTGTTACTGATTCAGAGCAGAATTACGAATTCTTGGTATAACAAAAAAGTAGCGTTATCGTGCTCTTCGCAATTATGGCAAAACATGAGAGACGCGCGATAACGCTCCTCCGCACTCAAACAGTTAAACTTTTGTATTTTCTAAGTCGACCCGCGTTAGCGAAGAGAAACCGATGAAACAATAATTACGCGAAACTAGCTTACGTTTTCTCTTTTGTTTAATCTATTCCTTTAAAACGTGGACATTCTAAGCAGCAGACTATTTTTGAACGGTGGAAAACGTTCTAATACGCGTATTAGGTCACATATCGAGTAACGCGCACGTCTGAAAGTGTATTATGAAATTAATGAGAGCTTCGAGCAAATTTCGCCTAGATAGTATCGAAACTCGAAGGAGTATAATTATGTTAATATAAACTGCGCGAAAGTGGCACCGTATACGCGTAATCTTCATAAAATATCGCATTGTTAGTCGCCATAGCGGATACGAAACGTAACGATATAAAAATAATAACAGAAAGGATAGCGACCGAAGATACGGCAATACGGTTTAGGGCATCCCGATACTCGGCTTACCGATCGTTCTAACAAACGGATAAGTATCGCTCTCGCGGCAACGGTTGTTTAAACGAATGACACGATTCGAGCGTTATTTTAGGTAGGCTGACGGTCGATCGATAGATACCGATGTATCCTTTCCGATCTACATCAACCATTACCAACTACCATTATTATTTGTCCGGGTGACAAAGGAATTACACATCAGGGAGAAACTGTTTCTGCTGTCGCGATACAATTTCGACGTCCGTGAAAAGAGACGTACAATTACGAAAACTATGACATCAGCTGATAACGGGCCAACCGCCGCGGTGTAGCGGCAAGGTCGACGTCGGTCACGCGATTCGTCAATTATTCCCGAATATAATGACCACGGATTGTTCGAAAGACTTGTTTCAACGCGAACGACGATCCTTTTATCGTCGTAGCATGCGGGACTCCGGACGATTTTTACATTTGAATCCTGACAATGAGGGCACCGACGCCCCCGGCTATGAAAATGTTACCCCTATCACGAGCAATGATATCCCCCTAGTCGGTCACTGGTGCATGAAACGGTTAAGCATCGACAATGTAAGCCAATCAAGGGGTGGATGGTATAAGGGGTGTATCACAGAGCGGGCCGCGGTAATCACTTGGAATTGCGTTAAATTTTTAGCTCCGCACCCACCCCCCCCCAGGGGGCTACGCGTCTTGGTCTTTTGATGCTCGGTCATCAACCGGTTGAGAAAGATGCGTTTAGCAGACGATACGGTGTCTCCAAGCCTATTACGGCTGGGAAAATACCATTATGGGGACATGGATAGTCGGACATAGCCTCGGGACCGACTATTGAGAGTTTCATTCGAAAATACTGGGTGGAAACAGCCCTTGAGCGTGCCGAGCGTAGACTGTCGTCTCTTTAATTTCTGTTCTGATTCTTTCGTCGGTTATTATTATTTGTCAGCTATTTCGTGTAAATTGCAGTTTTCACAGTGTTCATAGCACTGTGGCATTCTCAACACTCAACATTATAACATTAACACTGAATACTAAAAATGGCTAAATATATTGTCTTATAAAAATATTAAGATTTAACAGGTCTCTAAATATGCAAACGAAATTTGCTTATACGTGGCACTAATTTTCAATGTAGTTAACGTCAAACTGCGTCATTGACGCCATTTTCTTGTTTCAACATCTGGTAAAGATTTTCAAGTCACAACCATACAAGTTTCATGCAGCAGCATAGTTTTTAAAC
>CM052096.1:11851042-11875721 GCA_028453745.1 Agapostemon virescens | reverse complement strand
CACCGAATTTTATAGATTTATCGATTCTCTGGAAAATATTACTTCCTCCATTCGTTTACATTTGAAATTTATGATCGTCGCGATGGAAGGTTATTCGAATTACTTTGTCTGTCAGTTGCGTACTTTTTAAATACGACTGTACGATTACTAGTCTTCGGCTTCCTCAATTTATCAGCCAAGGGCGTACGGTATCGTTGCTCGCGCAAGGTTTCGAGCAGCCGAAATGATCGCTAGTTCAGATGAGGCCTCTCATCGCTGTCGACGATCACCGCGGAACCTTTCACCGTGTCGTTAGTTCCTTGATCAGAGATCGATCGAGACTTCTACGTCGCGGGTACGACCATCTTGCGCGTAATTACAGTAGCTTCCGTCACGGTTTGAGCTCTGGTCGCCGTCCACGTGCATAATACTTTACAACATACACGAGGGATTACAAAAGTGACTCGTCATCCGCCGTAAATACTTAACGGCGGGGCGCATCCTCATCGCGGCATCCTCTGGCTGCACCTGATACTTTCCCCCTGGACTGCGACGCTTGATGAATTTCTTTTTTAATCGTACCACCACCCGAAATCCATCGCATCACCTGTGATAGCTCGTTCCTCGAGCGGTTTCGACGCGGTCCTCGATTCGCCACGCGAATTCGGGGGAACGCGTGCACGCGCGTTACACATGCCGCGAATATATTATGAGGGCCCAGAAAAAACTGTGTGGCCCCTCGGTTAAAATTCATCGGGCCATCCTTTCGGCCCGACGCTCGTTTCCAGCTCGTTTCGAGCTCGTTGAGTATAAGGGCCGAGCCAACCGTGAACATATTTGTACTCGAGATCGGGAAGCTACACTGATTCAAGCTGAATAATTTCCATCCGCGGTGCATCCATTTATTCGGCTTTTCTGGCCCTGAAAAGTGCATTCTAAAAGTTACGAAATAATAAAATATTCAGAATTCTTTATGAAATGCGAATGCAACCGTTTCAAGCGTCTTCTAAGGACTCATATTCGTACCAATACGTTTCCGTGTTCCCTTATAAAAATTACAAGAATTAATTAATTTATATTCTCTGCTGTTCTCGTTGTAATATTTGCTCCACTGAAGACGTTGATCCAATTATTCCTTATGCAAACATTTTTATAACATCAATTTTAATTTTAAGTTTAATATAATACAATCGTAAACACATTGTTCACCTCGTCGCTTGTAAATCAGTTAACTGCGCCTCTTGCAAATTTTTCTACCTCGACTTAGCAGTCGTACATAAATTCTAACGTCGTACGTAAACATTAACAATTACGAATTAATAAATATTAATTTGTCTTGAATATCAGAATTTTTCAAGTTCCATTGTCCATGATTGAAAACTTTTCAATGGATCTCTCAATGCTGACAGCAATTTTTATTATAAATTAATATGACGTCCTCGGTAACATTGTCTAATAATTTGGTTACGCAGTTCGTTAGGCTTCATTTTGTTACAGTGCAACTACTAAAAGTCCTAATATACACCCTGCGTATAGTATCGAGAGAAATGCATTCGTAAAGCCTGTACAGCTTCGCCTGCTTGAACTCGAACTTTCCCATTCCACGGAACAGGGTCTTCGAAAGTTTCTTGTAAAAGATTTATAGGACCGAGTTGAGAGAAAAATCTAAACAAAGACGACTCGCCGTAAGCGGGATTCGCCACGGCGATTTCTAAAGGGCAGTTTTCATAAAAATACCCGAGCATCGTACAATCTTTCAGGTCTGAACAGTAGATCGCACCATCGATCTTCGCGAGTCAGCTAATTACGGCTCGCCACGATCTACGCTAAAAACTCGTTTCTCGAAATTGAATAACGTGAGGGCATCGTCGCGCATGTACCACACGCTCGATCGTTAACAAGGCAATCCTATGAACTCGTGAAAGAAAGAAAAAAAGCAAACCGGAGAAACTTTCCCCGGCGAGACGTGTTCCGAGCGGAGCAAAGAATCAGAGAAATTAATGCTGCTCCAGGTCGCATTCACGCCGAAAAATTGACACCGTAAGCTCGAGCCTCCGCACTTTAATGCCACGACATTAAGACGGTCCTCTGAATGGAGCTTGGGGATCGGGGGAGGGAGAGAGCACTTAGCGGAACAAAGCGAGAGGCTGGCACATAATAAGTCGCGGCGCGCTCGTGCGGGTGTCCCGTGAAAGGACGAAGACAAAGGCGAGAGCGGTCTCGAGGCATAATTAAAACGCGTCGAGTGTCCCATCGAATCGAGACACCGCACCGGCTCCAAAAGAAAACGAAGAGCGAGCGAGAGAGAGAGAGAGAAAAAGGCAGAGTTCTCTAGAGCAAGAGAGAGAGAGAGAGAGAGAGGAGAGAGTAGTAAAAGGGTTCGATTACCAACGTGTCCAACGCGTTTTGGACCGGGCCCCGCGTGAGACTGGCCTCTGTTCGAATCGCGTTTCACCGTTCCAGCTACCTTTTCAGCTACGACCATCCATCCGCCCCTGGAATCGAATAAATCGCGTTCGCGTCGCGTCGTTGTCGAAGAAGTTTGACGCGTCTCGTTAGAAATCCATTCAGCGCCGGCAAGCGCCGTTACTTACGAGGTATCGAAAGGAAATACGATTTTCGAATAACACGAAAGGAATCATCAGGGAACGATTAACCGGTTGATATCGGTAGCTCGCGAGTCGGGCACGGGACCGAACCAACTCCTCGTGGAACGATTCTCTTTTTCTTCCCCCCGTTTCTGCTGCTCTCTTTTTGGGGCTCGAGGAAACGACAGGCGCGATCTTCGCTCGAGCTGCGAACCTGTTCGAAATCACTCGAGGTGTTACCGTGGTAACTGTGCGGGCTCGAAACTCGATTAGCAAAGAAAATACGGAGTATCTCAGCCCGGCTTGCCGTTGAATCGATCTGCAGCCGAAGAGGCTTTTAAGGCGACCACAACATCTCATTGTCTTCTACAGACTGGCAAATCAATCTATATTTACACCCTGTCGCGGGTACAAGTTTCCGACTGCAACGCGCGTTTGCCTGATTTGCTTTTGGATTTTATCATTGGATTCGAAGCAATTCATTTCGGGCGGGACTAAAATATCTCTTTTTTTTTTGTTTAACCCCTTAACTTGTACGTTCGAGTTAATTAGAGCGCGCTAAACAAGCCAAACTGTGCACACTCGAGATAATTCGAGCGGCGTTGTATTTTATGCTGCTATAATTTTTCACGCATGAGTATAATCGAGAATTGAAAATAACAATGTGAAAGCAAGGAAAAAAAATCGTTTTATTTATATTTATCATTTACATGGGATTGTAAGCTATAACACTTATTTATTCAAGAATAAAATATAGCCTTTTTCCATGGAACAAAAGCGCAGTATATCAAAATTCTCCATCAAAAGAAAAGTTGAATCAGGGGCGGTAACAAATGGAAACCATTGAGGATGTGGATTTGGTTCGATATTGCTTATCTACTTCCAATTAAGAAAGATAAAAAAGTCGATGTACGTGTAACATTGCAATATTCGGCTCTTTTCTGCAATGTGGATCAAAATCCAAAATTAAAATAAAAATTTTGATTACTTTTGTATTTAAAAATTTTTTTTGCCAAGACAATGTTCTAAATTGTGCTTTCTACATTAAAAAAATTCATTTTTTGGGCCGGTTTTCTAAACAAACTGTGCGTTAAGGGATTAATTCTGAAACTTGAAATAAAATGTTTACTTCCAGTCCGTTGTCAACCAACGTTTGATATAATTTATGCGACCTAGACTAAAGTATTAAATAGTTTTAGAAATCTGGAAATTCCTAAACGAATGCAACCCTTTATAATCGATCGATTTCCATCGATGCACAGAGCGATACCAAACCGCTGATGATTATTCTGAAATTTATTTATAAGATACTTATACACAGGTGTTAACCCTTTTAGTGCCGAACGACGATATATCTTTACGTATCCGATGGCGCCTTAATATTATTGTATTACTTAATAGTATTGCAAGCGAACTTTATATCTAAATAAATTTATAAAAAATTATAAATGGTCTAATTTCATTGTAAAAAAATTTTAAAAATTGTTTTTGGTTTAATTTGTTAGAAAAAAAGACGCGCTCTATGCAAGTTCTGGGGTAAGTGCCGTAGGGGCCCAAATGTTAACAAATTCGTTAAATTGGTCCGGTATTTTTCGCATAGGTACGACACTTTTGCTCGGTACTAAAAGGGTTAATATATAAACAGCTTCATCTTAACACTTTACCAACCGACGATTGTTTCAAAATATTTTAAGGCCCACAATCCATGATTAAAAACTTTTTAACCGATCTTTCAACGCTGATAGGAATTTTTATTGAGAATCAGTATGTTTGCCTTTTAATTCCATTTTCCTGTTTTTTGGATTTTTTCCATGGCTTTTAAACGTACGAAGATGGCGTCTTGTGTCACATTTAATCGATCCGACAGTTGTTGTTGCGTTTGAGCGTCATTTTCAACAAACGATGCTTGCTATTTGCTGTTTTCAAACTTTTTCGGTGATTTTGCAAATTCTTCGCTTCTCACGTCAAAATTGCCACTTTGGAATTTTTTAAACCTCTCAAAGCACCGTGATTTACTAAGAGCATGCTCGCCGTGAGCTCCGACAAGCATTCGATGTGATTTCGCAGCAGTTTTCTTCAAATGGTAACAGAAAATCGATGCCGCCCGAAAATCGTAGTTTCCAGGTACAAAATTTGACATGTTCAACTCTATTAAAAATTATGCTGTTGTATGAAACTCGTATGATTGTCAGTTAAAAATCTTTACCAGAAGAAAATGGCGTCAATGATGACGCTAACTACATGATGTTTGACGTTAACTACATTGACAATTAGTGCCATGTATAAGCAACTTCCGGTTTCATGATACAGAACTGGTAACGTGTCGAAACAAGTAGTTATACCGTCACAAAATTCGACATGTTCAACGCTACTAAAAACTATGCTGCTGTATGAAACTTGTACAGTTGTCACTTGAAAATCTTTACCAGATGTCGCAACAAGAAAATGGCGTCAATGACGCGATTTGACGGTAACTATATTGACAGTTAGCACCAAAATGACCAAATTCCGGTTTCATATTTACAAACTTGCTAAATCTTATCATTTTAATAAGACAATATATTTAGCCATTTTTAATGTTCAATGTTAATCTTACAACTTCGAGTGTTAAGAATGCCACAAAACTATTAACACAGTGAAAAGTGTAGTTACGATATGACGTTTTAAATCTGACACTACCCACTATAACTTACCAATTGTGCTGATTTCAAATGGCGGAGACTTATTTGTACTCCCAATAAGTCTAAAATGGCAAAACTTTGTTGAAAAAAGGTTTCACTTTCCGCTACAACGGTCTCGGCAGCTTAGACTATCGGCGAAACTAAAATTTCATGAAAGTCTTTACCTTATCCATCAGTTCTAAGACGTTCATGAACCTTACGCGAATAAAAATCCGCAACCCGCGTAGAACTACTTAACGGAAATTAATATCTGCTTGTCAGGAAAAATTGTCCGACGCAGCCAGCGAGATAATTTGTTGTCCGGTGTGATCGGTATAAAAATTCATCGTGTGTGGCGCGCGGCGAATTACAACTTGGCGTCGACAGGTTGGAACATCCGTTTCGATCGCGGTGAGCCTGCTCGCCGTTTATCACGTTCGCTGGATGTCTCGCGTGAGAAATTCGCGGTATTTTCTCTATCTATCCGTAATCTCTCGAGTAATGAGGTGGATCGTTCCTCGGTACGAACGGTCGTTGCCGGGAATCGTCGTTACTCTCCCGTGAATCCTTGCTCACCTGGGAAGTATGAGCCCGCTCATTAATTACAACCACGATGACTAGAAACAAAGTGTTTTTCACCGCCGCGCACATCCTACCTACTCCATCTAAAGCGGGAACGAATTAAAATTCTGATCTCGATCCTACGCCCACGCGGCTTCTATATGCTTCGCTATAGTCCTAGCTCGTCATTGGCAGACGGTGACCTTTTTCGTTAACCTCGCGACGAGAGTTGCATGCTCTAGTAATCGATACGGAAAGAAACAGCCTGAGACTGCGTTCGAATAATCGGCCACGTGGAATGGGTTAAATTAATACTATGGAGTTTCAGATCTCGAGTTCACTCGAGCAGATTGTTCGGTTAGAAAGATTACTGTCTCTGCGTGCTGTACGCATACTAGACACGATTTATTAGGTAAATCGGAAAGTTCCGTCCGTTTTTTTACAAAAAGTAAAGCTTTATTCATGAAAGAAAATGAAAAAGTACGTTAACAAAATATTGTCCATCGTTAGTGATGACTTTTTCCCATCTTTCGGGCAGCAAGCGAATTCCGTGTCGAAAGAATGATTCATCTTTGGAGGTTATCCAGGCGGAGATCCATTTTTCGAGATCTTCGTACGAATTAAATCGTTCTTCAGCAAGTGCGTGTGCCATTGACCGAAACAAGTGGTAGTCAGATGGGGCACAGTGTGGTGAATAAGTCGCATGTGGTAGCACTTCTCAGCGAAGTGCTTCTATCGTTTCCTTGACAATTTTTGAGACGTGAGGCCGAGCATTGTCATGCAGCAAAATCACCTTACGCTGTCTCGTTTCATATTGTGGTCGTTTTTCGTGCAATGCTCGACTCAAACGGATAATTTGTTGTCGGTAGAGATCTCCTATGACTGTTTGACCAGTTTTTAGCAGTTCATAGTATACCACACCTTCCTGATCCTACCAAATGCAGAGTAAAGCCTTTTTTCCGTGGATATTCCGCTTTGGCGTCGATGTTGAGGGTTGGCCAGGATCACAAATGGTTTTTCGACGTTTAGGATTGTCAAAATAAATCCATTTTTCATCCCCAGTGATGAGACGATGGAGAAACCCCTTTCTTTGTTGCCTAGCAAGCAAAATTTCGCAGATGGTTTTCCGCCTTTCAATGTCTCTTGGCTTGAGTTCATATGGGACCCACTTTCCTTCCTTGTAGACCTTCCCTAAGGCTTTTAAACGGTCGGAAATGACAGATTGAGCACAATTTAACGCTTCTGCAATTTGTTTTTGCGTTTGACACGGATCTTCATCCACCAATGTCTGCAATTCTTCGTCTTCGAATACTCGTGGCCGTCCAGAACACTCTTTGTCCTCCAAAGAAAAATCACCATTTTTAAAACGTCGAAACCACTCTCTACATGTTTTATCGGAAACAGCGTTATCGCCATAAACGTCTACAATCATTCGATGAGCTTCAGCTGCCGTTTTCTTCCAATTGAAACAAAAGACTAACACTTCGCGCAAATGACGCTTATTCGGCTCAAATTCCGACATCTTCAATGTAGAAAAAAACGAAGTTATTGATGCAAGCGTAAATTGTTGTGTACTGAGTTTTATTAACAGATGTTCAAACTAAAAAGTTAGCCTTACTTTAGAGGTTATAGTTACCCACAGTTCGAGCTACGGCTACTCGACGCTAGATGGACAGAACTTTCCGATTGACCTAATACTACGAGAAATCCATAAATTTTCGCGAACTTCAAAATTACTCGTAACAACTTTTAGCGGTGAGACTTTTTCGTTAATCTCGCGACGAGAGTTGCATGCTCTAGTAATCGATACGGAAAGAAACAGCCTGAGACTGCGTTCGAATAATCGGCCACGTGGAATGGGTTAAATTAATACTATGAAGTTTCAGATCTCGAGTAGATTGTTCTGACTGTTAAAAAGATTACTGTCTCTAAGTGCTGTCCGCGTACTAGACACGATTTACTACGAGTTATCCATAAATTTTCGCGAAACAATCCTTAGCGGCGAGATTCGAAGCGTATCTCGCCCAGTACGGTAACTCGAGATTGATAAACGAATATCAAGATAATAGGAAGCGTTAAAATGATGGGTACACGTTCTGTTACAGAATGCAGCAACAATCTGGCACAGGAAACGGAAATACAAGGCGCGCGTTGAGTCCCGGCCCGGGTGGCAGCGATTCGGAGGACTCCGACATTTCTCTCGGCGGAACGTCGCCACCATCGCCGAGTTCCTCGCCTCCGCCGACTCATCAACCATCTCCTGTTCCTCTCGGGCCCCTTGGTCCTCTGCCTCCTCCATCCTTAAATTTCCGCTTCGATCCGTCGCAATCGCAGTTTCGATTCAACCACGCGACGGCTTTCAAGTTCCCGCCGTCGGGTTTCCGGTTTGGACCGCACAGCCCGCAACACAATCATCCGAACATCTCAGGTGGCGGGATCTTCAGGCTGACGGAAACGAGCCCGTTCCAGGCTGTAGGACCTAGGGGTGATCTAGGATCGAGGTAAGTCGCTTGAAAAAACCACCCTTAATCGAGCACCAAGGTAGTCGATTGGCTATCGTTGGAGTCGATGGCACACTTTAACCTCTTCACCGGGCTGAACGAGTTATCTCGTAATTTCTACTCATATTGTCTCGATCTACCGAGCTTTTTACGTTTCCTTCGAGAATTTTTATGTCCGCGTTCGATGTGCAAAGTAATTTGTCACTATCGTAACAGTAATGTGTAAAGAAAATAAATACCAAGAATCGATTACTGTTTTTATGCGAGCACGCGAACATGTTCGCTACCTCCTTGCAGTATAATAACGAGTCAGGAGTTCGCGATGAACACTTACAAACAGTTATAATTCTCTTTTAGGATGAGATGTAATACTTTTATGATTAATATTAACACTTTACCGACCGGCGATTATTTCAAAATTTTTTAAAGTTCATGATCGATTATTGAAAACTTTTTAATGGGTCATTCAACGCTGGCAGCAATTTTTATTTGTAAATCAATAAGGTTTAACTCAATAATGTTATTTAATAATTTCGTTACAAATTGCAATGTAAAAGTAGTTTTTAAGCTTCGTTTTGATACATTACAGTTATTGAAAGTCCTATTAACAGTTTGACTGCCATGTCACCCATATATGGGTGACAGAATTGTTAGTCCATGTTTAAAAATAAATGTATACAGCAATATATTCGTTGCACTAAATTTAGTTGAGATCTGGAGAATAGAAGAATGTTGAAGGATAACTTTGTGTCGTACATTTTAAGATTTCAATTATTGCTTCGTTAAATAAATTACTTTGATTTCGTGGGATATTTGAGGTCGTTGGTTGGGCAGTTAAAGTGTTTATTAGGCTTCCGGTCGGTAAAGTGTTAAGGATATAAGCCAATGTAAACGTATTATAAGTACAAACTTTCTTTCTTATTTTCTAAAATAATTAAAGTTAAAGACCATAAATAAAGTATTATTGTAGAGGATATACTAGTATGATTAGTAAATGACTCATTGGATCGTTACTTTATCAAGATTTAACTAAAACTTTTCTATCAAGAGTCAAATATCGTGAAATCAACGTTAACTATGAAATACAATAACATACAAAAATGCAACTCTATTTTAACTACCAACAAAATATTAATATCAGATAAAAATAGCATAAATCATATGTACACATCTACAAGAAAATTGTCTACTGTCCGAGTTTTATTTTGAGATCAAATTCCATTATTTTTTAAACTTCGTATTTTTATGACTTAAGTTTGTTCTTGTTTTTAGTGCATTTGTATAACCTTGAATAAAGCTTACTAAAAGTAGCTTTATTTTTCGTTTATATTCTTTTCTTACGCTAGCAATCGCTTCATGAGGCCCAAAAATCTCAGTGTCCGAGTTTTACTTTGACCCACTGTAGATTTATTATTGTGGAAGTTTATCAGATTGTGGTATGAGGTGAAAGCTTCGTTATTCACTAACTAATAATTCCCTTTAATAACATTTGTCGCTTCTATCAATGAAACAAATGAAACTTGTCTGAACTACACAAAATTTGCTGGGCATTCAACGTGTTAACCCTTAGAACTCCAATGGCTCCTGTGAGGAAATACTAAAAATTGCCATAATGTTATTTAAAACAACTTCTACATCATTATGTTTGTTTAAAAAAATCAGTAAAAAGTGAAGTGTTGCGGGTACGAGTAATAGTAATGAATTTTATATGCATGAAAGGAAAGTAACCATGTATTATGGAACTGCTTTAGGTAAAAATATATTTCGAATTTTGGAGTTAAAATGGCTTAGAGTACAAAGGGTTAATTTTGTTACACGGAAGCTGCGTTATTGTTCTATAGACTGTCTGAACGTTGCTTCGCGTCAACCGAAGACGCTCGTTGTCAAAGTAGCTTATTACAAACTGTGTCGTAGGGTTAGCGTGTAATTCGCGCGGTCGTTCGTTTCTTTCGAATAGTATTCGGTCATCGAGATTTTCTGAAAGAAGGCTTTCCCGTTGCAGACTGCCGGATCCCCTAGGATTGCCACCTCCGCGACTGCACCCGCACGAGGGTCTGCTCCATCACCCGCACGTCCCGCACCAGCTACCAGAAGGGATATCCAGGTTATCGGATGGCTCGCGACTCTCCGACGGCGGGATTTCTCGTCTATCGGACAGCCTATCGGAAGCACACAGCCCGCCGTTAATGGCGACGAATCTGTCGGTGACGGGTCCGCTAAGAGTTGCAGTGCCGAGCCCTCACACGCCTTCCTCGCGGGGCAGTCCGCCGTTGAGTCAGCAGACTCCTCAGGGTCAGTCCCAAAGCCAGGGATTGATAAGGGTCGTGACACCGCCGCCGAACCCGAAACCGCCACAGATCCACAGACCGTTCTCGCCGGCGTGATACGACAAGGAGGATGATCCCGACGAAATCGTGTTGGAGGAACAGGAACAGGATCGGCCCACGGCGCCGGAGATAACCGTGAGCAACGGTGAACATCAGTTTCTCGGGAAACGGTTCGAAGTATTGTGAGATCGATCAGAGTCGATGCGACACGGGACGACACGGGAAGAAGAGGAAGAGAGTCTCGTTTTCGCGGGGACGAATCAGACTCGGAGCGACTTCGGAGACCCACCCCTCTCCTCCGGAACGTACAATGATTATACTCGAGATCAAAGAACCAGCTGTTTGAGGAGCGTTCGAAGAATCGAGGGGCCGCAAGAAATCAATCAACATCTGACATAACAAATCCGCGATCGGAAGTTGAAACGCGGTTTCAAGGATACCGTCCCGGTCTCGGGACTCAACCGATTGTTGTTCGCTTTCCAACAAAACATGTGACCAGAATAATCGAATTTGACGGTGCATCGTTGGACAGAGATCGTACAGGCGGACGTGTGCAATTTACTTCCAAGATAATGAAATCGAAACCGAGTGCGCGTGTAAATAACGGATGGGGATTTTAGGGTCGCGCGTGTGCGACACGCCTCGACACGCTGAACAGACTTCAGTGTAGTGATGTTACTTTGTAGTTTGTATATAGCGACGCTTTCGCGAAACCAAAAAAATTCAAAAGAAAGAGAAAGAATGGAGATTGCGTTGTTCGGTGTGATCGCGGACCGAGGAGATTTGTTCGTAGCCACTTGGAACCACCGTGTGCCGACCTCGAATTATCGCGATTACGGGCTAATTTGAATCTTCGAGGGACGAACGTGTGGACCGAGGCCGAACCTCGGAATGTGTGGTGCGCGATCGACGAACCGAGTGAGCTTTCCCTTCTGTAGATCATCGTGGGAGAATCGAACAGGCGCGCTCGAAGTGATCCATATGAAATTGTAACGATCCCTCTTTGCATCGAGCTCCGTCGCATTAGCAATTCGCGTTGAGCGATCGATGGGAGACATTTTCGTCGCCGGTCACGTTTCCGAATGAAATCGCACAATTATTAGAATGCTTGCCGACGATCGAAATGGAAAAAGTGAAATCGCAAAGGATATAAGCTGATCGAATCGTACGAAACACGCGAGAAAACATTTACACTCGCTCGTTCACGACATACACATATACACACACACACAAACACAGAGAAGCGCACACGCGTGTGCACACGCATACGTACACACAGAGACGACACACCTACCTTCTCGCGCCCCTTGTTAGCCTAAGTAGAGATTAGCGACGTGTACATTTCCGAAATCGACTTGGTCTTCGTTGAACTGTTCTACTCTGGAAGTAACGAGCCGCGATTAAGACTCGGGGACGTACATCGACGCGAGGCACCGATCGATCGGACGATCGATCGATCCTCCAGAGCATGGTGTGTGGTAGAGAATCTTGAGATACGCGAACGGCCCAACGTTCGCGTTTCCTTTCTCTTTGTAGATACGCATACGTACAATACAGACGTACACGCATACACGCAACTGAACAAACAGAAAACAGATTAGCTAATTTCTTGTATAATCGGCCCTTATAAATATTGAACATACTACCGATCTATGTACACATAGGTACCTTACGTAAAAGACTATTACCAACGGAATTATACATATATAAATATACGGAGGAGAGAATGAATTATTATTATTATTATTATTATTATTAATTATTATTATTATTAATATTATTATTTGCGCCTGTACATAACATTCACGCGAAAATATATTAACAGATTATTATGACATTACAACAAAACCGTGGTTGTCACTTACTCGAATCCGAGTACCCCATTCTATTCGACTGCAGGCCCATTCAATCCCCATTCCATTACAAAACCCCATCGTCCAACATTCCCAGCCAGAAATTTATGCTGCCACCCCCGTTAATCCGCCAACGAAACTATCGTGGAACGCGTTAAAATCATGTGGCCGGCTAGCGGCAATTATCCGGTCCGTTTGAACCTCGCTGTGTTATAAAACCGCTCGCCGTGAATTCTCTCTATTAACACGCTGACTGCCGCTGAGGTTCGCCGATCACCGGCACAGCACCCAACTTGCCGCCGATTCTACGAGCGTATCGGTAAACCGAAGACTACAGGAATTAATTGAAATAATTTATTCGAACGCGCGCCGATATTTGTACACTTTTCGACGCCGTGAATGCCGCCGCGGAATTTAATGATCTTTGACGGATTCATAAGGATCGGCCATTTTGTTGTGACCTCTTCATAAGAAAATATTTCTAAACCTTCTTCGCGGTTCTTTTTAGAAAAATCAGAATTGAATAGTTTTTCTGCTGATCGAATAGCTAGCAGTTTTTGTCACTGAGATTCGCCGGAGACTACAGGAATTAATTGAAATAATTGATTCAAACACGCGCCGATGTTTGGACACTTTTCGACGCCATGAACGCCGCCGTGGAATTCGGTGATCTTCGGCGAATTCGTAAAGATCGGCCATTTTGTTGTGACCCCTTTATGAGAAAATATTTCTAAGCATTCTTGGTGGTACATTTTAGAAAAATCAGAATTAAATACTTTTTCTGCTGATCGAATAGCTAGCAGTTTTTGCCGCTGAGGTTCGTCTGAGACTACAGGAATTAATTGAAATAATTGATTCGAACGCGCGCCGATGTTTGTAAACCTTTCGAAGCTGTTGACGCCGCCGCGGAACTTGATGATCTTTGACGGGTTCATAAAGATCGGCCATTTTGTTGTGATCCCATCGCGAGTAAATATTTCTAAGCATTCTTGGCGGTTCATTTTAGCAAAACCAGAATTAAATACTTTTTCTGGTGATCGAATAGCTAGCATTTTGTACCGCTGAGGTTCGCCAGAGACTACAGGAATTAATTGAAATAATTGATTCAAACGCGCGCCAATGTTTGGACACTTTTCGACGCCATGAACGTCGCCGTGGAATTCGGTGATCTTCGGCGGGTTCGTAAAGATCGGCCATTTTGTTGTCACTCCTTGTCGAGAAAATATTTCTAAGCATTCTTCGCGGGTGATTCTATAAAAACCGAAATTGAGTACTTTTTCTGCTGATCGAATAGCTATCATTTTCTGCCGTCGAGATTCGCCGATCACCGATACAGCAGCCGACTTGCCGCCGATTCTGCGAGCGTGTCGATAAACCGGAAGGAATTAATTGAAGTAATTGATTCGAATGCACGTCGATGTTTGTAAACTTTTCGACGCCGTGAACGCCGCCGCGGAACTCGGCGTACTTCGGTGGGTTCATAAGGATCGGCCATTTTGTTGTGACCCCTTCATGAGAAAATATTTCTAAGCATTCTTGATGGTTTATTTTAGAAAACCTGGAATTAAATACTTTTTCTGCTGATCGATTAGCTAGCATTTCTTTTCAAGCGTTATTAATGGGATTGATTATTAATAGCAACATGACGGAGTCGCATAGATTTCTTAAATTAAACATGTCCGATTTGCAAATGGTAGAACATAGAAGATAGAAGTCTGTGTCGCAAGCTAAGGTACAAATATTTTCTAATTTGTGGAACGTTTCAATGGGAAACTCTGGAAACGAGAATAACTTGTTAGGCATTTCTAGGATCGTTCGAGTCTTACGGAATTCGTGAATCAGTTAACCAGTTAACTCTAGCGACCTCTTTTCAAAGCTCGCTCCTATGTGTGTCGCGAAAATCAAGGAGTTCTAGCCAGAGCATACGGAGATGCACGAATCCATCTGAAATTATTTATACTTTGTATTCGTTCGTTTTATTTCATCTTGACCTCCAAATATTCTAGACACATTTCTAGAAACATTCTAGAATACATTTTAATACAATGCCAACTAAATTTCACGTCTCACGAGTATACTCGTCATGACAGAAAATACTGCCAATTCTCTACGACGAGTATACTCGTGAAACACAGCTGACTGGTTAACAGAAAGGGAACGACGGGTTCCGAGTTGCCGTCTTTCGAAAATACAGATTTGACGTTCAATCGAATCGCTTAGTTGGCGTTTGATGCGTCTATTTCCGACTCTCGCACGGAAACAATTAAAATAACTTCGACCGCGAAAGAAGCGAGCCAATCCATCCTCGCCTCCTTCGCTCCTCTCGCGCCGGTTCTTCCCACAATTTAAGCGCTGCGGAGCTGTTCCCCACGGTGCGGGGCCGTCGGATATCGCATAGTCACGGGGCTCCCTGTTAACGAACTCGAAGAAGTCGCATTCGAAACTCAGATCTTTCTTCGTCGAAGGTCAAACCGCGCGCCTCGTCTGGAATACTCGGGAAGGGCGAAGAGGGCAGAGGGAAGAAGACGAAAACTGGGAGAGACAGAGAAGCGGAGGGAGAGGTCGGACGTAGAAAGAGATCAGCCGAAGGGGAAGGTTATCGACACGAGTCTCTGCCAGGCTAGAGAGAAAGAGAGCCGGAGTTATGCGATAGAGGAGCGAGGGACAGAGAGAAGAGGAGCGAGCGAGGGAGAACAAGAGGATCAGAGGAGAGAGTAGTTGCGCGCGATAACGTAGCGTGGGCGGGTGTCGCTGACAAAATGGACCAATCGGCTGGCTGAGTTGCCTTGTAACCGATCCCGCGGGTTAACCAGGAACCAGGAACATCGACCAAGACTCTCCAAAAAGCCGATATGCCCAGAGCGCACGCCTAACCATCCTCGTCGACGACTCCACCCTTGCTCGACGCTTCCACATGCGACTACTTCCTCTTTCCCTCTCTATTTCTTACTTTGTCTCTGTTCCTCTTTCAACCTGCCGGTTGCTTCTCTTCCTTCATCGCCTTTTTTCTCTCGCTCTGTCACTCTTGCTTCTCTCACCCTTCCTCTGTCGCAACGATGCGTGAACCTTTCCACTGTGATCTTTTCTTTCTCCCTCTCTCTTTCTCGTTCTCTGTCTCTCTTTCTCTCTCTCTCTTTCTCTTTTCCCTGCACCCTTTGCCTCGTCCGGACTCCGTTGGCTGCTTCCAGCGAAAGTTCTCGACAGCTGGGTGGATTCCTCGCTGTTGGAAGATGGAGTCGTTACGCCACCGGGAATGGAGATATTCTATGGATAGTATTTTGCGATTTATTAACGCTAAATCTACTGCTGCCGGTCAAATGACCCTTTTCTGATTTTTTGTTTTACAATTATTGAAGTTGTAAAATTACCTTCGTAGGAATTGATTCAGTTGATTTTTTGGTTCAATTATATGTTGTAATGAGAGTCGCAATTGATTCAAATAAATAAATCGTCTTGACACTAAGTGTACCACAGCGGGTCGAGTGACGCTTTTCAGATTTGTTGTTTTACAATTATTGAAGTTACAAAATTAACATCGTAGGGATTGATTCAGTAGGTTTCTTGGTTCAATTGTACATTGTAATCAGAGTCGCAAATGATGCAAATAAATAAATCGTCTTAACACTAAGTATACCACAGCGGGTCGAGTGACTCTTTTCAGATTTGTTGTTTTACAATTATTGAAGTTACAAACTTACCTTCGCAGGCATTGATTCAGTAGATCTTTGGGTTCAATTATACGTTGTAATGAAATTTGCAAATAATCCAAATAAATCAATCATCTTAACACTTTAACTGCCCAACCAACAACCTCAAAAATCCCACAAAATCAAAGTAATTTATTTAACGAAGCAACAATTGAAAACTTGAAATGTTCGACACAAAATTATTCTTCAACCTTCTTCTACTCTCCAGATCTGCATTAAATTTAATGCAACGAATATATTCATGTACAAATTTATTTTTAAACATGAACAAACAATTTTGTCACCCATGGGTGACATGGCAATCAAAGTGTTAACAGAACGCGTCAAACGATCTTTTTCAGATTTTTTATTTCAGGGGTCCGCTGACCATTTGGCGATGCCGTATATAGTAAGGTTTTAGCAAATTATTTATTAAATAATTAAGCTAAATTAAAGCTAATTATTTATTAAAATTACGTTTTAGCTAGTGTCCATTTTGCCTCCGCCTTTTTGTATTTTACTTATATTAACACCTTACCGACCAGTTATTATTTCAGAATCTTTAAAGTTCATAATTCATCACTGAAAATTGCTAATGGATTCCTCAACGCCGACAGCAATTTTTATGGCGTATCAACAAGGCCTCCTAACTAACGTTATCTAACAATTCCGTTACAAATTACACTATAAAAGTAGTTTTCTAAGCCTCATTTTGTTACGGTGTAATTATTGAAAGATCTATTAATAGGCTTCCAGTCGGTAAAGTGTTAATAAACAGTCTTTTCTCTGCAAGTCGATTGAGTTCAATCTTTATTCCGAGATTAATGATTCTCAGTACTTTTTCAATAAAGCTCCGTGTGACCAATGTTTACACATCTTTTTCTTATTTAGTGCCATAAAATATACTCACAAAGTCTGATCCTTAAACCTTGTATATTAACACGTATTCCATGCCAAGTCGTTCTTGCCCGATCTGTCGTTTAGGCCATTTGATATTTTGACTAAAAATTTATATATTACAACACAATATTTCATTACATCACGAATCCATAAATAATTAGCTTCCATGCTGCATTTTTTGGTAATGTCTGATTCTTTTAATGGAAATATATTTTACAGAATTAAATTTATCATCAAGCATATGTTTTCAGCGCATTGAACAAATACGTCTCCGTGTACCATTTATGGTTAAACATGATCTTCAGACCATGAGTACCAGTACACATGGCATGGAATGTGTTAACCTCTAGTTGCGCGGATAAGAAAATTTGTATAAAAGCAATGTCAGAAATTAGATATGCAGTCTGGATGTCGTCGATACGTCGACGTTCGTCCTGAAGGAGTTAAATCTCGCGACACCCTTTGGAAACTGTAACTCGTGCCGCCCTATCGCGGTTAGAACTGCCGACCAGACGATCTACATTAATCCTCTTGTTGTAACAGCAAAGCGTAAAACGTTGACGAGCCGCTAATTCCCGGTTTCTCCGCGTTCTCATAAAAAAAGGAGAAAAGACAGAGAAAGAAAGAAGAGATGAAACGAGCGTCCCGGCCTTCTTGATAAGCATCGTCTGCGATTCTGCGAGCGGAAGGCGCGGGCAGCAAAAGATTGTGCAACAAACGCTTGCCACGAACAATGCTTCGGCGGAACGTCCGTGTCGCCACGTAGCAGCGGAAGAATTTCGTACGGGGTTACGGGTCGAAATGGAAGGATGAATGTCGCGATTATCGATAGGCATCGGTTCCGTGTACCGTTTTCCAAGGTACATCCAATATGGTGTGAAAAGGGCCGTTCCCTGTCCGCTCTACGTTCGTGTTCTGCTCGTCCCTCCTCGTCGCACACTGGTTGCCACGCTCGTCTCGCTGGTCGTGTTTTGACAGTTGCTGCTCTGACACCTCTGGCACATTCATTAGAAAGTGGTTCTCAATCCCGGTTACC
The DNA here is from genome assembly GCA_028453745.1 of Agapostemon virescens. Lineage (NCBI taxonomy): Eukaryota > Metazoa > Arthropoda > Insecta > Hymenoptera > Halictidae > Agapostemon > Agapostemon virescens. Next base: position 11,857,630 of record CM052096.1, on the reverse strand, counting down.
TGACGCGCATATCATTTTCATATTTTATAATCTCTTCTCTTCGCTTTTACTTCAACCATGGCCGGTGCTAATCTTCGACGATCAGTTAACGACCGTTCCATTGTTCCGCTAATTACAACAATTTTCTCGCTTTTATTTAACACTGCGTAAACTGATTATGCGATTCGACTCGTGTCTAATTTTTTAATCCATTTCATGGGTCCTTTAAAATTGACTAGTGCATACTGTCTTGTAAAAATGACATGATTTAATTTCCAGAGTTCCTTGACGAATTTTATTAAAAATTAGCTAAGTACAGGCACATAGATGAACTAATAGAATATCATTTCTAGTAATTATTTATATTAACTCGATTTTATACGCATACTTTAATCGAACACAATTATTTACAAATAACAACTTTTTAACGGAAATTTAAAATTTCGACTACTGTAAATAATTTTTACATCAAGCTCTTCGTAATAATACATTAACTTTTAGAAACGATAGTGCTCATTCTGTATTTCTTCAACCTAATAAACTTGTTTATTGAAATATCAATTTACAACTGAATTGCAATTTTCGATAATTATTCTGTAATTACGTGAATTCAACTCTTACTGCTACCCGTTTAAACCTACCGAGTATTAAAATTAACTAATGTGTATTGTCTTATAAAAATGCCATGATTTAATTTATTTGAATTATTTGCAATTTTCGTTACAGCGTAGAATTGAACAAAGAAATCTAGTGAATCGATTTCTATGAAGGCAATTTTATAACTTGAACAATTGCAAAATAAAAAATGTGAAAAAGGTCGCTTGACCCGTTCTGTTAACACTTTGATTGCCAAAATTGTTTGTTCATGTTTAAAAATAAATTTGTACATGAATATATTCGTTGCATTAAATTTAATGCAGATCTGGAGAGTAGAAGAAGGTCGAAGGATAATTTTGTGTTGAACATTTTAAGTTTTCAACTGTTGCTTCGTTAAATAAATTACATTGACTTCGTGGGATTTTTGAGGTTGTTCGTTGGGCAGTTAAAGTGTTGAGACGATTGATTTATTTGGATTGTTTGCGAATTTTATTACAAAGTAGAATTGAACAAAAAGATCTACTGAATCAAATTTATATTGAATGAATACTGAATTTCTATCGAACATTCATTTTACGATGCAAAATCTGAATGGTTGCTGAAACATTGTAAAAGAGAAATTTCCGTTGCAAGACATTTATTGATTTAATAAATTTACATCCAAACTCGTTTAAGCGTAAAGTAGGGATGACGAGTCATCGATGTGTCGAAAGAGAGAGACGCGATGACGTTAATATTAACTAAAAATGATTTATGCGTTCGTCGCGCAGGTGGCAGGTTGCCGGTTGCGGTGTATCGCGACATCAAGACGCCATTGTTTTATTTGTAGCTGCGGGTGATGTCCGCGTCTCTTCAGAGTAGATGTTTGCTCGTGGAAAAATCCTCTTTCCCGTTATCGGAGCGATTGGATCGCGATCGGGCAGCGGTTTTATCAGTTCGGGTCTCGACGGGCATCGAGCCTCGAAAGGCGTGCTAATAGGGGATGCCTGCTCTAGTTGAGAGTCTCTGATAGACATCCAGCTGTCCGGATTTAGATGTTAGGATAATACGGTGTGGTCGGGGCCTTACAACAAAATAATGTAGTCCACTTTGAATGGCGTGGAGCGGAACGGGGAACGAGGGAGGGATGGAGGGGTGTGACACCCGGAGGTAGACGTAGACGGCGTCGACAGTGGATGAGAAGAGAGCTTCCCGGTTAGGTGACCGAGAGCGAAAGAGACGGATCGTTGAAGAGTATCGACAGAGTAACCATTTCTCTAGTGGTTATTTGTAGACAGATTCGACACCGTGACAATGCCGCGAAAAATCATAATGGGGGCCCGCAGGGACCCCGCAATGGGAGGCCTTAGTGAGATTACGATGCCCACCAGGTATTTGTTGTAGGTTTTAGGCGAGGCGCTAGGGTGCCATGGAGAGGTGTGAAAGTGATGGTAAATCTTTGCAGGATCTTTTTAAAATCGGTACCGGCCATTGTTGCGGTAAGAAGTTTTTCAGGATTTACGCGGCTCCCCCCTTTTCCTCGGTCCGCACCACTCGTGGACGGTCTATATTTTCGATCTGCTCTTCCGGCGACCATGGAGCCGGGATCATGGGCTCTTAGCTGCTTAAGGGCGCGTCCAAGACTTCGCCGAAAGGGAATGGAAAAGGTATGGAACGCGGCACCGACAGGAATCGGTATTGTCGCGCGTGGATAGCCGCCGGCGTAATGACGCAAAACGGTGACGCAGAATAATCGGCTGATCGGTAAATCATACATTCGCTGATTTTTTCATCGCCTTAATACTTATCATGCAAATTCTTTGAAAACAATATTTATTACTATTCTATGATCGAATATTTCTTGAGCATTTTCAGATAGAAATGTCTCAGGATGCCTTATAGAATTTTCTCCCGATTTTTCGTATCGTTTTTCAACAGAGTGGTTAAAATTGACTGTGAAATAATAACACAATGTTAACACTTTACCGACCGGCGATTATTTCAGAATCTTTTAAAAGTTCATAATCTATCACTGAAAATTTTTTAATGGATTCCTCAACGCCGAGAACAATTTTTATTGCGAATCAACAACTCCTAAATAACGTTGTCTAATAATTTCGTTACAAATTACAATGTAAAAGCAGTTTTTTAGCTTCATTTTGTTACGAGACAATTATTGAAAAGTCTATTAATAGTCTTCCGGTCGGTGAAGTGTTAATAATTATAAAGGAGAGTACTATTTTCATTGAATTTTTGTTGCATCTATAATTACAGTTTATTTTAATTCATAGTTTAAAACGAGTAGACGCAATTTAAAGTAGTAGAGAAAAATTTTAATAACCGAAAAATATCAATATACTATTTCTAACTCGTCAAAATTATTAGAGGAAGGAATATATAGGTGCCGACTCTTGTTTCTTGTAATTAAATTGAATTAACTTGTTTCTATTGAGTTTCTACACGCAGGCAGTTTAAGAAGATGTGCCATAATAGTCCGAAATGAAAAATATATATAATTACGGACAACAGAGTGGGTATATTCGAATTATAGAGGCTCGATTCTATGGGATCATTTTTCGCACCGAAGGACTCGATATTTCTTTCGCAAACGTTAACTGTGATCGTTTAAAATGTCACGCACGACTCTTCGAAACCCATAATAAACTGGCCCTGTGTGAATTTCGAATTCGAAAATCGGTTTGTCGGGTTTCATCGAGGGTCCTCTATAGCCGAGTTCACACGGGGTTAATGAGAGGTTAGATATAACTCGCCATTCTGTACCATAATGTGACACCGGCGTCCGTTTAATTTAAGTATATCCCGTGTATAGGATTTCAATGGGGGTGTGTCACGCGTCGCCCCCCTTGGCTCGTTCTATGGGACTGCGCCTGCTTCATGGGAAAAACAAAATATTTAGCTAACTGTAATAACTAGCCGGAAATGTTCTTGCCTTTACCGCTCGCGATTGTTTATACAAACATTATCAAACCCTACAGAAAAAACAATGAATTTTAATCGGTATTTCAGTGAAAATACTGAATCGTACAAACCGTTGACAAATATAACTAATACATATCATTAGCAATAACGATATTGAAAATCATGCTTTATATATGTTTGATGTACTAAAATAACGAAAACTTAGGAGTATTTTGTAAATAATTCACAATTGGAGATACAAAATGTTCTAATGCTTGTAAATTGAGTATTAACCCTTTATGGGTCGAATTTTTTTCTTAAAACGTTCCGTGCCACGATAACATAATTATTCAATGTGCTACAAAGATATATTTTCTAATAAGTTTGTAACTAAAGCATATACAACCCAGATCAAAAGAACGAGGCAATATAAAAACTTTACTATAGAACAAAGCAAATAAATTTGTAATAATATTTAAATCATGAAAAGTCGAGCAAAAATAACTTTGCACGGAACGTGTTAAACATAAAAAAATATATGCAACGGAAAATCAACAATTACAAACCTATACTTGCAGATTAAAAGAAATTTACCAGTTTAAACAATATTATTATAATTTGTAACTTTGCAACTTTGCAGTAACAACGGCTTACGATGTTTGCACTTCTGTGCATAAAAGCTTAAGCGTGAAATTCCATAAAACCATTCACTTTTCCATTTCATTTTTGGAATCCCTTTGTTGGATCACACTGGAGTGCATATGTATTGGTATAGTCAACTATGTCACTTATAATTTCATTGTCAAATAGTTTTTGAAATTGGGTCACAGGAGAGTAGGGTCCTTCGGGCTCTTCAGGGCAATCTACTTTCCAAGGGCGAATACAACTATTATTCGTCTGTAAAACGTGATTGCTAAATAATTTTTTGTGATCCTGAATTTTCCTTATCCAATGATGATTGGGTACTAAATTCATCGTCACTGACAATAATATTTATACGTTGTCGGATAAATACTACTGGATCTAATAAAGAATATTGGGATCTATTACCACGAATGCGTCTAATTTTAATTCCTCTATTACTTTTATGCGATTATGTATCCAGATTTTTAATCCAGATAATAGCCTATTGTAACCTGAATGTTACAAAACTGTATCATACACAAATAGCAACAAAATGATTATTAAAATTGCAAACAAATAAGTTGTTATTGATATGCAAACCCACATCTATTATGCACGCTTTGTTTTGTTTAATAGATAGAATATAATAGAATAGATAGAAGCACAAATAATTTAAGTTGCAGAAGATGGTTCCATTAGTTTATATCTGCAGACAACTTGCAAGGCATTTACTTTGATATTTCAGGTTGACGGTGCTTCCAACCGTTATCAATATTGTTATTTGTTACCTCAGAGGCATTATATAATTTAGACGTATACGTTATCTTATAAAAAACTAAAATCATTTGGTAAAATGACGATATATTAACATGTGACTTGAAAGTTACACGGCTCCATGGAGGGTTAAAATAAATTGATCTAGCTACGATCGAAATGAAGTTTTTACGAAGAGAAAAGTAAATTTCCATAATGGCTATACGAAAGGAAACAAATTAAAAATAGCCTACTGTAACCTGAAAGTCATAAAACTATATCATACACAAATAGTAACAAAATGATTATTGAAATTGCGAACAAATAAGTTGTTATTGATATGCGAACCCAAATCTATTATGCACGCTTTCTTTTGTTTAACACTTTGACTGCCATGTCACCCATATATAGGTGACGGAATTATTTATATTGTTTCTAAATGAATTTTAACGTTGATGTATTCGTTGTATCAAAGTCGATGGTGATTTAGAAAGTGCAAGAAGATGGCAAGTGTACTCTACATTATACATTCTATTTTTTCAATTTTTATTTCGTACAACGTCTCATTTCGTGGCTGTTAGCTTGGAAGTCAAAGTGTTAAGAGATAGAATATAATAGAATAGATAGAAGTACAAATAATGTAAATTGCACAAAATGGTTCCGTTAGTTTCTATCTGCAGACAACATGCAAGGCATTTACTTTGATATTTCAGGTTGACGGTGCTGCCAACAGTTATTAATATTGTTATTCGTTACCTCAGAGACATTGTATAATTTAGACGTATACGTTATCTTATAAAAAACTAAAACCATTTGGTAAAATAACGATATATTAACGTGTGACTTGAAAGTTACACGACTCCATGGAGGGTTAAGTAACCGAACGAACGATTACCATTACAATAAAAATAATAATTGAAATTTTATCTGACTTTATTTAGTAAACTAATTGTAGGAAATATCCTTTAACGAGTGTACATCAAATTGAATTTACCAGAGGCTTGTTATCCCGAGACTGAGGCGTTTCTATGTGTAACAAAAAAGTGTTTCCAAATGTTCCTCGAAGCTGTCACGTATCCGGACTCAATACATGCTATATGGATATGTCAGGCGTCACTGCCCTTGCGAGGTACTAAGCCGCTTAGCACTATGGGGTTTACGATGTATTATGTTCGATGGGGTATCTCCTAACTCTGTGGAACTTATATGGGAATCCGTAAACCCCGCCTACTGCACACTGCCTTAACATTTGAACGTACACATGCTAGCTGCACGATGTTCTCCAGACTGCAGTTTTCCAAGCGCAACATTCAACGAACATACACGAACGAAACTATTACTTCAATAATATTAATTAAAGAAAACAAAGTGTATCGTTATAAATGCCAAAACTAATTAAAACTTTCTACGTAATGTAAAGAAAATAATTTTAAGCGAAACATTTTACTAGGCACGTTTCTTTCAGAACTACAAAGTTGTTAAAGGAGATAAAAAAATAAATAAAAGAAAGATACAAAATCACTTTTGCCAATTAAATTAATTTTCTCTTAACGCAATACGGTCCGGGGCTGTTTGTGCGAAAGGTTGCATGCGGTTGGCATGTTTTAATATTTTAAAGAAAATACATATTTGTATACAGTAGCGCACGAAAGTATTCGGACACTCTTCAAACTTAAATAACTTTTTTAAAATTGCATCAAACGTCTTGACTTTTCTTGAGCAATTAGTTGCATTGAT
>CM052096.1:11812615-11834248 GCA_028453745.1 Agapostemon virescens | reverse complement strand
CCAAAATTTGAAAAAATCGCCCTAGCGCCTTTGTATCACGATGCCAGGCCTATTACGTACGAAAAATATAAGGATATGCAGCAGCTATTACCTTATATACCTCCTGTGCATCATGAATATTTCAAAACACTGCCACACGAAGAGCATAAATAATTAATAATACCAATATCTTGTATTAAGTTTAACAATATATAAATATAATTAACGTTCAAAATAAAAAATACTAATTCTATTTTATTTCTTGTTATTATTTATAAACAAAATTGGATTAATATGAAATATATTTTAAGTGATATTTGTTATTTCAAAATTGAAATTAAATGATATTTACAATTGACTAATTATGAAAGTGGTGTAATTCCATTTGCAGCCTGGAAATATATATTATTTTAGTTAAATTCGCCTAAAAGAAATTTATATAATCAAATTACATATTGATAAATTAGTACAAACATTCCCAGACTTCACATAATTCACCTATATTTTTTAATTGTCAGATCTGCTAACATTTAATTTTCTCGAAATAGAAGAAAATGGACTTGTACCACTTTCAAAATAAACGGTTCATATTAATGATATTATTGCGAATATAACTAGAGACTATCGATATTTGTTTAGATATCGACATAATACGTGACATGATCCGAGTTACATTTTGGTAACGACATTGTGACAATGTCGGAGCAGAGTCGGAGATTAGACTTCGTTGTGACTGGACGTGTGACACAATTCCTTCTCTTATAATAAAGATTATTTTAGTATTAACAGTGATAATTTTTAATAATTAATTTTTGATAGTGTCGCGATCACGTGGCCGCCCACGTAACAATATTATAATAATTTTTTAAAATTTGTGTTACAATATATAATAAAGCTTCTCTTTAAAGTTTTCTTAAAGAATAATGTAGAAATGTATTTTTCGTACATTTGGCACTAGAACTACCGAACGATAAATGCAACGAAACACATTGCTATATAATAATAACGAGACTGCACCTATTCAAACTTCATACAATTTTTATTGTAGTGTGTGCTTCATTAAAAAAGTACATCCGAAAATTTCTGGCAAAAACATTTTTATAATGTTAGCAATTGCGAAAGAAGAGACCAGTTGATTTGGTAGTGCTAGTGTTAATCGTTTTCATCGATAGATCTGGTCGATGCTGCGCCTTTTTCGTAAAAAAAATTTTATTACACATACTGGAGATGTCCTTCCGAAAACGATTATAAAATTGTTATTAACAATGTAAATAATAAAATAAAATTAAATTAAGAAATATAAAGGATTATTTCTCTGTTAGGCTCTAAATACTTTGGATGGAATAGAGTAGCTTCAAAGTTCTCCATCTTGTAACGACTGGCTCTGGTGAAAGTGAATCGCATGGGCCTTCTCTTCATAAACTCTTATGCGACCAGGTGATTTTAAAAACATTTTCTTTATTGCTGATATAACCGCACTGACTACCGAAGAATGGTATAATACTTCCTTCATCATTCTATTTATTTCATGCAACAACCGCGTTCCACGTAACATTTATGCAGAGAATATTTTCAAATTTTTTTAGAACTTTGTGCATTTTGTGCTATCACCGGGAGCAGAATTCTTTTATATAAGTAATTAAGTTAAGTAAATTTAATTTTTAAATTTTAATTTAATTAATTTCGAGTAAATAATTTTATGATAGTAGGCCACGAGATTTGAAATTCCAAATCGATGAATTTTTCAATGATGGATTGGCAGCATGATTTACATTGTCTAACTATTTACAAGTGAACAGGTGAGTTATTAAATGTCACGTTTTGCAACATTTCGTCGAATTCCCTGCATTGTACAAAATTTAGTAAATATTTCAAATAAAAATCGATATATTTCCTACAATGAACATTATTATTTACATATTTTGCATATTACCGATGTTGAATCCAAATTAAATTGACAAGGTGTACTATCAACTCTCTGAGAATGATTTTTGTTATATTGTCAACGTGAAATTCACTCATCTTATTTTTGAAGCTGTAAATAAATAGTTTCATTATTTTAATAAGAATTAATTAGTATACATTTCTACTTTTTTTCGTGAATTGAAGACTTTAATAATAAGATGTGAAGTTTCAATATATACAATATACATATATATACAAAGATATTTAACCCCTTGGGTACATTTGACGTCTGAGACACGTCATTCACTTTTTTCCCCTAAGAGCGGATGACGTGTCTAAGACGTCAAACCAAAAATTAAACTTTTAGGTACATTTGACATCTGAGATACGTCATTCACTTGGTTTCCCTAGCATTTTGTTGTTATTAATTTATTTTTGTTTTGCAATTCTAATTAGTTGAAGACATCTTAATACTACATATGTCACCAATATTTTAGAAATAAATACATTCTTACGTAAAATGTACTGCCTTTACAAACTACTCCAAGCAACCAAAAATTATTTCCGTTCCACATGCAAATATTTTCTCAAATAAATCCGTACCCAAGGGGTTAATTAACTTATATGCTGAGTAAAACGATTTCTCGCTACTCAGAAGTAATTTTTCTTTAAGGCACTTTAAGTGCCTTAAAACTGTAATTACTTATTTCGTGTGCAAATACAACTTCTTTTCTTTCTGCTAATCTTTAATGCGATCTTTGTAAATGTATAACTAATCATCACTTTAGATTCTTGAAAGATTAATGAGTGAAAATTTGAAATCCTATAATTAATCCACAAACGTGAATCGGGATGATTGTAGCAGACCGTGAAGTGTTTCCGATATTCATGTACGTTTTACGGTGTAGCACCAGTTACAACCATTGCGCATATGAAGAATTCATTAAACATCGCAATTACTATGTTTGCCATAATTGTTAATTTGATTGAATCTGAACACCTTGTCTTTATAATAATTTATATATATTTTTGTTACCAAGATTTACGTTCACTTTTATCGTGTGACTACAATTATTTTAATTTTTATTATAATTTCTTTTAATGAATAATTTTATTTGAAACAATATTGTGCCAATATCGATCCTGGATTTACTTGAACTTCTCGATTTAATTGAGAATTATAATATATTACATTACTCATTTGATCTTAAAATTTCTAAAAGCAATATGGCGGACGGCAAAATTATGAAAACAAAATGGCCGATTCGATATGGTGGACAGCTATTTGTAAACTTAATAAAATAAATTACTAACATAATTCATGTTTAGTTTCTACCTAAATATTCTTTGGTACAATTCCTCAATGAAAGTTCATTTTTGTCAATACTACCAAATTTGACCATGCGAAATAATTACCTTCAATTCGAGAAAAGACAAGTAGTAGGTTAAAAAATACAAATTCAATCATTACGAACGAAAGTACAGTGGCTCACAAAAGTATTCGGACACTCTTCAAACTTAAATAACATTTTTAATTAGCAATTATTTGCATTGATTTAATAAATGAATATGCAAAATGAATTTTGTAAATATTGGAATTGGCATGAATTACATGACCAATAAAAAAGGAACCTTTTAAATATTTTTTAATTTGAGCCACGTACTAAAAATTTTAAAGACGCATCTGGTAGATCTATGATAGTTATACACACGCAGAAAAATTCATTGAAATGGATCGACATACACACGAGCTACATGCCATCGAAAATGTTGAAAATCGCAATTTTTCACGATTCTTGGTCAGTTTCTGCTTGAACTCCACAAATTCTTACATCTTTCTATGCGTGCCATTTTTTCCCGCGTCAATCGATTTCGGTGAAATTTTCAGCATGTGTATAACTAACACAGTCCTGAAAAACGCATATTTTAAATTTTCATTACGAGTTGAAATAAAAATGTTTTAAAAAATGTCTTTTCTACTTTCCCACGTAATTTCTACCAATTAGAATTATTTCAAAATTATTTTTGCATATCATTTAGTAAATCAATGCTTCTATTTGCTTCAGAAAAGTCAAGTCGTTTCGTTCAAGTTTGAAAAAGTTATTTAGATTTGAAGAGTGTCCGAATATTTTCGTCAGCCACTGTATATTTTATTTGTCTGATCGAATATTACATGGCCGTTGTAAGAACTTAGTATTCCTCTTTATTCAGATCAATGTTTGTCAGTGGTTCTCAGTTGCTCTCACAGCTTTGTATCTTCCCTTAAATATTTCTTGACTCGCTGTCCAGCAGAACAATTGGGAACTGCTGTTCATCAGAGAGTAGTTCATCAGAGTGGATGCTGGGACTAGCAGTCCTCCGCCTCTTTTCATCCTCGAGGTTTTCTACCGTTTCTCGTCCTTGTATCTCTCGGCCCTGTATTCCAACTTCGCGATGAGCAACGAGGTCAAGCCGCAGCCTAGTTAATTTGTCGCTTCTTTCGCTCTCGTCCTGGCGTTAAAAGACGCTGGTCACCTTGCTCGAAGTGTCCGGATCGAATCGATGTCCGACGTATCGCTGACCGATGAAGATTATAGACAGATACCGTGACAACGTAGTGGTTTATTTCTGACAAGATGGCTACGTCTTCGGTTTATCGCGTCGCAACCTTGTAAGACTTACTAATCGTAAATTCATGCTACACTCTTTCTTACTGCCTGCTCCATTGGTGTAAAATATTTCATTCCATACCAATTCATTTTAATCCACTTTTATTGGGAGTACAAATAAGTCTCCGCTGTTTTTCATCTTAAATTGAGCATTTATTGCGACAGAACGGTACCCTATGTTTTATTCAATGTTTCGTCCATCGCTGGTCACTACTTTTACCCATCTTTCCAGCAGCATACCGCGTCGGAAGAATGCTTCATCTTTTGACGCTATCCATGAAGCGACCCAATTTTTGGTATCTTTATATAAAAATAATAAAAATAAAAAATAAACGAAGTGCTGCTCAGACAGACTATGCGTCATCGATCTAAACAAGCAGTAATCAGAAAGAACAGTGCCTGGTGAATACGGCGGTTGGGGTAAGACTTACCAATTAACTCTTTGACTGTCATGTCATCCATATATGGGTGACAGAATTATTTGTCCACGTTTAAAAATAAATTTTTACGTTAATATATTCGTTGCACTGAATTTAGTTGATATCTGAAGAATGCAAGAAGGTTGAAGGATAACATTTTAAGGATACATTTTAATTTTTCAATTGCTGCTTCATTAAATTTGACTTTGTGGAATTTTTAAAGTTGTTAGTTGGCCAGTTAAAGTGTTGACTGTTTCCAAATAGGTTTTGAACGATGCTTGGCAAGCAACATTTCACATGTGGACAATCGGCGTTCAATGTTTCTCGCCGTCAGTTCATATGGAACCCAATTTCCTTGATTTTCAATCATTCCTAATAATTTTAAACGATGTGAAATCACTTGTCGAGTCACTGATAATGAAATTGCAAGATCTTCTTGCGTTTGGCACGAATCTTCATTCAATAATGCTTCCAATTCCGTGACATCGTACATTTTTGGCCTTCCACTACGTTCTTTGTTTTCAACATCAAATTCACTGTTTTTAAACTTTTGAAACCACTCACGACAACTTCTCTCACTCAATGCAGCCTTACTATATGCTTCTACAAGCATTCGATACTCCTCAGCTGCAGATTTCTTCAAATTAAAGAAGTAAATCAGAATTTCCTGCAAATGACGCTCATTCGGCTCGAAACGCGACATTTTCGTATGGAACAAATGGACGACGCTGATACACAATCGTTACTATTTATTTCGCAGTTATGACGACTAGTGTCAGATGTAAGACGTCATATCGTAAGGTGGTAGATCTGTCAACAACATAACTTACTGGTTGCGCTATCTGATTTCAAATGGCGGAGACTTATTTGTACTCCTAATATTATTCTCGCATATTTTCTTTATCCGCTTTTCTCTATTCGCGTACAATTAGTTGAATTCGTACCCCTTTACCAGGTCTGTAAATGTGAAATCAGAATTTGTAAATAGCGTCATTGGCGCCATTTTCTTGTTCTGACATCTGATAACGATTTTCAACTGACAATCATACAAGTTTCATACAACAGCATAGCTTTTAACCCTTTGCACTCGAAACTGTTTCAACTCGAAGATCAAGACATTTCTTCTCACCTAGGACATTTTCATTCTACATGATTTAATTCGTCTTGTGCATATGCGACATTTTATTATTACTTATCCTTACAACCGTTAAATTTTTCACAATTCCTTGGATGCAAAGATATCCATGTCAAAATTATTTTTAATTATAGTGTGACCATTTTCCATGGTTCGTTAGAGTCACCACTCGAGTGCTAAGGGTTAATAGCGTTGAACATGTTGAATTTTGAACCTAGAAACTACAATTTGTAGACAACATCGATTTTCTGTTACCATTTGAAGAAAACTGCTGCAGAATTGCATCGAATGTTTGTCGAAGTCTACGTAGAGCATGTTCTTGGTAAATCACAGTGCTTCGAGTGGTTTAAAAAAGTCCAAAGTGGCAATTTTGACGTGAGAAGCGAAGAACGTAGAAAATCGTCGAAAAAGTTTGAAGACAGCAAATTGCAAGCATCATTTGTTGAAAATGACGCTCAAACGCAACAACAACTGGCGGATCGATTAAATGTGACACAAGAAGCCGTCTTCGTACGTTTGAAAGCCATGGAAAAAACCCAGAAAATAGGAAACTGGAATTAAAAGGCAAACATACAGATTCTCAATAAAAAATTCCTATCAGCGTTGAAAGATCGGTGAAAAAGTTTTGAATCATGGATTGTAGACCTTAAAATATTCTAAAACAATCGCCGGTCGGCAAAGTGTAAGATGAACAACAGCAAAGACTTATTTTCACTCCCAATAAAAAATCGTTTTATTTGCGTTAATATGCTGGAAGCTGTTTATATATTAACCCTTTTAGTGCCGAGACACTTGCAAAAGACAGCGAATTGCAAGCATTGTTTAATGAGGAAGACGCTCAAACACAACTCGCGAATCAATTAACACATTCCGTGCCAAACAGTTTTTGCCCGACTTGTCATCCAGGCCATTTGATGTTTCGACTAAAGATTGATATATTATCGCACAATATTTCATTACATCATCAATTCATAAATAATTAGCGTCTATGCTACATTTTGTGTAATGTCTCATTCTTTTAGTGGAAACATATGTAATATGTGGAGGTTTATTGAAGCAAATAAACACAGGTTGATTCGTCTAAAAATAGAGAATTCAGATTATTATTAAAAAATTAAGTTAATTAATTACAATATGTACACGAGTTCACCTAACCTAAAAATAGAGAATCAGCAATTAAATGTTTATGCTTCCCACTCTTATATTAATCGAGAACTATTGCATAAGACCCAGTCTATAGCGGACACTATTTTTCAATCTTGGGTTCCGATGGTGAAAAGATCTTCCTGTCTATTCGGTAAATAATCTATCAAGACTTTTCTAGCCTATCAATCTCTCTCTCTCTATTTTTCTCTCTTTCTTCGGTGTTCGCTTGTCCTGTCCCTCCGGTGATTCAATCTATAATATGTACACTCACACGCAAAGCTTATATATATTTTACAGAATTAAATTTATTATAAAATATGTTTTCAACGCATTAAATAAATACGTCTGCGCGTATCATTTACGGTACACGTGGCCTGAAGGTCTAGTTTAACGTATAAATAGTACCATAAATAGTGCATGTGACACGGAACGCGTTAAATGTGACACGAGAAGCCGTTTCCATACGTTTGAAGGCTATGGGAAAGATCCAGAAGATAGGAAAATGAGATTAAAAGGCGATGCAAAGCGATCTTACTTCATGATAATGCACCATCGCACACAGCAAATGTGCTCAGGGAAACGATCGAGGCTCGTTCGCCAGGCTCCATCCGATTATTACTCATTTGCATCGATGGGACACGCACTTGCCCAGCAGCGCTTCACATTTTACAAAAACGTACGAAAATACCTCGATAACTGGTTTGCCACAAAACGGGAACAGTTGTTTTAGCGTGGCATCCACAAATTGTGAGAAAAATGGGAAAAATGTATAGCTACCAATGGGCAATACTTAGACTAAAATATTTTGTATAATTTTCACACAGTAAAATTTTCTATTTTCCTATAAAAAGAATTCCGGTTTCATATTTACATACCTGTTAAGCCTTTGCACTCGAAGCAATTCCATGCCAAAATCGAAACAATATTTTTACCTATAACAACTCCATTCTATACAGGGTGTCCCACGCAAATGGAACAGGCTGTACCTCCTAAATGGTTGAGAATAGAAGAAAATGTTATAAGTAGAAGTTAAATGGTATCAGGCGGTGGATAATATGCAACTAATTTTATGCACTTTTGTGCATCGGTGCATCAGAAAAATGCAACTGCATATTTTTTTTAAATAGAAACCTATATTTTTGACTGCACCAATCGATGCAGTTTCTTGTGCTCTACATAAAAGTACTAACATACTTAGTACTAACATACTAACATACTTCAATGGAGGACCGTTTGAACACTTGCTGTAACGTAGGTACTCCGGAACACTTGCCGAGAAACCGAAATAATTCAGAGAACTTTTAGCTTCGATAACTTCTTAACGAATAAGTTTAGGGCATAAGTATGTTAATACTTTTATGTAGAGCACAAGAAACTGCATCGATTGGTGCAGTCAAAAATATAGGTTTCTATTTAAAAAAAATATGCAGTTGCATTTTCCTGATGCACCGATGCACAAAAGTGCATAAAATTAGTTGCATATTATGCACCGTCTGATACCATTTAACTTCTACTTATAACATTTTCTTCTATTCTCAACCATTTAGGAGGTACAGCCTGTTCCAGTTGCGTGGGACACCCTGTATATTTTATTTCCTTTCGTGCATATGAAATTAATTATTATTACTCGTACTTAGGACACTAAAATTTATATCGATTTCTTAACTTCAAATCTAGCGATATAAAACTTGTTTAAATAATAGTATGGCAATTTTTCGTGGCGCCTCAGAGTCGCCACTCGAGTGCAAAGAGTTAAACTCTGTCACAAACGCTACACTTATGCGTATAGCTCTGCAAAGATGTTACTATCTGTACGTTCGCGCTGGTATCTCCAGTGGCATCTCCAATTGCGCAACGGCTGCGTGGTGAAGTAACAATCGTTTAACCAATATCCTTGCACGAATCATCCAAACAACAATCTAACGCGGTCCGGGGGGTGTTGAATGCTAAAACGATCATCCTCGCCACTGCGAACCGCAACCGACTGCACACGGAACACCAGGAGAGGGGAAAGGCTTTCTATATTAAGGATTGATTGACAAACAGGCTGACCTACATTTCGCGAACGAACGCAGAAAGCACGCGTTACCAGGCCGAGTCCTTAAAAGACGTGTTCCGTGCAGATAATTGCACACTCCGTGGCCCGAGGTGCCACGAATGGCACGTGTCCGCTAATTCATGGATTCCCAGGTTCCGAGTGGGCGTTGCTTCCTGGAAAATGGAGGTGATTTCTTTTTTTTCCCTTTTTTTTTTCGTCAAGCAAATTGCTTGGTTGCGTGGACGTGCGCGCATCCTCGCTCTTGTTGAGACGATAATTAAACGACACGATCCTTCGGCGACCCATCCTCCGGGAATGTCTTTATCGATACCGTGACGCCAACCAAAGCAATACGCGCGGCTCCAAACCTCCGAGCACCGACGTTTAATGGATCCCGGGAACCGCCTCATGCTGCTGATTTTCCTTTCGCCTTCGAACTGACCGTACTCAACTTCGAAGATCCGTTAGTTGATTTCCTGCGTATGCAAATCTCTCCGAGAAATTAACTTTCCGACGAAACCTCGCCTTCCGGTACACTTAACACGTTCAGTGCGGAGCCATTTTGCTTAGCTTTCGCGTGACATTTTATTTACCTTTAAACGGAAATAATGCAACTGTGCATAAGCAAAAGTCTTTTGCTTAGCCCATTTGTGCTTTTTTGTTTCAATCGAATCTATTGAAATAGTGCGAATATTTTTTTAATGTTATATGAATTATCTGTAACATATTAATTTGTAAATTTGATGCCGTTAGTCTCCAGGGACTGACATAGCATTCAACGTGTTAACCAGCTGACAAGGGAACATATTCACATGCGAAAATCCGATTTTGATGAAACTTATGGGAGCTTATAGCTTTATTGTTTGAACAGAAAACTTTTGTTAAAATTTTCTTGCGCGACTACATTTCCCATTGAGAAATACACAATTTAAAAGAAAATTCAAGTTTTTTCGACCTCTGGTTTCCGAGATATCTCAAAAATACCCCAACTTTGAGGGCTGTTTTCACCCCTTTGATGTGGATGGTCGCCGATAAAAAAAAAACACGTGTCAAATATTTTTCAAAGAACTACAAGCTCCCATAAGTTTCATCAAAATCGGATTTTTGCATCTGAGTATGTTCCCGTGTAAGTTGCCTAAAAGGAACATCCTGCAAAGAGATACCACGTGTGTGTAAAAAATAATGTAAGAAGGGAAACAACTTGGCAGTGTAAAAAATGTCTGGTTCTTTTACATATTCTAAAATGCTTTGAAATATATCATATTTCACGAAATTAATTTATTATTTTATAATGTTACTTTATTACCGTTCATTAACCGGTTAAGTGTGCTTGACGACTATATCCGTCATGAAGATGTGGCAGAATTTTGTGTCATGACGATTATATCCGTCATTTATATATGTTATATATGGATATATGGATATATGGATATATAATAAATATATATGACGGATATAATCGTCATGACACAAAATTCTGCCACATCTCCATGACGGATATAGTCGTCAAACACACTTAACTGGTTAACATTATATATCAACCTGATTAAATGTCATACAGCAATGTAAATTTCGAAATAATATGTTCTGTTTCCGAGCATACATATATGAGCCGTTTATTTTGAAAGTGGCTTAAGTCCATTTAAAAAAAAATCGAATCAACTACAATAATAGTTACATTTTTACAAGATCTTTTCATTCTGAGACAACTTGTTACTAATAGATTTAAAATTGTTAAGATTTTGTGACACAAAAATTTGATGGTTAATAAAGCGATGAAAAGGTTTATTTTGAAAGTGGCGTAAGTCCCATTATGAGAATTTCAAATGGATATGGAAAATAATTACGCAATAAAATTTTATGGGATTCCAGCTTTATGTTTAATTATCAAAGTAACAGTTGAATTATCAATGTGCAATGAATTTGTTTTAAACAACGGAACAGTACCTGTCCACAGAAAATGCGATTTTTAAAAGGCTGAAAAATACTGACGGTGAAAGAGTAAATTGGTTTAAAGTATGTTGGATGAGATTTTTGAGAAGCGATTCGTATAAGTTATTCTATGAAATGACAATGAACGAGGATGCACCATTCAAAACATTGGATTTACTACCGTAACGGGGAAGACCGAAAAACTTTAATAATATCCAGTTGGCATCACTATACAAAAAACCGAGACCACTCACAAACCTAAAATATAAGGTCTTAATGGATTTATTACATTATATACCACCTGCATACCATAGTTATTTTAAATCCCTCCCACGTACACAAACTAGAGAAGACTGAATAATAATTAATAAAACTATATTAATTTTAATGTAAAAATTATTTAACACAGAATGAAAGTTAAATATTTTTTTGATTTTATAACATAAAAGTGTATACATTTATTTTAATTTCAAGGGAAATTTACTTTTCCTATGGACTTGTGCTTTCTTAAGAATTGAAAACGTCATTTCATTGATTTTGAAAATGGCGTAAGTCTATTCATAGCCATCAAAAACATATTATCTCTTCAATAATGTTAATTATGCTAATTGGGATGATAAATTTGACACCTTTAGAAACCCAAAAACATTATTCTATTATGTTATCTGTTACCCATACTTTTAAATTTAATCCAACGCAAACCCTTCAATATCTCGATTCGAGCATAAATGGACTAAGCCACTTTCAAAATGAACGGCTTAATTGTTTATACGTAGAGATTAAATTCTACTGAATAATATAATGTAACTGTTTTCTGGCCTCGCATAATGTACCAAACATACGTTTCTTTTCTTAACCCTTTTAGTATCGAACGACGATACATCATCAAGTTGTCAAGACAATACATCATCAAGTACATCGTTTCGATGCATTGCGAAAAGTGTCAACGACGATATATCGTTGCGTATCCGATGACGCGTTACTATTCACAATTGCAAGCGAACTCTATCTCAAAATAAATTTATAAAACGTTATAAATGGTCTAATTTCATTGTGGAAGAATTAAAAATATTGTTTTTGGAATTTAACTTGTTAGAAAATAAGGTTCGCTCAATGAAGGTTCTGGAGTAACTGCTGTGAAGTTCGGCATAGTCCGCTTACCAGCAGTCATTCTGGCTGCTGCATTCCGTGGCCAGCCCCAAGGAATCGAATCCCTAAATTTTGAAAATGCGAATCACGAAAATGTAATATGTATACTTCATATTACGTGATATTCATACAGCCGTAATCAAACGATGATTATTCTTAGGTGCAAATATTGTTTGTAGAAGAGACACTCATTTTTATGTTTTTCATAATGTTTTATATTAATGTTATTCGTATGATTTTTAACAAATATAAAAATTGGCATTACTTTATTCTTTCTTTATTTTGTATTTTGTATTATCTGTTACCCATATTTTAAAATTTAATCCAACGCAAATCCTTCAATATCTCGATTCGAGCATAAATGGACTTAAGTCACTTTCAAAATAAACGGCTCAATTGTGCGATCGATTGCCCGCTTCGTTATCACGATTTTTGCAAGCGTTTTCGGTCCCGTCTCCTTCAACTATCGGGGTTCTACCGTAGTTTAAGAACGTAGGTGGACGCGCGTCGAAAAATACAATTGTCTTCGGAATTGGCGGGTAGTTGGAATTGCCGTTTCCGATGAAATTAGTCTATTCCGCGGCGAAAGTAACGGCGAAATGGCGACGCCTCGTCCTGGCAGCCGTCTCCGGCCCGATATTAAGTCGATCCACGATCTGGCGTGTCCTGATGATTTCATCAAGCCCGTTTCCGCGGGATCATCATACTTTGTAACCGGCTGGCAAAAAGCAACCGGCCGGCCAGGACACGCAAGGAAATATATGCCGGTAATACGGCGTGGATTCAACGCGTCCGCGCACAACGGCTGACGTATGATGATAGTATGGCTCAGGAGAATCAAGATGGCCGTAATAATATCATTATCCCAGTGGTCTCCGTCGGTCATTCGGGGCCCCAAGTAAGACATTCACCGTAACGACCGGCCATTCGTTATCGAGTCCCGGGTTGCCTAACCTCTGTCGGAACCGCGACACAGACGGAATCCTCGACGAAAGATCGTAGATACCTTGCCTCGTCATTCTGGACGCCTGCTGGCTCTTGATCGCTCCTCCGACCATAACGTTCGCAGCTTCGGTAGCGTTCAATGATCCATTAATTCGTTTAGAAGCATTTTGCTCTTGTAACCGAGTATTTTCATCGTTACGCGAACCTTTAATTACTATTATTTCGTAGAAGATCGAGGCGATACCGAGACCGTAGGAGCTAGACGCCGATTTCGAATAGAAAGTACAACCGTGTAGAGAAGAATATAACTTGAATAGAACCGATCGTCGTCGATTCATCGTGTCCAACAATGTATGTAGATCGAGCCAATACGTTTAACCATCCGCTGCCGAGGCTCGCCTATACTTCATCCATTTCCACGCATACTCCGCCGTCGGTTTTTCTGACGACCCGTAAAGCCTCTATCACCATTATCATTATCGCTGCCATTACCGTGCATCCAGGAACGGAGTCGGTCGATTTCGAGAGCCACGCGTTGCCAAGCAGGTAGAGCCGATTACCGCTTTTTATCCTGGAAAGGCGAAGATAGAGGGGTGACAACGGGGCACCTAGTCGATACAGCGTTCGAAATGCTTCAACGAGCGACATTTGTTTAGCGGATGTCACGGTGCACGCCGCATTCGTCTGACTCGAGCGCGATCATCTCGTCAGGTCATTGCGTTGCCGGGGCTCACTGGTTGGATTTAATATGGCGAACGCCGGTGTACGGCTTCATTAAGGCCTTCCACGGTACACTGTTGGTGGCGCTAGTGATGTATATTAGCGATATCTCATAAGCGGGGATGGGAATTGAAAAAAAAAAAAGGAAAAGAAAAGAAAAGAAACGACGAGGGAAAAAAAGGACGCGGCAGAAAAGGGATACGAGCGCGAGAGGAGGAAAGGCAAAGAGGCTAGTAATGACGTCAGCGTCAGGGCAGCTGCCTCGGTTATTAATTAAGAATACGGACAGATGAACGGGGCCGAAGTGATCGCGCGGCCTAAAATTCGCCCAGAGGACCCCGGGAAATTAATCGTGCACGATGGATTCCGAAGTTGCCGGTCTCGACCGTGTCGGGACACGGATACCTTTAGGCTAGCTCCACGCGTGCTACAAACACCGAACTTAATTACCGTCGAATACGTGATGCGGAACCCGCAGAAGCCTGCACGATGAAAAGAGGCGAGATGAAAGGTGTCTCTCGCCTGTTAATTATCACGAAACCATCTAACGGCGAGATTCATAAAAAAAATCATCGCCAGGCCTTGCTTCACCACCTGACCGTCGAACGTGCCGTCGCGTCGACGCATTGTAAGTTTAATAAATTTCATCCAGAGAGAGAAAGAGAGAAAGAGAGAGAAAGAGAGAGAGAGAGAACGTTAATAATTAAGTCTCTTTATGGCAGGCAACGATCGAAGAATTTAAAATGCACGCGAGGATCCGTAAGGACGAAGCGTTAACTATTAATCGTGAGGTGCGCGTAAGTTCGAGCCGGGTCCGGCGTAAACAACAGAAATCAGGTAGACCACAATGAGCGTAATCAGGGGGAACGTAGAAGTTCGGTTCTCAGATAATTCATAGGATAAATTAGAATTCATGCGAGATGAAGCGGCAAAGAGCGACAGCGGCGGCAGACGCTCGGCATCCTTTTAGCGGTTGGCTGCCGCCGCACCGCATCGCGCCAGTTCTCTCGAAACCTCTCTTTCCACGCGCTAGAAGTTGAGCGGCTCCCGAGCTGGAAAGCACTGCTGCTTCTCCAAGAATTATAATAACGAATGCTTAAATCAGCTTAGCCCCGCTAACTTCGCTTTTGCGACTACCTCCCATGTAAATATGGAAGTAGCTCTCTACAAAGTGGAAGAGTGGGGCCGTCGGCCGATTGGATAGACCGAGCGAGAGGGTAGGGAAGGAGCATCTCGACGTCGCGCCGGTGAACGAGGAGGCAGCAAGAGGCAGAGAAGGTGGAGAACGGCGGTGGCGCGACGCGTGAAAGAGTCAGAGGGATTCATGAATCCAAGATGCGCCGGATTAGACCGTCTTTGGCCGTATTTCTGTTTTCGAGGAAGTCGGCAACGAACTGCAGATTACCGCAAAAGCAGCGCCGTTGCCAGAGCCGTGCATTTGGATTAGAAATTAAATAGCCATTAATTACAGTCTAACAGACGCTCGGCTGGCTGGTAATCGTGTACCGCGAGTTTTCTACTTGGAAGTGAGTTCGATGTGCCAGTGTACCCCGAGCCAAACCGAATAGCGTTCGGGATACGGTTTTAAGGAGAACCAGTAGTTTTATAAACTCGGTTCTCCAAAGTATCCATTAACATTTTAACTGCCAGACCAACAGCCTCAAAAATTCCACAAAATCAAAGTAATTCATTTCATGCAGCAACAATTGAAAACCTAAAATGTTTGATACATAGTTATCCTTCGACCTTCTCGTTGTCTTCGGATATAAACTAAATTGAGTGCAACGAATATATTAGCATAACAATTTATTTTTAAACATGGACAAATAATTATATATGGATGACATGGCAGTCAAAGTGTTAAGGGGGGAATACACTTTATAAGATGAAAATTTTAGATTTTTTTGTTTGAAATTGATTCCAGTATGTGTCTAGAATACGTGTATAAAGTTACGGAGCAAAATTTTATGTATTTTGCGAGATACAGCTAGCCGAACAGGTAAGCGTCAGGTGCAAGTGACGCAAAGCTAAGGCGAAAGGTGAATTAGATAATTTTAATCATCCTAGTCCACTTCACCCAGATGTCCTTAAACATTTAAAACCGATATATGAAGAACTTTCAAAGGAGGATTTATTAACCAGGTGTCTAGGTGGACATACACAGAATTGCAATGAAAGTTTCAATTCAACGGTTTGGCGCCTAAATCCAAAGCATCTAAATTCCGGATCAAAAATTATCGAAACCTCCGCCTTTATTGCGGCTGGCATTTTTAACGAGGGTTACTCAGCTATATTAAAAATAATGAATGTATTAAATATTAATATCGGGCAATTATGCAAATTCTTTGCTGATACGTATGACGCGCAGCGCGTAACGAGACAGGAACGCAGCAGACAAAGCAGCACAAAAGAGGCAAGAATCTCTCGTAGGATGCACCAAATGGAGCAAAATGAATTTTTTGAAGCCACCGAAGGCTTGCTATGTGGCCCTGGTATAGCGGATTAATTTCCTCCAGAAGTAAGTGTTCAATAACTACTACTCTAACAGTCGAAAAACTTTAAACGCGTTTTTCTCAATATCATATTTCTGAATCTTGTGTACACGATACAGAACGATCTATTGGACCAATTGAGCTCCTAAGGCGATTTTTCGTTAGGTAATGATAAAATGTCGTCGATGAACTAAAAAAATTCCTAAATAGTTGCATCTTCTCCTTTCAATTTACATTATAAAGTCGAAATTTTTAGCGAAAAATTGTTGGAATTTTTTTAGTTCATCGACGAGATAATTTTATAAGGATTAAAAAAAACGTTTGTTTTCCTGTCTCAGATGAAACTTAGAGGCTCTAGGATGTACACAAACTGACGATGCGCATGGCACGGAACTGTGAAGATTTATAAATA
This sequence comes from Agapostemon virescens, assembly GCA_028453745.1. Classification (NCBI taxonomy): domain Eukaryota; kingdom Metazoa; phylum Arthropoda; class Insecta; order Hymenoptera; family Halictidae; genus Agapostemon; species Agapostemon virescens. The sequence goes on along the minus strand of CM052096.1, from coordinate 11,817,328 downwards.
TTGCGAAAAAAAATACATTAATCATTAACCAGTTAACTGTGGCGATCTCTTTTCAAAGCGCGCATCTATGTGTGTCGCGAAAATCAAGAGTTCTAGCCAGAGCGTACAAAGATGCATGAATCTATGTCAAATTATCTATAATTTTCATTTGTTTGTTTCATTTCGTCTTGACCTCTAAACATTTTAAACATATTAACACTTTATCGACCGGCGACTATTTCAGAATTTTTGTAAGGCCTATGATCCATGACTGAAAACTTTTTAATGGCTCTTTCAACGCTGACAGCAATTTTTATTGCGAATCAACAATGCATCCTCAATAATATTGTCTAATAATGTTGTTACAAATTGGAATGTAAAAATAGAATTTTAAGCTTCATTTTGATACAGCGCGAATATTGAAAAGCCTAATAATAGGCTTCCGATCGATAAAGTGTTAAAATTTACGAATATAATTTAGTTTTCGCCAGAATTACAATTAAAATATCAAATTGTAACAAAATTTTACGCATGACGGATATAATCGTCATGACAAAATTCTGCCACATGTCCATGACGGATATAGTCGTCAAACACACTTAACTGGTTAAAATAGAAAATTTGTTGTATTGTTTAAATATAGAACATAATATCATGAAAGTTTGAGAATGATTCGCTTTGTAGTTATTGAGATAAAAATTCCTAAAAATCACTATTTTTTAGGCGCTCTAAAGTGTATTTCCGCCTTAACGAATGTCCTGGCGATAAATCGTAAGATAAATCATGCTCGTCCGTTAAAATGTATTATAGAAATGCAAAAGAATACGTGATCTTTCATCGACACGAAGCGCGCAATGTTTTCTACGCGCGACGTGCCACGGTACACGATTATTGGATTCTATTTGAGCACCTCTGATACCACGGGTTCAGATATAGAGAGCTCTAAACCGAATCCAATCCTGATTGACGTGAAGGAAAGATGAGGGGAAACTATCGCAAGGATTATCTTTGGCGCCACACTAACACCACCTACGGCCGCCCACGAGATCTAGACGAGGTCTTCTCATATTATATTCTAACAAGGGGTGCTGGTCTGAGAAACCGTCTCGGTCATCATCATCATCCATCGAGTAAAACAAAAGGGCAACCTGTCAAAATGGATCTCGGGTATCGAATGGATCTCTCTTTCTCTCTTTCTCTCCCTCCCTTTCACCTTTCTCACTCTGCCCCCTTCCCACCCCCCTCTCATTGCACAGGATACACTGATCCGCATTAAAAGAGTTCGTCTGGAACGATGTTACGCCTACGCCTACCCAAGTATGACACGTATAATCTGTAAAGAATCCCCTAATAATGGATGAGTTGATCGAGGCGTTGCACGCTCTAGCCAGCTACAATGAAATCGGCCCAATCCGTTATCCGTCAGCCGGGCCAACTCCCTTGTCTTAAGCGTTACCGGTTGTCCGTTCTAGAGAATCCGCTTCTGCAATGATTGTTCAAAGCGTATGGCATGCGAAGCGTCCACGTGGGAACACACGTTCCATGGTGTCTACGTCCGACTAACTGGCCTCGTCGCAAGTTTCTACTCTAGAGAGCAACCGGCAAGAGGAGGAGAGAGGAGAGAGGAGTAACAAGGAGGTCGGAGGATTGAAGAGGGTAGGTCGAGCCGGTAGGAGGAAGCGCATACGAGGAACGCAGGTTACGCTGAAGTGGACTGTTTGTAGGCAAACACCACGCGGCTCTTCGCTAGAGATCTCGAAGTCGTGTGTTGGTCAAAACGTGGTTGATATACATATGTAAAACAGACGTACAAATAGAACGACGACGATGACTGCGATGCGAGAACTGGGTGGGAGATGATGAAGGAAACGGTGTCGTAGATGATGACGATAATGGCGACGATGGCGACGATGATAATCACGGTAATGGTGGATGTGATAATAATGATGATGACGACGACGACGACGAGGAGGATGATGATGATGATAACGATGATAATGATAATGATGACGACAAAGAGGACGGCGACGACGACGACGGCGACGATGCTGAGGATAGTGGCTCGTAAAATAAAAGAGGAAAGGAAAGGGAGGCACCACGCCAGGGATGAAATTACCAAGTCGCAAGTCACTCCTGTAACACGTTCGCCCAAGACTCGTCCAGGCGCTGGGTATTATAAGTAAGACGTCCTGAGAGAAGGCGGGTTCCAGATATCCGATCGCTGGAATGTACGTAAGCTGGTGCCGTTTCTTGTGCTCGTTTCTAGTTCTCGTGTTACCTGAGTTACCTGCTGCCGCGGTGTCTCGCATTATCGAGCGGTGGACGCGATTGATCGATGCGAAACGCATTAACGAGACTGCCGAGCGTTCCTCCGGCGGCCATTTTGATCGGTCCGGATTACGATTAGAGGTAAATAGACACGAATCATCGCACCTCGTCACGGTTAGATACGCGATAGATGATACGCTTTGAAACAAAACATCACCAAAATAAACCAGTTACGTACACATTCTGTACAACGTCGGAACGACGGTAGCCATTGTAACCCGCGCTAATGCCCGTGCTCGTTCGCTCGTGATCTTGATCGAGCTAGAACCAACTAGAAGAAGAATAAAATAAATCGTAAACACCCGTCGTTTGTTCTAGCAACAACGAAGATATTTCGTTTCGAGAACAATTTCTATCGTTTGAGAATTATCAATTCAGAACTATCAATTTGAGAATCTCTGCGCCAGCGGATAACGAGGAACGAGTGTTTCATCCCGATTCGGATAATAAAAGCCCCGCCAGTGGTAGGGTAGCCACGTGACAAAAAGCCCAGAGCTTTTTACGGCGATAATGAATATTTGAGTTCAATCCGCGATTAACCGCCTCTGTTAACAGCCCCGGCAAAACCGCCGCAATACCTGTATTCATAAACGTCACAAGCAGCCACGGGCGCACTTGCTGTCGCCGTTCGAGTTGTTCTTTCGCGGTGTGGAAAGACAAATAGGGGACATAGGGCGCGGAAAGGCCAAAAGAGAGCGAACGAGAGGAAAGATGCGAGCACAATAGCCGGGGCGGCGAACGATGGCTGAGGGAAAGGGATAGGGCGACGGTAAGAGCGGGTTGGAGCGAGAACAAGACCGGGAGATGCACGGTTAGTTAGGGCTCGTGTTTGCCGAGCGAGTTACCCTAACCCAACTCAGGCGGTTGGCGGAATTAAACGTTCGACGGAGGCTCGTTAACGTCATGAATATGTACCCTCCTACTCTGGCACTCGCTACTCCAACGTGGTCCACTCTCGCTGCTCTGACTACGCTTCATTCCATCGGCAGCCAGGGCACCGATGTTTGCTGGTTAATATTCATCGGTTACTGCCATACACCCAGTCAGATCCTGGATGATTTTCGATGGGCTCTGATTACAATCGATTCGATCGCCGCCCGGTCGAGATCCTACCCCGTAAACCGACGAATAATGTAAAACAGGTACGGAAGGGGATGCTCCGGGGGTACCCGTTTCTTTTCATGAAAATGAGAGACACTGAGGACGCGACCGAGCCATCCGCCTTCGCTATCCGAAGACTGCCGATACAGGGTTAGGCAGCGACGACCGGCACACGATTGTTTTCGACAAAAGGAACACCGAACTGCTTCCCTGAATGAAAAGTAAATGGGGTTAACCAAGCTCGATGGCTGAGCGGCCTATTATTTCGAGGGTGGATACACACAATGAAGAAACCAGTCCGTCCGCGCATCTTTGCGGAAGGAAAGCCGCAAAGCAGTTTGATATTGGAGCGACGCGGCCATTGATGAGTCCTGGTGGAAGATTGAACAACTTACAAGAGGATTCCGCGATCATGGAAAATGGATCGTGCTGGGCGTATCAATAGGTGTCTTATTATTTTCTTAGTATGATGAGAATATGGTTTCAGGACGATATGAACCGTTTATTTTGAAAGTGGCGTAAATCCATTTAAAAAATAATCGAATTAACTACATTAATAGTTACATTTTTACAAGATCTTTTCATTCTGAGGCAACTTGTTACTAATATATTTTAAATCGTTAAGATTTTGTAACACGAAAATTTGCTGGATAATAAAGCGATGAAACAGTTTATTTTGAACGTGTTTGTTACTTTGTTACTTTCTGTGCAAGTACTTTGTTAAATTGAAAATTAAAAGTTCCTCAAGACATTCTGTAATCGCCTGTTGGTATTCTAACTTCATCTGCAATTAAAGTGTATGGGGTTTTAAAGATTATAATTTTTTATTAACATTAGAACGACGAGCAGTGAACTATACTAATATACACTGTTTTATAATAACGACAAGGTTGCAATTATTCAAAGTTTGTATAACTTTTATGTTAACCCTTTGCACTCGAAGCTGTTTTAACTCGAAAATCAAGCCATTACTTCTGACTTAGAATATTTTCATTCTACCCAAACTATTTTATCTTATGCATATGAGTTCTTTGACAATTTTATTCGTTCTTACAACAACTAAATTTTTATTGCAATTAAATTTACAGCAGTTGCATTATTTATCACTATACACAATGGTGTGGAAATTTTTAGTGGTGCCTAAGAGTCACCATTCGAGTGCAAAGGGTTAATATATGTTTTAACGAAAACAGTAAAACGTTTTTGTGGGAACATTCTTATAATTTCAACGATTGTCGAATAAGAAGTCAGTAACGAGCCATTTTGACTCGTTCCATTTTTCTAGCGTTAAACGACTGCTGTTAA
>CM052096.1:11785177-11807615 GCA_028453745.1 Agapostemon virescens | reverse complement strand
GATTGGAGAATATTTAAAAAACATGATTTGGTAATTGACCGAAAGAAGGTATCTAATATTATTCATGAGAAGATGGGTACATATATTGAAAGGTTATTCTCGCCGATAATTAGGCTAGGCAATTTCTGAACCGGACTGGCGAGTATCAGAGCAACGAGGTAAAAATGATTTTTTGTGGAAGATTCAGTGTCGAGGAACGTGAGATTTTGTCGAAAGGCGGGCAGAATAGTTGAAAGAACGTCCCCTACGCTCGCGTAGCATATGCGACCAACCGAGAAACCGGGGACGGTAACAGGTCGTCATAACATTAGTCGACGGTCTGACAAAAGATCCCTAAGCAAATAAACATTCTAACGAACCAGTTACTTAACCATTCGGCTGACCACCGTCCATCGCGCGAGCTCAGGGGAAAAAGGGAGGCAAAGAAAAACAGTGAACCGAGGACAAACTGGTCCAGGAACCTGATGTAGGGACGTCTCATTACCGGATGCTGTCGCAAGCTGCGGAAACATTGTGTTCTATTCCTCGGTGGATGAACCAGTCTCAAGGACGTCGAAATTCACCGCTATTGATGACAATTAACGGTCTCCGATGACCCGTAAAGGTCGAGTCGGGGACCAACTGAAAGGGTTTTCGCACGCGAGGCTCTTTACACAGGATAAAACATTCATGCTGTTATTGCAGCTTCGTTTACCATTGTAAGGGCCGAGTAAAAGAAAAAATAGAGTTGAAATGTTACTCTTCGGCGGGAGCAGCAGGTAAGACCCAAAAATACGTTCCGATCGTCCCGTTGTTCTAGAACCGAGAGCACGGCAGATAAAAGCACGGTTTCACCGAGACGAAACGACTGGGACCGTATGGTATCTTGAGCGCGTGAAAGCCTTTTGTGACGGAGGGCTAGTTCGACTCTCAATTAACCCATCAGCTACCGAATGGCTCCCGCGTTTAAGTTACCACGAAATCTCGACGTGGAAAAAAAAAGAAGAACGCGCACGAAGTCGAAGTCGATGCGAAGCGTCGGGAAGGAGCGGATAAAACGACTAAAAAGCGTGGCCGAGCGTGGAGAAAGAAACGATTGAAAGTCTAGTCCGAAACCGCTTAATTAATTCAGATTTATCCGAGGCATGACGGGCCAAAATTTTATTCAATTCTCCCTTTTATGCGAACTTCCTTTCTCTCTGTCTCTCTGTTCTTTTCTTCTTCTTTTTATTTTTTTTTTTTTTTTGCCTATAGGGGAACTTCTTGGTCGACCCGCGAACGAGCGCGTAGCCAGCGTGACAACTTTGCGATTATTATGCCTGCAATTAAGAAGCAGACGGAGGACAAGAAAATACCGGGCGATGACGATGGCCATGGACAAAACGCTCGCCGCGTCTCGCGACCGTCTTTGTCGTTTCTCTCGGCGGGAAGGAGAACGTTTGTTTTGTTATCCGATGTAGCCATCGTCGTCGAGAAAATCGGTGATACAAGCACCGAGCTGAATTTCTCACGATTACTGGATGCTCTACTGGAAAAATGAAACACAATGGGGAAGAAGCGTAACGGGTAAAACATATGAGAAGAGACAAAGGAAGCAATCTCGCTCCGTGCGCTGGTTAAAAGTTCCCTTCTTTTGTGGAAACGTTTACGTTGCCTCTGCTCCGTTGTATATACAGCCTGGAATCTACAATTTACAGTGGTGGTTAGTTTAACGTGTAGCGCACAGTTTGCATCGTTCTTTTAGCACTATTCTCTTTTCCATTTGTTATCGTCGAGGATTATACTCGCTGATTAATACTGGAACTATCAAACCAGTCAAAATGTACTGGTCCCTACTTATTGGGTTGTTCGGAAAGTAATTTCGTTTTTTTTTTTTTGTGAAAATTAAAGACAATTTTCGTATAATGAACAAACATTTTATTAAATTATATATTGGCCATTCTAGTCCAATACCTTTTGCCATCTTTCTGGTAGTGGCATGATTCCACGCTCATAAAATTTTTGGTCTTTGCTGGCAAAAAACTGATCGAGGTGGTTTTTGTGGTTTTTGCAGGATGTTGTTGTACGGAACAAATTGAAAAATTGTAAGCACACATTTCTGCACACAAATCATTATGTGTTTGCAAAACCTAGTTCAATCTGTCGGACGCAAGGAACTCTAGCAGATTATTTTATATACAAGTTGATATTGATTATACTATTTTGTAGATAAATTTTCCACTAGGCCTGCGACGTTCTGTCAGTGTGCAGTTGGAAGACAGCCATTCTAACGTGCACAGCGAGACATCCAAAGTGCGTATTTATTTCATTCCATAAAGTTCCTTTTGTTATAGTTTCTTGTTACTTATAGCGATCAGAAGTGAAAGAACAAGTCAGAGAGCGCGAACATTCCGAATTTTTTTTACTACGCGACGATAATAATTTTAAGAAAAATGTTGTTCATTCTTATTTCAGAATGTCTAAAGAATAATTACTAATTTTTCAGATCTGAAATAATAAACAATTTAGCCGTATCAGCCGTTTCAATTTTCTAGTATGCATGACATCTCACGCGTACCACATGAAATTTTTATACGATACATACTGTGAAGATAAACAATAAGTAACCTCGTCGAAATACGTAAACGATATTTTAATTTAAATAATTCTGTGTCGGAACAGAATTCAACGAACGATTCGCAAAACTAATTTAATGTGGAAGACTGGCGCGATGGTCGTGTTTTCCTACAAGTAAGCTTGTAAAACGAACTGAAAGAGGACAGAGAAATTCCTTGTCCTAAAAAACAGAAAAGGAAAATACATACCTCTCAATAGAATCGTTTCGGAGTAAGTCGTCGCCTGTGGGGGTTTTCAAACGACCGGCCTCCAAAATCTAGACTTTGTCATATTTATGACCCATCCTTGAGACCCGGTCGCATGTGGCACGCACTCGGAACAAAGCCGAGTCGAGAACAATGTATCGCGCCCGATAGTAAACATTTGGAACTCTCAAGGATGAAAACAAAATTTCCACGACCCTCACGCCAGTATTCCACAGTTTCTTCCGATGGAAAGGTCGCGAGCGCGTTATTGCATTATAATATTTTTCTAAATGTTCTTGTGCGGCGTGAACAACGGATTGGAGAAAATGTGTGAAACGTGTGTTTTACGAATTGTGTTAAATATTAACATCGTCTTAAATATTAAATAAATTGTGGTATCAGTTTTTAGTGACAGTGCAATCAAAGTGAACATTGGGATATCTTGCCTTTTCCGCTACATGCGTTCGTCACCATCGAATAGGAATCAGCTGATCGGTTCAACATACACTGTAAGGAGTCAACGCAATGCCCTGCTGTCCACATTTCCAACCATGCAGTGGATTTGCAACTGAATGAGTAAGTTTACTGTTAATGACACTTGTTAACAATTCTTTAACACACATATCCTGCATGTTCTTTAACGCGACTATTTATTATTAAGTTAGTTTTGCGAATCGTTCGTTGAATTCTGTTCGGACATAGAATTATTTAAATTAAAATATCGTTTACATATTTCGACGGGGTTACTTATTGTTTATCTTCACAGTACGTATCTTATAAAAATTTCATGTGGTACGCATGAGATGTCATGCATACTAGAAAATTAAAACGGCTGACGTGGCTAAATTGTTTATTATTTCGGGTCTGAAAAATTAGTAATTATTCTTTAGACATTCTGAAATAAGAATGAACAGCGTTTTTCTTAAAATTATTATCGTCGCGTAGTAAACAAAATTCGGAAAGTTCGCGCTTTCTGACTTGTTCTTTCACTTCTGCTCGCGCGCTCGACCGAGCACGTGTTAGTTCGCGCGCTTCTCTCTCATTGGTCAGTGATTTTTCGTTTATAACTCATTAACGAAGTCATAGATTGAATTTTCGCTATGGAAAAAGTTGCTTCAAATGACCACCTCAGGAACCCCTCATTTCCCGTTGTTACGATACTTTTAGGACTCCCTGTATATAGTGTACCATAATTTTGTTATATTTCGTTTTAATTTTTCGATAACTATGAAAGGGCTCAAAAGTTTCCTTTTGCTATTTAGATTGCATTTATTTAATGAAAATGAATGGTTTCCGTTTATTTCTTATTTTACGAAGGGCTGAAATGGATATAAGTTACTATATCTGCAGGACAAGATATATGAACATTTTCAAATTTACTCCTGGAAGATTAGAGGGACTTGAAATTAATTTAAAGAACTTCGTTTGTAAATTAAAGCAGGGATGGGTGTGGGCAGGTGAGTGTGGCTTTTCAGAAAGCAAATTACATACGCTAGAAACAGCACAACATTACGTCCGCAATTATGCTTAGCATTATACGCCTGCCTCAGTGCATAAATTGTTGTTACATGGGGCAGATATTGTACAATATGCAGTACTACTAATTGAGCAGCTGTTGGTTGTAGCCCTGGAGGTACGACATAAGAATTTGAACAATCAAAAGGAAAAATATTTGAGCAATAAGTACAAACAATTGAAAACATAAATAAACTGCTTCCGACGTCAGATCCTTATATTTCCAACAAACAAATAAAATAGTCTAGTAAAAGAAGTATAAAAATTAGATGTAGAAGCTACATTAGCAATTAAGTAACATTCGATATGTAATAATAGTGTTAAGATAAAAACATTAAAATAATATTATTAATACTTTATACTTCACCTATTGGTATCTATATTTATATTTATTTATTATAATATATCTAAATATATCATATCTTTATTTATATTTATATAAAAAAACTCACTAAATTTTTCGAGCCGGACCACTGTGTATCTCATACCGACTTTGAGGAATAATTAAAAATTGTTTGCAAAATGTTAGATTATTAGACGCGATGTGTTTCCACACATCATTTTTCATTTTCAACAATTTAAAAAATTATTTAGAAATTATTGTAATATCTCTAACACAATACAGCATCGATCATGCAGATGCAACCAGATAATCCAGATCTTTTCCCTAAGGCTTAAAGACAAAGGATATCTGGTCACTGTAGGTATAAAAAAAATAATAGAACAAAACGTTAATAAACGACATCACCTAACAAATATCCTTAAGTAAACAATTCAAATTAACCTATTACAATCGCAGCAATATTAATTCCAACATTAAGACATTTCTTTCAACATTGAACACTTTTATTCTGTGGAATTCTTTTTACATTGTGCATTTTACATTAAACCTGTTTTCTTGTTCAACAGTTGAATTTTTAGCAATTCATAAAATGCAGGCGAATTTGGCAATATGAACACTGTTTTGAAAAACGATATTACAATTTTCACTGAAGCCTCAGAGTCGTCAGTCGACAGCAAAGGGTTGAAAGGTACAATATTTGAGAACAGTATGTTCAAAATTGTTTCCATGTAATTCCAGAATATTTTTGCAATGTTTTCTTCTTCAACAGTTGCATTTTTAACAATTTATACAACACAGGCGAATTTGGCATTATGAACACTATTTTCATAAACGATGTTACAATTTTCACTAAAGCCTCAGAGTCGTAAGCCGACATCAAAGGGTTGAAAGTTGCAATATTTGAGAACAGTATGTTCAAAATTGTTTCCATTTAATTCCAGAATATTTTTGCAATGTTCCCTTATTCAACAGTTGCATTTTTAACAATTTATACAACACAGGTGAATTTGGCATTATGAACACTATTTTCAAAAACGATATTACAATTTTCACTGAAGCCTCAGAGTCGTCAGTCGACAGCAAAGGGTTGAAAGGTCCAATATTTGAAACAGTATGTTCAAAATTGTTTCCGTTTAATTCCAGAATATTTTTGCAATGTTTTCTTGTTCAACATTTGCATTTTTAACAATTTATACAACACAGTCGAATTTGGCATTATGAACACTATTTTCAAAAACGATATTACAATTTTCACTGAAGCCACAGAGTCGTGAGTCGACATCAAAGGGTTGCAAGATGCAATATTTAAGAATAGTATGTTCAAAATTGTTTCCATGTAATTCCAGAATATTTTTACAATGTTTTCTTGTTCAACAGTTGAATTTTTAGCAATTTCTAGTACACAGACGAATTTGGCAATATGGACACTATTTTCAAAAACGATATTACAATTTTCACTGAAGCCCCAGAGTCGTCAGTCGACATCAAAGGGTTGAAAGGTACAATATTTGAGAACAGTATGTTCAAAATTGTTTCCATGTAATTCCAGAATATTTTTGCAATGTTTCCTTGTTCAACAGTTGAATTTTTAGCAATTTCTAGTACACAGACAAATTTGGCAATATGAACACTGTTTCGAAAAATAATATTGCAATTCTCACTGACGCCTGAGAGTCGTCATTCGACAGCAAAGGGTTAAAAGATTTGAGAACAGTATATTAAAAATTCTTTCCATTTAATTCCAGGATATTTTTACAATATTCGTAGTCCAGTGAATATCTAAAGGATTAGAAATTCCGATATATTATATGCTTAGCGTATTCGAAAAATGGCAACGACTGACGATAAAATATTAACGGAGGCACCGAAATTTTTCAAAGGACATCACGCGCGGACTCGAGTTTTATCCACTTAAGCTTCGCGCACGGCTGATCTTCCAGCCGGGACTCCACCATCAGTGTATCAAACCTGTCAAAATAACCAGTTACACAGTAATACGTCGATTCCTCCATTTGCTTTTCGCCGAAAGCACTTGTTCGAGCCTTATTTTCCATTCACTCTGCTGTCCGATGAAAGAGTTTCGCGGGGAACTGCGGGTCGGTCGCCAGACATCGCCGAGCGTCGTCCCCGGTGTTGGAGTCGACGTACCAATGAATATATTGCATCCTCCTCGAATAAAAGTTGAATTACTACCGTTTGACGGGCAAGAGAAGTCGTCTCTCGTGTCAGGTGGCTGGCGTTCTCGTTCCCGTCCGTCCGTTCCTACGAGTCACACCTTGCAGGAAACACTTCAGGCTTAATTGCTCCTTCAGGACCCTCCCCCAGCGGCCTCGTGAAGCGCAGAATCAGCACGGAGGTTAAGGATATATCCAAACGAGTTCTTAGCATTCCACCTGCACGAGACCAGACTTCCAACCGGATAGGACATGTATCTTCGACACGAATTAATATTAACTTTAACCCTTAGAACTCCAATGGCTCCTCTGAGGCGACACTAAGCCATTACTATTATTCAAAGCTACTTTTACACCACTGTGTTTGCGTTTTAGAAATCTGTAAAATTGAAGAGCGATAAATTTTAACCCTTTGCACTCCTAGCAATTTTAATTCCAAAATCGTGATATTTTTCAGTGTACAATAGTTCCATTGTACATAGTTTATTTCCTTTCGTGCACAGAAAGTTTATTACTATAACTCGTACGTGCAACACTTCAATATTTAGCGACTTCTTAAACGCAAATATAGTGATAGGAAAGCTGTTTCGAATAATAGTATGGCAATTTTTAGTGTCTCCTCAGAGGAGCCATCGGAGTGTTAAGGGTTAAGAACATGAAAAGAAATGAAAAATGTTCTGATTTAACACTAGAACTACCGAAAAATAAATCCAACGATATACATTGCTTTGTGATAATAACAAGACTGCTATTAAAATTTCATACAGTTTTTATTGTAACATGTGATTCATTAAAGAAGTCCATCGGAAAATTACTAATGAAAATATTTTTATAATTTCAGTAATTGCGAAAGAAATAAGTAGGGATCAGTCATTTTGACTGGCTTGGTAGATCTAGTGTTAAGGATTGAAATTGCTTGAAGTGCAAAGGGTTAACCCTCTTGTTTGTAATCGAAAAATTACACACTGTTTTGCCACTCTCCCATGACTATTATCTAAAATCCTTTATTTGATTTCAACATTTCATTCGCATTCATTCATCATTTAGAAACGGTAGTGCAACCATTCTGCATTTCTTCAACCTAATAAACTCGTTTATTGAAATATCAATTTACAACTGAATTGCAATTTTCGATAATTATTCTGTAGTATAATTAAACTGCTACCCGTTTAAACCTACCAAGTATTAAAATTATAATTTATTTGGATTATTTTCGACATTCATTACAGCGTAAGATTAAACAAAAGATCTGCTGAATCGATTCATATGAAGACAATTTTATAATTTCAATAATTGTAAAATAAAAAATTTAAAAAAGGCCGCTTGATCCGTTCTATTAATACTTTGACAGCCATGTGAACCATATATGGGTGACAAAATTGTTTGTTCATGTTTAAAAATAAATTTGTACACTAATATATCCGTTGCATTAACCCCTTGGTCTACGACTCATTTTACAATAATACCAACTAGATTTTTTTTGTCCACTGTAGAACGACAAAAAGAAAAGACAAATTTGTAGTTATTGCATGCCCAGTTATTCTCCGATGACCGTAGACGATCAACAATTAAATACAATGTTATTTCTGTTTAAAGGAAATTAAGGAAATGTTTAGAAAATTCAGTTCGAAATCTTGATCACGAATCTGACTCCTTGTTGTAAGGCAATGGGTTATCGAAAATATAGGAAGGTTTTCTTTAAATAAAAACCATGCTATTTTTAATTTTATTGTTTTTTCTTATTTAATTATCAGGTACTGTCTATGACAATTATATGTGAAAGACGATATCTGTCGAATGACCACCATGACCAAGTTTACAGACATTTGAACATTAAAATTTTCAATGACATTTTGGCATATTTGCTCGTTCAATTTACTAATTTTATTTCTAAAGTTTTGTTTCAGGTCATGAATTGTTGCTGATTTGTTGCCATAAACTTTGTGTTTCAAATAACCCTAAAGAAAAAAGTCCAATGGGGTGAAATCACACGAATGGCCAATTCGCATTGCCATTCCTTGAAATTAATCGGCCATTGGATTTCGACCGCAATAAAGTAATGTTTTCACATGTTGTCTGTAGCGTAGCTCCATCTTGTTAGAAATAAACATTGCTTACTTCGATTTCATTTAATTTCAGCCATAGATAGTTAATAATTATTTCGTTATAACGTGCACCATTCTCTGTAACTGTATTATCATTCTCGTTTTCGAAAAAGAATGGATTGATTACTCCTTTCGATTAAAATCCATTCGAAATTTTTTTGGATGAAGTGATTTCTCTTGAATGGCTCTTGGATTTTCATTTCCCCATATACGACAATTTTGCTTATCGACGTGTCCATCTAATGTGAAATGAGCTTCATTGCTGAAGATGATGTGCGAAAGCAATGAACGATGTTCTAACAACCAATCAGCGAAATTTCTGCGTTGCAAATAGTCACGTTCTTTCAATTCTTGCGTTAATTGAATTTTGTAAGCGTGCAAATGCAAATCTTTATGCAAAATTCGCCACGAACTGCCATAAGAAATGCTCAATTCTTGAGAACGAGGAGGAATTGGTGTTGATGGGTCATTGGCAACACTTTCACGAACAGTAGCAATGTTTGCATTCGAACGAGCTGGTTTTGGTCTGTCAGCCAATGGTTTATTATGAACCATCATTATCATTTTCAGTAAATTTTTAACCAAATTTTGAATTATTTGCTCAGATGGACGATTCTGTGTGTCGAAAAAATCACTTAATTTGGAATGGGTATTTTTTATTGAACACTGATTTTCAAAGTAAATTTTAATAACTTTCACACGCTCTTCGATCGTCTACCCCTCCATTTTTAAAATTGTCTGTCATTGTAGGTTACAAATAAAAGAGAGTGACAAGAAACAGACATGGCGTTTGGCAAATATTCACATTCGACACCCTGTACTTATCAAAAACAATTGCATGTTGTATTCTGCGAGTTAATCTCCAGCACTAGAATTATTAATTTCTTTTAAACTAAAATTTTGTTCAGTTGCTGTCGATATTTTAGTTTTTGGAAAATACACAGGCATGTAATAAATAAACACTTTTAATGAACGTCAAAACAGTCCTAATGTTTGAAACTCTAAAATAGTGCAAGAGATTCAAGAAATTTAGCAACGTGGTGTTGTAGTGGATTACTTTGCTCGCAGTGAATTTTTTTTATGCAAATTTATGTAGCCCAGCTGTTGAAGATCGGTCGTTAAATGTACAAATTACGAGACGTTTCTCGACGAAGCTTGCTATTCAATCTACATTACATAAGGCTTTCGAGTTAATTAATATAATATCATACGTTTCTCAAATTACTCCATAAATTCCACGTCATTTAATTACAAGCACTTATATATTTGTAATAAGAACTGTAGTTTTACAAACCGGAAGAAACCGTGCAAAACATTCGAAAATTTCGACAAACCTGTGTCCGATTTACATTCCCAAAATATCACAATATGTATAAAATGTCATTCATTTAATAATAGCGCATTGTTTATCAATGTTATTGCATTTCAAATGGCTTCATTATAAAAAGCTTTACTGTTAAATTTACGTTTGCTATGTTTCGCGTTTTCGAGGTCGATTTTTCTGTATCTATAAATGATTTTTTAAACCGTAAATATATAAATCGATCGAAAATTAAAATCTAACGCGTTTAAACATATTTAATTACGAGCATATAAAATTTATATCTCAAGGTTCCAAATGGGTATCCAATTATGAAGGGTTAAAGTATTAGCCATATTGAATTTGTACTGTAATGCTTTTACGCATTACACCGTTCAACCCTTTGCACTCCAGGCAATTTTAATTCCAAGATCGAGACATTTTTTACTAGGAATATTTTCATGAAAACTTTTTAAACGAACTCGTTCATTATGGCACATAAAGGGTGTCCCAAAATTAAAGCAAGGTTTGAATTAAATAGAAAACACAGTTTTTAATCTTTAGTTTGTTAGTTATTTAGTTAGTTATTTATGGAATAACACATCGGGCAAATGGCCTCCACGGCTTTGCTGGCACATATGCACTCTTTTGTCGAAATTTTTCATGACCTTTCTGCATAATTGTGGCTGAATTTCGTTGATGCAGCGTTTAATTTCCTCTTGTAATGCACGGGTGGTTGTGGGTTTGTTGACATAGACCTTTGACTTCAAATAACCCCATAAGAAGAAATCTAATGGTGTTAAATCACACGATTTAGAGGACCAATTCTGATCATCGAAACGAGAAAGTACACGACCAGGAAATGTCTCATGCTTGTTGAAACCACATATTGGCCACATCAATAGCATCAAATTTCGGCAGAAAGAACTGTGTTATCATGTCGCGATATCGAACACCAGTAACAGTTACTGCTTGACCAGCCTCATTTTCAAAAAAGTATGGTCCAATGATGTCTCCAGCCCAAAATCCGCAACAAACAGTGACACGTTGTGGGTGTATTTGTTGTTCGACAATCACATGTAACCCAGACCAAAATTTTGAATTTTCATTCTTATTTAAAATCCGCAATCACTTAGTTGCCAACCCAATATCATATAAAATTTATTCGGAAATTAGTTAAATCACGAATTGGGAATTTAAGTGAAAGTGAGACTGCGCGATATGGAACGCCATCAACAACGGACACTAAGGAGAGATTAGATGCTAAAGGAAAACATAATGATTGCTTAGTACGTGCTAATCGTAAATTGCCTGGAGGAAGAAAAACAAGTTCCTTCATATTGAAGATTGTTTAAAAAAATATCGTACATTAAAAACTAATAAATAATTATTCGAAATTCATACATTGCTAATACTCCTTCGCAAAATAAGGAATTTCTAATAAAATGTCATTCTTACAATACTGAAAATTTGTCGCATATTTACCAAAACTAGCTACAACCTAGTAAGAATCACGTATAAAAAGCTAGCGTCCGATAAGGGTTGAAAATGTCCCCGTGACGGTGACACCGACCTTAAAGGGTTAAAAATACGCGGTACATAATTCTGTCAGTTTATTCGGAAACCTCTGGCAGAGAGAATCGCCGGTCAACTCAAGAGAAATCAGTTTTAAACGTATTTCTAATGGCGGACCGGATGTCTGCAAACGCGAACGAACGAGGTCATGATTACTTCCAGCCGGATCGCCTAATCCTCGGTGCACGTGACAAGACCAGAGAATTAATCCGTGCCCTTCAGGAAGATTACGGATTTCGGGGGAAAGTAAGGATTTCCGCGGGGGTGGGACGCGATAGAAAGGCTGGAACGCAGAAACGGCAATCTTCTCAAGTGTTTACTCTGTGTCCACGGACGTTCTCGTTCGGTCTTCAACGGCGGTCTCGTTCTCTCCAGCCGTCATAGCCGAGATTTCCTGAAGCTCATCACGCGTCACTCTTCCATCCAGTCGGGCGACCACGGCTCGTCTTCGTTTATCCCGACGGGGGCTCACGTGCTCAAACCTCGGCTTCGACACTGGCGTTCATCCCCGGATCTTCGGATAGGTGGTGGATTCGTTGGCGAATTTCACGAAAATCGCCGGGGGCGAGTGGCCCGGCGAGGCGGTGATGTTTGCCGCCTACACGTCGAGTATTGTTGAATCACGGCCAGCCCCCGCGAGCAACGGGGGAACAAATAAAGGGTTATTGTATTTACGCCAAGGCTCGGAGCGACGGCTCTGACACGTGTTTACGATGGGCGAAACGCTTCTTCCTGCTAGCAAAAGAAAAATCCTCGATCGACCGACGCGGAAGGTGCGAAGGGGGTACGGCGGAGGAATCGGCTGCGGGCCTCGTTACCGCGTCGTCGAGTTAATGGAAACTCGATCCCCGATGCCGATTAGAAAGGAGAGAATAGTTTCTAAGAACGTTCGGCGATAAATCTTTCGGAATGTCTAATTGCCTTCGGTTTGCCCGGCAGATTATCGCGCTATCGCCTGACACTGTAAACGCGAGCGACGTTGCCGGTATTAGCATTTCACACGACGTAATGAACTGGTGGCCCGTTGTTCGTCGTCGTCGTCGCTCGGGGGCTGCTAGCGCGGAAGCGGACACGGACGCGGACAGAGAGAAAGAGAGACCGAGATAGAGGCTACGGGGGTGGCAGTGGAGGTAGTCGGTGACTAGCGAGCTAGGGTGGCGGGTTACACAGCGCCAGGGAACGAGCCATCATGCCTTGTGATTACCGGTGGCCTGGCACCGGGGGTAGGAGACGGTGCCTGGCTGGGTGCAGAACATAGCCTCTCATTAGGACTCGCGTGGCGCGATGCGAAATAAGGGTGTATCGCCAGTTGGGAAAATTGTAAGTGTCGCGAGATCAAAGCTCGGCCCAGTAACGCGATATCTCCCCCGCATGATAGGGCACGACTTACCCTCTCCCCTCCTCCCCACCCCCTTTTATCTTGACACCCAGTCGACGAGAACCCTCGAACGGCCACCTCTTTCGCGAACGGAGAGACTTCCCGTGTCCTCTGTAGGCTTCGCAAGCGTCGTAGATTGGGGTACATAAGGAACTGTCGTTGCTCGGAAGGTGTCAACTGCAGCACAGCCATATCGGGTCTCGCGCAAGCTATTACCGAGCGGAGGGAATAAGAGTTTCTCGATCAGGAAAGATTCAAGATCCCGCGGTGTTCTCCGGCGTTTTCTCTTCAAAGAGGATAGACGGAACAATCGCATTGGTATCGCTCGGGACGGACCGTGTCGACCGCTTCGATTCGAGTAGTTAAAGCTCAACGAAACCGCGGCGATGGCCGACAATTCTCAGCGTTTCCATTTAAGTTCGTCGAACTTCGCACCTCGGTCGACTTGCTCGTCCTTTGTACACCGTTGAAGAAACTACGGTGGAACGGTATCAAGACAAAAATCGATACCGCATTCCCTGTGGCTATCTCGACCAGAGACTGACAGAGAGAGATAGTGGAAAAGAGAAACAGAGAGAGAGAGAGAGAGAGAGAGAAGAGGATGAGAGGGAAAGAGAGCGAAATAGAAGGAGTGCAGTTCGCAAATTAAACCGCTACGCAGCAATCAAGAGGATTAAACGTCAGGAAACAACGCGTGCTCTCTTTCAATCTGTCCCCCGGCATCACACAATCAGATTAGATTTTATGAAAGCCTGTCCGAAGTCTGTTCCGTTACAGAAATTCAGCGTCGACCAATTGCCAGCAATTCCGGTTCGAGCATCGATCGAAAACACGGTGACGACGGGCGGCCGCAAGTATTTATGTTTACCGGACAGCCTAGCATTGTCGATCGTACATCCGAGCGACATCCCCGATTTCCTTCGAAAAAGGAGACCGACATTGTTATCGGGAAGGGGAATCGATACGAAAATCATGGCTTTCGCAGGACCGTGTGCACCAGTGTCGCGGCCAGCCACGTAGGGAGTCGACCGTGCCAGGTAGCCGTTTCGCCTCGACACGGGTGCACAAATCACACGTTGCAGGCCGATGGGCCTCTTGTCCACAATTATAACCGCGTACACGTTGTAATAACCGTGCACGGAGCACCGCTTGTAATATATCCAAGCCACCCTGAGAGAAGCGACTGGCCTGGCGGTGTAGGAACGCTGTCAGAGTCGAGGGACCCGTTTCTCAACGCCTCGCTTCGTCTCGCCTCTCTTCGGCCAACCCCGTTTCAGAGGCGATGCGGCAGCACCTATATCATCGAAAGGCTACGGAACTTGAGGGGGTGAAAACCGGGCCGAAGAACCGATACGATCGGGCTGCCGTGCGCCCCGCGACGTTATTTACGATCGATAATTAGCGGTATCTATCGCTGGCGGCGCCAACTTCACGCCGTACTCCGCCCAGTCCGAACCAATGATATACCATACGCAAAGCCAAAGAGAGAAAGAGAAACGGGCCCAACTCTTGTCTCTGCGCGGCTGCTGGCTGCTCCTGCTGCTGCTGATGTAGCCGCTGTCGTTGCTGTTGCTCCGCTCGAGTTATGATCAACGCCCGGTGTTCTTGGTGCAGCTCGTGCGACCACCAGGAATTATTAGGTAAATCGGAAAGTTCCGTCCGTTTTTTTACAAAAAGTATAGCTTTATTCATGAAAGAAAATGAAAAAGTACGTTAATCAAAATATTGTCCATCGTTAGCGATGACATTTTCCCATCTTTCGGGCAGCAAGCGAATTCCGCGTCGAAAGAATGATTCATCTTTGGAGGTTATCCAGGCGGAGATCCATTTTTCGAGATCTTCGTACGAATTAAATCGTTCTTCAGCAAGTGCGTGTGCCATCGACCGAAACAAGTGGTAGTCAGATGGGGCACAGTCTGGTGAATAAGCCTCATGTGGTAGCACTTCCCAGCGAAGTGCTTCTATCGTTTCCTTGACAATTTTTGAGACGTGAGGCGGAGCATTGTCATGCAGCAAAATCACCTTACGCTGTCTCGTTTCATATTGTGGTCGTTTTTCGTGCAATGCTCGACTCAAACGGATAATTTGTTGTCGGTAGAGATCTCCTGTGACTGTTTGACCAGTTTTTAGCAGTTCATAGTATACCACACCTTCCTGATCCCACCAAATGCAGAGTAAAGCCTTTTTTCCGTGGATATTCCGCTTTGGCGTCGATGTTGAGGGTTGGCCAGGATCACAAATGGTTTTTCGACGTTTAGGATTGTCAAAACAAATCCATTTTTCATCCCCAGTGATGAGACGATGGAGAAACTCCTTTCTTTGTTGCCTAGCAAGCAAAATTTCGCAGATGGTTTTCCGCCTTTCAATGTCTCTTGGCTTGAGTTCATATGGGACCCACTTTCCTTCCTTGTAGACCTTCCCTAAGGCTTTTAAACGGTCGGAAATGACAGATTGAGCACAATTTAACGCTTCTGCAATTTGTTTTTGCGTTTGACATGGATCTTCATCCACCAACGTCTGCAATTCTTCGTCTTCGAATACTCGTGGCCGTCCAGAACGCTCTTTGTCCTCCAAAGAAAAATCACCATTTTTAAAACGTCGAAACCACTCTCTACATGTTTTATCGGAAACAGCATTATCGCCATAAACGTCTACAATCATTCGATGAGCTTCAGCTGCCGTTTTCTTCCAATTGAAACAAAAGACTAACACTTCGCGCAAATGACGCTTATTCGGCTCAAATTCCGACATCTTCAATGTAGAAAAAAACGAAGTTATTGATGCAAGCGTAAATTGTTGTGTACTGAGTTTGATTAACAGATGTTCAAACTAAAAAGTTAGCCTTACTGTAGAGGTTATAGTTACCCACAGTTCGAGCTACGGCTACTCGACGCTAGATGGACAGAACTTTCCGATTGACCTAATATAAGACCTGGTTAATTCCTCGTCGAAATATTTCGATTGTCGGAGAAGTATTCAGAGATTTTTGTCAGTAGACGTTGTTTGGTATCCGTTAGGCGTCGTGACAGGGCTCAGCAACGATAGCGAGCAAGTTAGTCTAACGCAAGTCTCACCGCACTTGTAAGGTGGTGGTTTAGGAAAGAGAAGGTGATCAGTTGAGCGGTACATGAATTGTAACTGAACTTATGGACGTTACTCTATAGTACAATGTTACCTTTAACCCTTTGCGCTTCAAGCAATTTTAACCCTTTGCACTCGAAGCAATTCCACTCCAAAATCGAAACTATATATTTATCTATAATAGCTCAACTGTAGATAGTTCACTTCCTCCTGTTCATACGAAATTAATTACTATGACTCGTACTTGGAACTTTAACATTTTTATCGTTATCTCAACTGCAAACTTAGCAATGAGAGAGTTGTTTATATAATAGTAGAGCAATTTTTACTGCCACCTTAGAGGCGCCATTCGAGTGCAAAGGGTTAATTCTTCTCTCGAGAGACATCTTTCTGTCCTAGAATAATTTCATTGCACGTGGTTCATTTCTTTTCGTGGATATCAAATTTGTTACTGTTAACCTGACAACAGTTTAATTTTAAACCACTCGGCTCGAAGTAGCCGTCTCGAGACAGCTTCTGAAACTTCTACAGTCTTCTAAACAGTTTCGCATCTTCGGGTCTGCAGTTA
Organism: Agapostemon virescens; assembly: GCA_028453745.1. Lineage (NCBI taxonomy): Eukaryota > Metazoa > Arthropoda > Insecta > Hymenoptera > Halictidae > Agapostemon > Agapostemon virescens. The sequence continues at coordinate 11,790,796 of CM052096.1, read as the reverse complement.
ACTCTGGACGTCCGACACGTTTAATAGATCCACCTCCGGAGTTCGTTGTTCTACAACGACCATTGTATTGTATAGAAAACGACACGTATTATCGAACGATACAAACAAGGGTTCGCGCGATTTTATCAAGGGTCGGAGCAAGCATGGCGGACGGTGTTCGATAGCGACACGGTATCCCCCATCCACGAAAGAAGTAAGTGCAACAGAATCGAAGGGAAAGGACAGAGATTGCGATCTGACCGATGCGTTTCGAATAAGTGTCCGAGTTATCAGGGGAGTCGATGTACATTGTGAATGTACATTGTAAAATTCAATTAGAGATGAATAACGAGGTGTGAAGTAAGTGCGTGTGTATAAGGTAACGCGGCTCCGATCAGATTGCCAAGCGTTCCAGCAAGCGTGCCGTTACAACCTGAATTTGAATAATTAACAATATTGCAATGTGCCGAGTCACTTGGCGGAACAGATGGCGATTAGCCGCGTACAAACCGTTGGCATTCGACTCGCTAGGCCGCACTGGCGTCCGCGCGCGCGCGCGAGCGAGCTCTCCAACGACTTAGTGTTCGTGTACAAAACAATTAACACCCGAGCCGCGTACACGGGGCCTTCCATTTTTCAGGACACGTTCGTTAATTTGACACTTCGCCACGCTGCTTTCCGCAGCCGAAAGAGTCGGGACCGCTCAAGAAAAATTAATTAAGTTAATGGACGAGCGAACGGCGGAGCCTGATAAATTGGTGGAAGGAAAATGGCCGGAAGGACGAACCACAAGTGGAAAACGAAAAACAAATGATGCTCCATAATGAGCAGCCGCTTGAAAATAATTGCAGAAATTAAATTCGAATTAATAACGGCGACGCGTCGTGGAACGTTAATTACTGACTCCCGTTTCGAGTGCAGGACTTTCCTGACGAGTGTCGAATGGCGAACGGCTAGGACACGTTGCTATGAAATATTGCCCGACGAGATTCATGCTGCTCCATTGATAAAATTAATGTCTCGCGATTCTGTAACAGAGGAGACCGCGGACGAGTCTAACAGGAATTTTCATCGCCGTTACATTTTTATTTGCCAAAGGTAATATTGTTAACACATTGCGCACGGCACTCTGCTCGCTCAACGCGCTTCCAGGGCCCGCACATTTTTGGGCGCTCCAGAAACACTTTGTACGATGCATGTATGCACTTTTTTAATTCGCATTTGGTATTATATTCACGTAAGGTGTTCTTAAATATTATTACATATTTTTTATACATCTATTTATGGTGTAGATCTTTTTATATTTTAACTATCATTAATTTTATACACTTGAAAACGAGATATCTCGTCACCCTTACGTAATGTGTTAATTATTTGAAATCTGTTATGGAGGTTATAGCAATTTTTGGGCACGCATACGATGCAACGTTCCGTTTTATAATAACGTAAAATGTAATGTTACTTTTATGTAGCTTATTTTAATTATATTTTTATTATTTATATTATATTTTATTATTTATTTTAATTATATTTTAACACGTTAAATGCCACTTCGGTCACATACGAGTAACGCTGATTTTAGATTAGATTTAAAACATTATTTTTATTATTGCATATTCGAATAAATTTAATGTGATTAGGATGTTTAGAGTCGAAGCGAAATAAAGTAGTTTCGGTTCTCTTAACAAAATACGGTCCGAAATATTTTTGCAAAACCTTTTGTGCGTAGCCGACGTATTTTAAGATTTCCAAGTCTGTTGCATCACTTTACGAAAATTTATTTAACTTTTGAAATATCAAATAGTTTTTTATGAGAATTGAAATGAAGCTTTTACATAGTATTTATTTCATATTGCATATATATTGTTGCGCGTTCCGCGCACTTTACTTTATTTATAAATTGTTAATTATTTACGGTAAAATACGATCTGTATTAGCTTTATCGAATCGCTGTCTAACGTGTTCGACAGGAAAATTTCGACTATACTTGATTGTCTGTCGGTATAACGGATCTTCTATTATTTCCTTCAGGGTTGTTCATCGCGAAGTAATTTTACATTACGGCGACTTTATATGGACAGCATATAGTAACAATATGTTGTAATTTATATATCTCCGACATTTTACAAGCAGTCAAGGGAAAACGTATTTTTACGTCCCCGAATGGTAATGTGTCAATTAAATAATTTTGTTTTCATGGAAATTTTTGAGATTGGTATTCAGCACTCAACGTGTTAAATATTTAAGCTATTGTTTAATGAACATTTGTTATCTTCAAAACGGGCGATTGCAATATTAGCGTTAGGGTCGAATATAACGTGTTTTTTCGTGATATGCGAACATTTAATAATCAAACTGAAGACACCTAAATATCAGATGCATAAATTGACAAGCTTTTTAATACAAGAGACGCTAAAAAGTGATCAAACTCAGCGACTAAGATCAAATGACGCCCGTTGAACAAAATGGCCGATGGAAAGGGTATCATAATAAGAAATTGCTTACGATAAGTGAAAGGAAACAAAATATTCAGTCTATTCTTTGTTACAAAAATGCAATGAAGAACTACTTATACTATTTTTCAATGACATTACGAAATACAAAGACAAATTCTATTATAAGAAAACTCAAACTTTTAAGTCTAGTAAAATTATTAAAAATTCGTATAAATGCGAATATAAGACTTACAACCCCTTCAGAAGAAAAATTATTTTTTAATTGAAAAGAATGCTCAATGACGAAAATTTTAGACTGAAATGTCACCTCTCAAATGCGCGTCAGTATGGCGCACAGTCTGATTAGTGTAGCCCGATACATGACACCAAACAACATCTAATGACAAAAATCTCTTAATACTTTTCCGACTATCCAATATTTATTATATCTATCGTACCAGCAACGATGATTAATTACGAATATTAATAATACACAAAGGTAGCAGGAAAATATTTGTGAAAAACAAGAGATCCACGTGAAGTTGTTTCGGAGGAACCAATCACAGACGACAGTGCGATGTAAACACATTTACGGGTTCAGAAACGGAACGAAGTCAAGTACGCTCGACGGAAACGGAAGTGCCTGTCATAGCTGGATACATAAACACATCGCGCTATTATATATTCACGCAACGGGTGCCGCGAATAATCTCTTAGTCGCCTTGAATTTCCTACTGGGATGCCTGAACAAATATCGCTTCCTACCTCACGAGAGTGATGTAACTATGGCGAGGTAAACACACCGCGCCTAACACCGTCGTATAAATTTTCGTTGCACCGAAATATCTCCGAATACCCTGGAAATTCTTGGTTAGGTTGGAGTTAAGCATCCTTGAAAGGCGTTAGATTGCTCAATGACTTTCCGCTGTCAACGATATAATATTCGGCGGAGCGTCTCGACGATTCGCATGAGATTACTAGGATTCATTCCGATCTTTGCAGCTCGGCATTTTCCTTAGTCTAGTATTGGGTTGTTAGGAAAGTAATTTCGTTTTTTTTGTGAAAATGAAAGACAATTTTCGTATAATGAACAAATATTTTATTAAATTATATATTGGCCATTCTGGTCCAATACCTTTTGCCATCTTTCTGGTAGTAGCATGATTCCACGCTTATAAAATGTTCGGTCTTTGCTGGCAAAAAACTAATCGAGGTGGTTTTTGACCTCCTCATTTGAAGTGAAGGTTTTACCGTCTAAAAAATTTTGCGGTGACCGGAACAAATAATAATCCGAAGGTGCCAGATCTGGAGAATATGGTGGGTGTGACATTGTATTCCTTTCAAGCTGTAAAAGCTTTTGGCGAGTGACCAAACTTGTATGGGGTCTCGCATTATCTTGGTGGAACACTACACCTTTTCTGTTGATTAATTCTGGCCTTTTCTGTTGAAGTGCATCATTCAGTTTGTCCAGCCGATGACAGTAGACTTCCGAATTAATTGTTGTGTTATCCGGTAAAAGCTCAAAAAAAAAAACGATTCCTTTAAAATCCCACCAAACAGACAGCATCACCTTTTTTTGATGGATATTGGCTTTGGAAATGCTTTGAGCCGGTTCATCTTTTTTGCTCCATGATCTTTTGCGTTTGACATTGTTATATACAACCCATTTTTCGTCCCCGGTAATGATACGCTTCAAAAATGGATCATTTTCGTGACGTTTGAGAAGCGAATCACAGACGTCAACGCGACGACACAAATTTCTCTCCGTGAGAACATGGGGAACCCATATATCGAGCTTCGAGGTTAAATCCAGGCCTTTCAAGTGGTCATAAATAGTTGAATTTGATAAATTTAGCCTCTCACCAATCTCACGTGTTGTTATTCGCCGGTTTGCATCAACTAATGTCTTTATCGTGTCTTTATCAGCTTCAACCGGCTTTCCAAAACATGGTGCATCTTCGACATTAAAATTGCCGGATCGAAATTGTGCAAACCAGTTCTGGCACTGGCGTACTGTCAACACATCTTCTCCATACACATCGGTTAATTTCTTTCTAGCTTGAACAGCATTTTTACCTTTTCTATAGTAAGAAAGTAAAATATGACGAATATGCTGCTTATTGCTCTCCATATTTAAAAGGGCACTAACCAGAAACTACTGCGTACAATCAATTCAACTTTTTCGCACACAAGCCATGCTATATCAGCTCTCAAAATATATAATGATTATGCGGCTTAAGTGTGAAGTTGGGTGCAAAAAAATCCAATAAAATCAATACAATAAAATCCTCTGTCGGGGAAAAAATGAAATTACTTTCCGAACAACCCAATACATCGATACGAAACAATTTCTACCTTGGAATTTGCCCTAAAAAATTACCGAATTGAATTGATAAGCGTCTCGCGTCGCTGATAAGTAAAAACATCTCCAAAGGAAACTTGATTGGACAAGTCACCGAGTTTGCTGCTCAAACTGCGAAACGTTATCGTAGACTCTGTGCTCACGATCTACTTCCGAAAGAGTCCTCATTAAGAAACCTTCGGCGTCGAGAGCATTTTACTCGAGCGTCCCAATTTGTAAACCGTTTGCGTTGTTCGTCGAGCTGTTACGCTAAATTTATTTACATATTTACTATTACTTTAGCGATAAATATATTGATTGAAAATAAGACGATAGAATTGGCAACCGGAAGTACTCTGTCTCAAGATGGAGGAAAATAACCGAATACCTGTTAACTGTACCGTCGCATAGTGGCCCGGATCGAAATATAAGAAAAGTATTGAGAGATTTTTTTCACTAGATATTGTTTGGTGTAATGTATCGAGCAACAGTAATTAGATTGCGTCATACTAACGCACATTTAAGACGTGACATTTCAGTCTACAATTTTCATGCAGACAATTTTTGGTATTTCGTCAATCGTGTCAATAGTAATACTAGTGTGACAGTGAGTGAAATTTTTGGAAAAATTAATTATGTTTTGCAATGTTACTGCGAAAAAAATTTATGGTGTTTATGGTCAAGAGGCTTTATCAAATGCAACAGTATGTTGATAGTTTGTTCGCTTCCATTCTAGAAATTTTGATATTAAAGATGCAATTCGCTCTTGTCGACCAATCCCTGAAAATGTCGATGAAATAATGCAAATGGTTGGATTCAAAAAAGGACTGTAAAAATCACTTGTCCAAATTTTTAACCGATAAA
>CM052096.1:11737256-11772301 GCA_028453745.1 Agapostemon virescens | reverse complement strand
TGCTAAGAACCAAACAAATACGAAAATATTAAAGAATGATTTTATAAATAAACAGTGAACAAGTTTTCTTGCGGTAAACGTGAAATACCTCGGTCAGGAAATAGTACACGATCCAAAATGTATAAGAGTCCATTTCTTCCGTGATACATCTCCGTTTTTAAGTTCGCCTGATTCACAATAGTACCGCTTGGACCACAATTCAAAGTCAATTCCTGTTGTTGTATCGTGATCGCGCGATACTCCGAAATTACGGTTGGTACACATACAGGATGCGCAACGATGTGATATGCAATTAACGCTGCGGAATATACACAATGTATCCCATTAACGTTTTGTTTTTATTTAATAACGAATTATATTTTGTATTATTTTACAACGGTTCTTTTGGAACCGTTTTGAACACAAATTTTGTACCATTCAATGCACCAGGATTGGTCATCATGTCGTTTAACTGTTGTTCCGGAATATGGCGGAAAGCGTCATCCGTGGGCGCAAAAATTGTACAGGGCACATCGCTGTACCTAATTCTACTAATCCATTCGCTGTTCGCAAGTGCTCTTAAAAATATCCCGAATCTACCATCTTTTGCAGCAAGTTCAATTATATCCGAATTTTCTGACAAAGCAAGATCCAGTACTCCATCGATTACGTGCACGACGCCATTCGTGGCGAATTGATTTTTACGAACAATTCGATGACAATTTACAGTTTCCATCTACGCAACAAATAGATTGAACAATTGGTCATGATTAGTCGTTTCAAAGTTACGATAAACTTACATGTAACATGGAAAATACTTACTCCGTTGGAAAATTTATTGATTCTTAAAACATTTCCCTGCAATCTCGACGGAATTAAAAGATTCGTCTGCCAGTGATTTGAAAGTATGCGTCTGTCTACTATATGATTTGCTATCAGATTTATATAATTGTTACCATCCAGCAGCCACTCTGGCAGAATTTTCTTCATCCTTAAGTAGGTCTGAAATATTAAACAGAGATAATACTTAAACGAACGATTAGTTCTTTGAATAGAGTTCTTCTTCATTTCATTCCTGACCCGTCCTTCGATATACTTGGATAAATGGAGTTTTACTTTATGTATATCAAACTAACATTAAACGCTTCTTCGGAGGGAACAAAAATCGTGACAGGAGGTCCGTTCCGTAACTCTTCTGCCAAATTCGACGTCTCAATCAATCTTGCAAATTTGGTCGATGCCACGCGTCTTGTAGTTTCGATAACATCGATTAATGGTTTTACTGAAAGTAAATGTAGATATAAAATATATAATATGGAAAGATAACATGGTTAAAATATACGAATAAAGTTGATCGAATATAGACAACAGGGTCGACTACGATACCTCCTATGCATCCGGCATGCCCTGCGACTTTATAATATCCTGCACAGCACTCGTATCTTACGGATCTGTAAAACAAAGACGTTCATTAAACTATGTCAACAATTTTCATAAACGTAAAACACAATTAAACTTACGTCTGCTTGCCACAAATATTTCGAGGATTCCATTCTCTGCTCTCCGTGTAATAATTGTAATTTATGTCGTCGTTCATTTCTACAGCGCATATATTGGGTCTACAGTGACAAATATTTGACAAATATCCAAAATAAGTTATATTTTTTTAAGTGGAAACGCTAACACACTTTACCGACCGAAAATCTATTAATAAGACTTTCAATAATTTTGCTGTAACAAAATGAAGCTTCAAAATTACTTTTACATTGTAATTTTTAATGAAATTATTAGACAACGTTACTTAGGAAGCTTTGTTGATTCGCAATAAAAATTGCTGTCAACGTTGAGAGATCCATCAAAAAGTTTTCAGTCATGAATCATGGACCTTGAACAATTCTAAAATAATATCCGGTCGGTAAAGTATTAACAAGACGATATTTGGTTTTATAAGTACGGCAGGATTGATTGAAAATAAGATATTTTTAATTGCATTGAATCACAGAAGTTTTCAATGAAACCTGTACTGAACATTTTCGTTTCACTACTAGTCGTGACAAAAATTATTATTCATATTTGTGTATATATGTTATTCATATATGAGTCTACAAACTTGTCATATGTAAAGCCAATAGTCATACCAAAACATGTTCATTTTTCATAATGTACAAAATGACAAAAATTGACACTAATTTCATGGAGGATTTAATCACCCCCGAACATTCAGAAAATTTCTGTGGCAATGTATTGGGTTATCCAGAAAGTTTGTGCCCATTTACTCATCGGAAATCGATTATTTATCGATTTGTTTTGATATATATTTATTAAAAATAGAAATGAATCGGCACGAACTTTCCGGACAACCCAATATATCATCACCTTCATCGTTAGAAATATTGTATATGGTTTAGTTACATTATTCAAGGATTTTTAACAATCTTGTGCAGGTAGCTTTACAATTTTATGTTCGACAAAAACCAACAAAGTTCGTCACTTTATTCATACTTTTCCAAAATTTCATTACCCTTTATACGATATTCAATTAATATTATATAATATAGTATTATTCATATTTAGTATACGCTCAAACAATTTGTCCAATAATTATATTCATGGTTTTGATCGAATACTTTTTGCCAGGAGTAGTAATATTTCTAATTTGTACAGTTAATTTAAAAAATCGATCACCATAATCGAAAAACCTTTTAGACAATTGATATTTTCTTTTAGAAACTTGAATATACTATCGATTGTTATTTGCTCGGTTTTAGCACTTTAACTGGCCAACTAACAACCTCAAAAATTCCACAAAATCAAAGTAATTCATTTAATAAAGCAACAATGGAAATCTTAAAATGTATAACACAGTTATCCTTTAACCTTCTCGTATTTTCCAGATATCAATTAAATTAGGTGCAACGAGTATATTAACGTAAAAATTTATTTTTAAACTTGGACAAATAATTCTATCATCCATATGTGGGTGACATGGCAGTCAAAGTGTTAACGTTTCAATATTAAATTCTCACCCTGCCCTTTGCGTATTATTAACATTCCACCACGGAGTTTTTCGAATCGCACAAGTCGCGCCGAACATCACGAATAACGTTAATATTTTTATGAAATGTTTGTTAAACATGACTCAGCTAGAAAAATATGAAAACTAATACAAACTTATTTCGCTGAATGAAAGCTTTCTATGGAAACGTCCGGGATCGCGACAATTTATATCTTAAAGGATGTACTCCCACTCTGACATCTTTGCTTCATCTGTCTGTCGAAACTCGTATCGATGTTATCTTTAAGTATTATTTTTCACGGAACATCTAACAAATGCATTTGACATCTGTCGAGAATCGTGTGGTAATATGATGAATGGAAACGCAGATTTGACTGTTACGTAGAAATTACGTGCAACCACGGAATGTCGTGCAGACGTTCATCAAACATGGCGGACGTATTAGACATTATTCATTATTCTAGAAATGTATCGTATAAAGTCAACATTAATATCTTTGACATGGTTTCAATCGAACTAATTGCTTCATAGATATTTAGTAGATCATCAGAACTTTTCAAATCTTTGCATAAACATATTTTTTTTTATTAAATTCAATGAAACTGTAACGAGCATCGCACCGAGATAAGAATCAGTGTATTCTCGCATTACACGTGTGCGCTATCTACAGTGAACCCGATATTGCTCTACATATAGACATCACTCATAGCCATCATTACTAGAGGAATTACGTTACCTCCCAACGGATATACAAAGGGGCCCTATAAATTGACCAGTATCCTACATGCTTTCAAAATAACCCGCACCGAGCGTTCCAATTGCGATCTGTATTTTTGACGAATAAGCTGAATGTAAGTTCAACCATCTCGTAGTCGTTTATTGATTTGCCAACAGATCTCAAGGCGAGCGTACATAGTCTATTATGCACTAATTTGATGAGCAGAAATTTACGAAGGCGAAACGTGACTATGCAATTCGCAATTGAGCGATCCACCGAAGATCCACGATTCTCCAAGCTGCTTCCATGAATTTCAATATTGGCCAAGGCTGCAGAACTGGAACAATCATCTTTCGCAAACTAGGTCTATCCCCAAACTTCTTCGTCTCTCATAACGCATCGTTTCATAGACCAATCGTACAGACAAAGGAGTTGCCTTTTGATACGACGTTCACCAGACATAATGCTTTTTCTGTGGCCATAAAGCCACGACGCCATTAGCTCATTACGATTTAACGATTTCCAACGGGTCACATAATCTAAAATTGCATTTTTAACTCGAATTCGTATCACTAACCAAAACTAGATTTTGGCGAAACAAAAAATGGCCAAATTTACGAATCCCCGTACTCGTTTTGGAACCGGTTTATCTGTTCTATTGGGTTGCTCAGAAAGTAATTTCGTTTTGTTTTTGTGAAAAGGAAAGACAATTTTCGTATAATGAACAAATATTTTATTAAATTATATATTGGCCATTCTGGTCCAATACCTTTTGCCATCTTTCTGGTAGTAGCATGATTCCACGCTCATAAAATTTTTGGTCTTTGTTGGCAAAAAACTGATCGAGGTGGTTTTTTATCTTCTCATTTGAAGTGAAGGTTTTACCGTCTAAAAAATTTTGCAGTGACCGGAACAAATAATAATCCGAAGGTGCCAGATCAGGAGAATATGGTAGGTGTGGCATTGTATCCCATTCAAGCTGTAAAAGCTTTTGGCGAGTGACCAAACTTGTATGAGGTCTCGCATTATCTTGGAGGAACACTACACCTTTTCTGTTGATTAATTCTGGCCTTTTCTGTTGAAGTGCGTCATTCAGTTTGTCCAGCTGATGACAGTAGACTTCCGAATTAATTGTTGTGTTATCCGGTAAAAGCTAAAAAAGAACGATTCCTTTAAAATCCCACCAAATAGACAGCATCACCTTTTTTTGATGGATATTGGCTTTGGAAATGCTTTGAGCCGGTTCATCTTTTTTGCTCCATGATCTCTTGCGTTTGACATTGTTATATACAACCCATTTATCGTCCCCGGTAATGATGCGCTTCAAAAATGGATCATTTTCGTGACGTTTGAGAAGCGAATCGCAGACGTCAACGCGACGACACAAATTTCTCTCCGTGAGAACATGGGGAACCCATATATCGAGCTTCGAGGTTAAACCCAGGCCATCCAAGTGGTCATAAACAGTTGAATTTGATAAATTTTACCTCTCACCGATCTCAGGTGTTGTTATTCGCCGGTTTGCATCAACTAATGCCTTTATCGTGTCTTAATCAGCTTCAACCGGTCTTCCAAAACGTGGTGCATCTTCGATATCAAAATTGCCGGATCGAAATTTTGCAAACCAGTTCTGACACCGGCGTACTGTCAACACATCTTCTCCATACACGTCGGTCAATTTCTTTCTGGCTTGAACAGCATTTTTACCTTTTCTATAGTGAACAAGTAAAATATGACGAAAATGCTGCTTATTGCTCTCCATATTTAAAAGGGCACCAACCAAAAACTACTGCGTAGAATCAATTTGACTTTTTCACACACAAGCCTTGCTATATCATCTCTCAAAACATATAATGATTATGCGGCTTAAGTGTGAAGTTGGGTGGAAAAAAATACAATTACTTTCCGAACAACCCAATACAAAGCAGAGTGTCGACTAACAATTGATTGAAGCAATTGTCCGAGCAATTGAAGAACTAGATCGCAAATATAGGTAAACGCGTGCACGTCTTGGTGGAATCGGTGTTCTCCGATCTGCGAGTAGAACGGTAAATAAACACGATCTGCTGCGATATAGTTTGATCGTTTGAAAAGGGGTACGCGTCAAGGGATGAACCGTTCGCGTTCTCCATTTAGAGCAATTTAACCGATGCCGTGGATCCAATCGACACGGGTCTATTTCTACACGAAACAGACTCGTGTGGTACATATTTTTCTCCCTTCTGCTTATTCAGTGCCGTGCGACCCGTCGCGATGAGTGCCTTCTTCCTGTAGCCGGCCATCTCTTTCGTTCTTGGTCCAGCCTCCCTTTCCTCTTTCGATGTGCACCCTGTCCCCTCTCCCGCGCTCTAATCAGCTTCCTGGATGGGGCACATTATCTACGTGACGACGGATCGTAACTACGCGATACCCAGCCAAGTCCCGGGGTTTCGATCATACGGTAGTCACTCGGCTGTCCATCGCGCGTAAAAGACCCGCCAAGATCCGCGGTTACAGATGTGTCACTGAGCTTGTTACACGATTCCGCGGGATCCAGTGCAGTGATCTTGGAACGGTGCGTCGGTTACTACGGACTCAGGTGTGACCTTCTCTGAAGGATCTATTCTTGTAAACGTTCTATCGACCCGTAATCAAGTTCCCTGCTGCCCGATTTAGTGTTTACTAACCATTAGAGTCGTCTTTGGTATGTAGGTTGCTTGACGGAAAGTAGACCTCGACCGAGCGCAGCTTAACGCACAAAGGGCCGAAAGTACTTCTCTATCATACTCCAGTTTATATGATGATAATCCTTTTCGTTTTGTAAAACAGAGATGCCACGGCCGTCGAGGACCGCGGGATGGTAGAAAACGTGATTGTGATCTTCCTCGTGCCTAGAGGAAGACTTTACAAAGACTCTTAAAGCGACCTGTTATCGAATTAGCCGCGATGTCGTTGTCGCAACGTATATCCGGGGCTGTTGCAGTTCTCAGGGGAACTTCGGAATTCAAGGAGACTCACACGTGAGATTCGTGGGCCATCGGCCATTACTCTTCGCGTCTATCTTTTCACTTACCAGGAACGTATTTCCAGGTCATGTGTCGACGAGATCGAGAAAATACCGACCGAGGACGAGAGCAAAGTGCGTCATCAGATGACGCCGCTCGACAGATTGCAAATTGTTAGTAGCCGCTCTATTATCTTTCGAAATTTTCCTCTTGCACAATCGTATCTAATGGGTTCGCGTCGAACATGAATTTCACTGCAGGTGGTGGATTGGATACAGGAGAATTTGCTTCTCGTCTTTACGGTGATCGGCGTTTTCTTGGGACTGATTCTAGGATTTCTTGGTCGGTTAGCCAATCCATCGCCACCGTCTATCGCTCTCTTCAGTTTTCCTGGAGAACTCCTTATGCGAGCGTTGAAGATGTTTATATTGCCTCTGATCGTTTCTTCGCTAGTCTCCGGTGATTATGTGCAACGTCTCGATCACCGAACGACCGATAGAGAACCGTTATCTTTCTACAATGTACCTGTCCCTTTTATCATTCACCAGGAATGGCGCAGCTGGACGCAAGGAGCTCCGGTCGAATGGGCTTCAGAGCTTTGACGTATTACACGGTGACCACCGTTCTCGCGGCGATGGTCGGTATTTTGATGGTGTTGCTGATCCATCCTGGTGATCCAAGTATCAAGTCCACGATAAGCGCGCCCAGGCCGGACGATGCGAAAGTCTCGACGCTGGACGCTATTCTGGACATAATTAGGTACAGAGGAGACGCGGGGCATGATGTCCGCGATCGCCAGTAATGAGTATCATATTTTAGAAACATGGTGCCGGATAACTTGATGCAGGCGTGCTTCCAGCAAGCGCAGACCATTTATGTAAAGAAGAAAGTGCTGGTCGTAGTGAACGCGAATCAGAGCGATTACGTCCTAGAGCCAACATTAATCTATAAAGATGGAACGAACGTGATGGGCATGATAGTATTCTGCATCACGTTCGGCCTTGTCGCCGGCCAGATCGGTCCACGCGGGAAATTGATGGTAGACTTCTTCGTGGTGCTGAACGAAATAATAATGAAACTCGTCAGTATCGTTGTGATGTGGTAAGCGATCAAATCAGAGCATAATCTCACGATTGGTATTCTCCTCCCTGCATTCAGTGATTAGACGAAGCAATGTCGGTTCTAGTCTTAATGTCACGCAGGTACTCTCCATTTGGCATCATGTGTCTGATAGCCGGGAAAATAATGTCGATCACCAATTTGGCAGCAACTGCACAGATGTTGGCTTTTTACATGATCACTGTGATCCTCGGTCTACTGATCCACGGTGTGATCACCCTGCCAGCGATATATTGGTTCTTAACGCGTAAAAATCCTGCTGTATTCTTCAAGGGTATGTTACAGGCTTGGATTACAGCTTTGGGGACGGCGTCCAGGTAATGGGTTCATCGAATCCCTTCGAACTATCGGGAACTTTGTAATCGCCATCTTCTTGGTGGTTTCAGTGCGGCAACTTTGCCGATAACTTTCCGCTGCCTCGAAGAAAATAATAAAATCGATCCTCGAGTGACTCGATTCGTGGTAGCGGTTGGTGCTACAGTGAACATGGATGGAACCGCGCTTTACGAGGCCGTTGCTGCGATTTTCATCGCTCAAGTAAATGGAATTTCATTAGGAATAGGTGAAGTTATAACTGTAAGGTGTGTAACCATCCGCGTAACCATGTTACAGTTTATTACATGATTTAAGTTAATTTATGTTTGCTTTTGTAGCCTTACAGCTACCCTGGCAAGTATAGGAGCGGCAAGCATTCCCAGCGCTGCCTTAATAACTATGTTAATCGTACTCACTGCTCTGGGCTTGCCCACCAGCGATGTTTCTTTGCTGTTCGCTGTCGATTGGCTATTGTGAGTTCTTCTTTTTGCATTGACAACTTCGAGAAGATTCTACATAATATTTTGTTGTTTAAAGGGATCGCATTAGGACATCCATAAACGTTCTGGGCGATGGTTTCGGAGCTGGGATAGTGTACCATTTGAGTAAAGACGACCTAGACAAGATGGATCAAGAACGAAAACTGGAAGGCCTTGAAACGGGTACACCTCTTGAGGATATCTCGGAGAGTTGTCGGTGCGTCAAGGCACAATCTCCTGAAGAGAGTTCGGAAACCAAAATCTGATAGATAGGAATGCTGATCTTGTTTTTTGCGGAGATTTTCCAATTTCACAAGCGGCGGCGTCAAAGAAAACTGTGCTCACCTACCCCGCGTTGTTTAGTTGAAATTGTTGCAACGGCGAGGAAATTGATAGAGATAAAATATGTTTCACTGCCGAAGATATCTTGAAACATGAACACCGTTGTAACTTAATTAATGGTATCGTTAAAATCATTGTTAAATATTCAATAATAATATTGTAATGGTCGGATATGCAAAATGCAATAAAAATGTGAGCATGCCAAGTACAAAGCGATATTGTTATCTATTGTTGACAGCCTGTTTACGATATTATAACGATTCTATCGTTTTCAATAAGAGTTAATTGAGATTTCTATTATGTAGACAGCTAAACGCAAGTTTTTACGTTCAATGCATTACCTGAAGAGTATGACGTTCTTTGCTCATACGACTAGTTAAAAAGAAGAAACAAGTAAAATATTTCAAGCATTTTCAATGTGTTCACTCACTTGTTACACATTAAATAATATTTATGTGGAAAAAAATTGATTAGATTTTATAACATTTTGTTTACAATGTTTGTGTATTGTATCTTGTTATTTATTGTATGCATAGTATGTGATCCGTGAAATAAATAGACATATGAAAACAAATACTCATTCAGTGTTAGCATTTAGAAAAAGTTTTAGCAACCTGTGTTTAATATGGTACGCCGATATGGCCAATACTTGATGCATTATTCAAGATTCAGATTAGCGCAAATCCAAAGATGAGGACAGGAGTGGAAACCCGTGAGGTTAAAGAGAAATGTACAGAAAGCAACAGAACATTCCATAGAGACTGCCGTATTGGGCAAATTTCAAAGTTTATTCTTACGCATACAAGTTGTGTTGTAACGACTTCACCGTTTACATTTTCAACAGGATGTAATAATGAACAAAATCGAACAAATAGAACGGTGGAATAGATATATTTTTGAAAGGATTTATCCTATGTACACAGATATACAACACATCACGCTGTGCTTTTTTGACAGTGTCATTACTCTGGCTAGTAACTTGAAAATTGTTTGTGATATATTTAATTTATTAACGACGCACCTATTTAGTTAAAAAATATAAATTCTTAGAATTAATTATCCTTTGGATCAGTAGACATGTACCATGCCATATAAAAATCTGATTATGCATTGAGGAAAATATGTAAACGTACAAATTTTAGACATATACAGTGGATCCTGGTTAACTGAGACACAACAAGATTGACTAATTTGTCCCAATTTAGCGTGTTATGGTCTGAATAACTTTGTATTCAAAATTTTTGTTTCCATTTCTCATTATTTGCCCTAAATCAGCAACAGTCCCGATTTAGTGGCGTACCACAATCCACTGTATATTAATTGAGCGAAGATATAATGTAACTTGCTTGTGGTTGTACACAAGCATTTGAATATTTTGAAAGGATACGTCCAAAATAGCACATATGTCTGTTATATAAGTAATACTTCCTGTTAAGAAAAATATTTATTTAAAAAATTATGTAATATTAACCCTCCAAATGATATGCCAGAGACATTGGTGACTCAAAATTTGAGCAGTATATACATAATGATGGAATAGGCAACTCAAACAACAATGAATATTAGTGACCTATCAATGTGAATCAGAAATGACTCTGACATTTTACTCTGTGTTGTCAATAGTGCCAGAGTTACACACATATTTTACGCTGATCTAAAGGATACAAATAGACCTCCAAAAAATCCGCTTGTTAAAAGATTTCGCCTACTTATAAAGTATTTCTTCCATTGACCCCCAGCTTTTAGCAACAACATTGCCTATAAAATGTATTACAGTGCCATGAAAATTCCTTTATTGTTTTTAATTAACTATCTTACCCATAATCCAAATACTGCAAAAATGTAGAATCCAAAACCGTATAAACCTGTTAATCCTAATAAACCAGCTGTACCACCTGACAAAGCTGCCATTGATATCCTACAATATTCCACAACAGCAGCATTATTTACAACAGCTGCTTCACTGTATGCAACAATTTCTGTAAAAATGAGAATATTAAATTACATGACTAGGAAAATATGTCAAGTGACAAACTGAACAACATTTAAAACATTCTAAACGAAACGATATCTTCCGTTAAATTACAAACCATTCTCTACAAGTTAAGTATGTATTTATTCTTAAACGATAAGAATGATATTATAACTTGCTATTAAACAAAAACATAACCTACAACGGATGTGAAGAGCATAGAATGAGTCAAGAGTTTCAAAGATGAAAAAAATGACAATTTAATTTATATTTTGACTATTCACCTCCTTTCTCTTGCTTTGTTTTGATTTTCCCCAACATTATTGTATTTTTGACTGTATAAATGCACGATTTATATAGATTAACCTAACAAAACATTCGTTGATGATTAAATATGTACAGCGACTGACTTTTGTCGGCTGCTTGTGCCATAACTGTGCAGTAGCGAGGTTGTTCACGACGCCCTCTTCTTTTATCGTTTTCGTTTGTTAAGATATGTAAAATGTATTAAATCGATAGGTATTTAAAATTAATTACATTAGACTAGGGTGATTAACTACTACTCCTTTGCTTTATTATATGCATACGTAATAAAGTAGTGTATATACAATATTCTCTTTATATGTAATTTCCTGTTTTATATTAGTAATATTCTTTTCTTGTTTCATATTGCAATATTAAACGTCGCATAGTGAAATGAAACGACTTGATGATCATTAAAAATCTATATAGAACATTTCCATGATACCTAATGTTTAGTTAGTCTACTGTCGAGTAAAAGAAAGAGTAAGAAACATAAAGTACAAGTAAGACACATATATACGAAACCGCAACGTAAAAGGAATAGGTAGGTCAAGGGACCGTCCTATACAGTGACAATTTTATCTTAATGTCGTAATATGACACTAGATGACTCACTAGTTATAAAAGTAGGGCGGTCTTATGAAAAATTAACTTGACAGAGTATTTCATTCCGATATCTAAAAATGCAGTTATTAGGAAGGATTTTCTAGCAAATATTTTCTTTGTATACCTAACGATAGAAATTAAAAAGTGATACATATTCTTCTAATTCATTGTGTAAGTATCAACGAGAAAGCAGTAATTCTATCTGACGTTTATAACTTCTATGGTTACTTTAAAGGAACTGTCACAACGCCAGAGACTTACACCGAAATATAAAATATCAATATTATATCAGTAATTTATTCGATTCTTGCATTTTATAAAAAATATCCTATGTATGCATGTCTTATCTTCAATAGTAGAGATTTGTACTCAGCATTGTAATTAATATCTTTTAAAGAAATGTAAGAAACGTAAATGTTGAAATATAATTTTTATCTTTTAAAATACTATCATAATTTCCCTTTCAATTGGGAACACATCAATGTCGTAGGATTATTGATGAGTACATGAAATTTATAATAAAAAATATGTAAAACAAAATGTCCAAAAATGTTATAGATTATATTAAATAAATGTTACTCACGTTCAGAGGACTTCATAACTACATTTATACAAACATTTCAAGAATAGGTGGGAAACCCAGAGGCCGGTAGAGGGAGACTGAATAACCAAGAAGTTGGCAGCTAGTGAAAAACTGTTACGGTAGGTTGGATTAGTATATGGAAACCGGACTTCCGTAGTGTCGCCATTTTGCTTTCAGCACGGCTAGTATTAGAGTGGCTGTGGATATACCATAAGACATTGTGAAACCAAGTTAACGGAGAAAAGGGCCCATAAATAATGTTAGAAGATAATTCTGTTATTAATTCTATTTAATAATTAATAATTATTACATTAATCTAATTAATAAAACTGAATAAGTAATAAAAAATATATATACAAGAGTTACAATTTTCATAAATATTTACAAAGAATAAGATACGACAACGACTCTTTTCTTCTCCAACGCTTTAGCTTCACGGTACTGCAACTGCTCAACAGATTATAGCACTGTACCCACAACTGTTATCTTGTAGATGTTTTGATTTGAATCATAGCTCCAAGGCAACTACATATTTTTTTGACATCATGGTGCAAAAACAAATTTGTTATGATACTTGTCGAATTCGGCTTAATATACAGTAAAAGATAGGTGTATTAAAATTATAGCAGAGCTCTCTTAACTGTACTATAATTGATAAAAAAATTCTTTACACTAATTATGTTTTGTGGTTCATCCTGTACATGTTGAAACACATGTGTAAACATTTTAAGTTGAAACTTTTCGACTTTTAACACTTCCAGTTACTCTATAATATAGAGGTTTGTAAAAGAAGAAGAATTATGTTGCTCAAAGATGTGGTTTGAATCGCGCGCGGTGATTTTCTTGTTCGATATCTACTTCGTACCACCGCCATCACGTAGGTGGTCGGTAATGGTTGGATATTAGAACATACGTTTTGTTGGGAGAAAGCGTTGAACAATATTGTGTAAGTTTGTTTTATTAAATTTTCACTTGCATGACAAGTTCCGATCCGTGTAAGAAGTTTGCATGCAAACTACAACAGTGTTTGAAAGGTTTGCAGATGTATTTCATTTATCCAATTTTCTGTAGCTATTGAGGTTTGACCGAAATTTTTATCACAAAACATATTTTATTTCAGATAACGTTTATCAGCCGTCACGTTGTGATACAGTTATTGAAGAAATAAGGCAGTGTTGCATTAAACACAAAAGTCGATCTATTGTTTGTGAAGGAATAGATATTTCTAAACCTTACGAACATAATACTGTGGATTATGTAAGCATAAGTCTAGATATTGTTAACAGTAGACCTACCACACACGGTTAAATGGCCATTTCCAGATTCTTTATTTGGTAATTATTGAAATTGTAAAGAATTCTTCACTGAAAATAATTAAAATCTAAATAAATTTAATTGTATTATTTTTATTAGGTAATGCATATTGGTCAATGTAGTGTTTGGTTGGTATATTAGTAAAGATCATCATAGAGTGATTCTATACCTTAGGTTTGGTAAATATTCAATCACAAAAATCTATGTTAAAAATTGCTGTTGACTTTGAAAATCCAGATCAAACAGTTAATTTTCTTTATAATTCTATCATATTCTATTCAATTTGAGGACCAATTTTACAAAAGAAACCATTGGTCGGAACATGACTGTTTTCTTGGCAATTGTGTAAAAGTTTCATTTATATTTAACCTGTCCTTATTCAAAGTGTGTTTATATTTACAATAAAAAAATATTATAAATAGCATTGTAGTGGTAAAACAGCAAGATATTACAGATTAACTTGCAAAGGAATTCCTACAAAGTTCTTAGATATACTATATTTAATACATGTATGTAGCTAAATATAGAATTTGTTATCTCCTCTTCTTTTTTTGAAGTTGTTCACTTGACATTGCTTACAAGCAAAGGACTGAAATGATAATCTTTGATTTGAAACTTTTGCACAATGGTTGTATACATGTTTCTAATGATATATGTAAAATATTAAGTGTAGATATTCAATAATATTAAAGATATAAACAGATAAAAGTTATGTACCTCAAGTAGGCAATATAAGTGCGAAATGGTAGAGTTCTGTTTGACAAAGTCGATAGCAAGACTAGTAAGCTTAGAGATCATCGAATGAAATTCTGATTGTTCACAATTTGTTCAATCCTTTCTTGTAATTGCACTTATAATTAACAGGAATCTAACTGGAATTAGATTACATTAAATTATTCACTCTTAACTTCAAACATCGAATATAAACTAAATATATTTTCCTAATGAAATAAAAAGCAAGAAATATACATGTAACAAACAATTATTTATTCAATGCATTTGGTGCTAAAGAATTTTGTGTTTTAAGTGTATCACCACCTTGAATTATGTAATCATGTATTGAAACTACAAAAAAAAATTTTAAAGAAATTATGAATAACCATGATTTAATTTGATGATCTCTAAAGTTTTTGCACTCTATTTTTTTGTACTCAGACTGTTTATTTTTATCATACTTAACGTTTATCTGTTTATATCTTTAATATTTTCAAATATTTACACCTAATATATATATATAATTAGAAATGTGTATATTATCATAGTGAAAAGGTACATTAAAATTGAAGACAATCGCCATGGGTCCTCTTGTTAGTGTTATAACAAAAAAATAAGCCATATTCTATCCTCTCTAAAGTAAGTATTCTTGTTTCTTGCTCATTTTCAGCATTCTCTTGGCCTATTTGAAGATAAAATCAAATCGAATAGCATACCTGATCAAATATACAATGAAAGTTGCTGTTCACTTTCTGTATTATATCAAAATAAAATTGTAGTATCTAATACCTATAGGTACCTACTACATAGGTATATTTACATAGAAATTTCAGGGATTAATCTATAATTCATTGCTTCTTTATCACTATTACACTATAATATTATCTCAGTGTAAATATGAACATACTGTGAATGAAAACAGTTTGATTATGATTGAAACTTTAACATCATTTGTCTGGAGAATGGTTAAATTTCTGGTTGCTTTTGTAAAATTGATGACTCAAATATCATGGAATAAAAGAAAGAATATGGACCTTTTGATCTTGATTTTTGAGGTTAATGGCAATTTTGCACTGACAGTTTTAGTAAAGTATCCACCAAGGTGAAGTTGTGGAATCACAATGTAGCGATCTTTACTAACAATATTTATGCACATTGTCTATTCAAAGAGTTATTATTAGTTTATTGTGTACAATATTCGTTAATATATTACCTTTTGAAATTTTTGCAGAGGAAGGCTCAAAAGTGAACAATGGCGCTTTTACCTGTTCTACCTATATTAACTCCTGCATATTTAAGACTATCGCAAGCACTGGATGTCTTCTCACTAGCATTTGCTATTCATTACTTACATATAACAAAGTTTCCCGCGACTCCATCAAACATAGGATATTTTAGATATAAGAGGAAGGAAAAGGCACAAAAAGATCAGAAGCATTAGAAGTACATGTGATTGAACAGTTGAATCATATAGAACAATGTACTGATATGTAGCAAATATATATAGTAATATGTGAAACGTGTTTACATTACTACTGTAATAATGGAAGCAGTGAAAAAAGCAAAAGAACGATTTAGAAAGTTCCCAGTTATTGCTGCAGAGTGCCATGAAACTGGCGCTAAGTATGCAGCATGCGTATTGGGAAAATCGAATTTGCAAAAAAATAATTGTGAAAGTGAATTCAATGCATTCAAGGCATGCTTAATGAAAGCTGCAGCTAAACATAATACAAGGTTATGAAATTGGAATTACCTTGAAGTTGTAGTTGACTTTATATTACTAATTAGTACTCCTATCTATGAGAAGTTTAGCTCGTACATTAAAAATGTATGAGTCAATATTTAAGAAACATTGTTTAATAGCCATTGTGCTTAGAACAGCTCTAGTAGTCTATACTAACTTTCACGATAAGACCTTCAGTGTTCCATACACTGATATTGATTATAAAGTTTTTACAGATGCAGCAAGGCACATAGTAGCAGGAAGATCCCCGTTTGAACGCGATACTTATCGTTATACACCGTTACTTGCTCTCCTTTTAACGCCAAATATTCTTTTACATGAGAATTTTGGAAAAATCTTATTTTCTTTTGTTGATATACTGATAGCAGTTTTGATAAAAAGAATTCTATCCTTGCAAAATTATAATGAGAAAGTGACGCATAATTACTCTCTCATATGGTTATATAATCCGTACTCTATTATTATTTCAACTCGAGGAAATGCAGATTCCGTGGCTGTTCTCTTAGTTATGTCGAGCTTAGATTTATTTCTTCGAGATAAATATATGTTAGCAGGCTTGCTGCATGGTTTATCAATTCATTTCAGACTATACCCTACTGTATTTAGTTTACCAATGTATTTATCTCTTAATAACAAAAATTTAATGCCAAACAAAAATCAGTGGAAATTGGTATCAAGTTGTGTATCTTGCATGATTCTTTTAACTATTATAAATTATTATTTCTATGGATATAAATTTCTTTATGAAAGTTTCATTTATCATGTGATCCGTAAAGATACGAGACACAATTTTTCTGTTTATTTCTATATGTTATATTTATCTGCAAATCATCTACCGAGCATAATTGAAAAAATGTTCACGTTTTTACCACAGCTTATACTGCTACTGACTCTATCATATACATACTCGAGAAAGTCAGACTTACCGTTTGCAATGTTTACACAAGCTATGGTAATGGTAATATATAATCCAGTGTTAACGTCGCAATACTTTTTCTGGTTTTTATCCCTACTACCACTTTGTCTTCCGAAATTTGGAATAAGTATCAAAAGATCTCTGTGTTTGTGTTTTATTTGGCTTTTAAGTCAAAGCCTTTGGTTATTATCCGCTTATCTCTTAGAATTTCAAGGACTAAACACTTTTACGTATATTTGGCTTTCTAGTTTATTACTTTTCTTAGCAAATATTAAAACCTTAAACGACGTTATCGTATATTATAAATATTAGAAAAATAGCATAACATAGAATTTACTTTTTGAATGAGTTTATTGTCGTGTGTTATTTCTATCGTATATGTGTGTAAAAAATTTATTGTAATTGTATGAATTATGCAATGGGCCACTCAATAAATGATGATGGACAAAATATAAAGGCCTGTGTCTAACATACACAATATTTTTTTTTTTTTTTTGATTTAAATGATTACGTCTTCAATTCCCACACGGGCTTTACAAGTCTCGCCGATGTTAACCAAATCAACGAAACGATTGGAAATAATTAGTAAACAATTTAATAGTTCTTAATTTTATTCTTGCAGGAATACAAAATACTTATTTACAGATGGTTTCATAAAGTAATAGTGGTAGATTCTTAAAAAGAATGTAGATATAGTAATAATAATACAATAATAGTAAATCTTAATGTTGTAATCTAGATCAATTGTGAGCAAGAGCATCCTTTGGATCATCTTCAGAAATATTTCTCATCGTTTACTTCTAAGCTGCTAATGTTGGTGATATTAATTATTACTGGGACATTCCTTGTCAAAAGTATACGAGAATGCTTCTCACAATTTCTGACGACACCACTCGAACGTATAGTAATTTCATAGAACGAGTATAAAAAAATACAATATATCAATGTCTCTTGTCGTACGACTCGAATATCGGGTCCGACACAAAGAAACGGCATGATCCACGGTGTGATCGCGTCGTGAACACCCCCGGCAACAAAGATAAAAAAAGAAATCAACGATGTGACACGAAATGGCCCAATCGGTAGACAGAACGAAAGAAGGGGAGGAAAACGAAACGTAAATATATATGGCTCGTAGAACTATAGATCACCACGGCAGACGATGCAACATATAAAAATAGCATTATTTTCTTTCATTGCTTTTGTTACAGTTTATTGAACTGTGATCTATGTGAAATAATCTATTTTATATCCCTCGAGGTGAAGATATAATCGATCTTTGCCTGAACCCGGCGATGTCCGGTTGAGACAAAATCATTAATGATAAATAGTAAACGGAAGAGATGACACTACATTCTGGACCCTGCAACGACTTCCGGTCGCATAGCGAAACTTTTTAAATTAGCTCAAATCATGGCATCGTTTCGGTAGGCTGTAGGGTCCGGATAGTTAACTCGGATTAGTTCATATTTACGAGAGAAATCAATCGTTACCACGCCAAGATCGTCCGAAACAAATGATCATCGAGGTATATAGAAGGAAAGTATTGTTCGAAAAGAAAAGAAACCAAACAGGGCATGTCGAGGATTCGAAACCGATACGATTGTCCACAATTTCGCTGAACGATCTACAGCAATGCACAATTAAGCATAGCTTTTGCAAATTCGGTTGAAGCACAAAGAATACATATTCTTTTGGAATTGTGGAGGAGGAAGGGTGCGTCGGACGCCTAAGTATGCACTACTGTGTATCTTCCCTTCGTTATAGTCGAGGACATCGCGCGTTAACACCAGAACTATCAAGTAATAAATAAATAATAATGACAAAATTGCATCCATTCAGATCTCGTAAAATTTTTATCGTAATGTCTGGGGCTTCAATGAAGAAATTCATTCGAAACTTTCTGCTGAAAATGTGTTTGTAACTTCAATAATTGTAAACGAAAAAATCAGGAACCAGTGATTTTGACTGGTTCGATAGTTCTAATGTTAATATTAATTACTGAAACAAAACGATATTGTTATCGTTGTCACCCGTGATCGGGGGTTGCGGACGTAGAATCTAATCGGTTGTGTGTTTCGATATCGGTTTCGGTTCCCTAGGGTACACCTCGGGGTTCGTGTGACAGGCAACGACCTTTTTATTTCAAATTACCCAGGGGGATTTCGAGTAGAAAGGGAAAGAAAAAGAAAAGCGTTCTGCCGCTCGGGTTGTTTCGTGTGCGGAAAGCACGAACAGACACCAGCGTTCGCGAGAAGACACCGAAACCGCTGAAGTACATTTCGCGAAGCTGCAAAAGCGAGCACAACGATGCACATGTGGGTATGTGTGTGTGTATGAGAGATATACAGCCCTCGCGAAACGGCATGATATTTTTGAAAAACGACGCGACTCGCATCCGAACCGCTTGTTCCTTGGTTTCTTTTGCGACGCGTCAAAGGCTTTTGTACTTTTGCCATTCTTCTCCTTTCGCTTCCGATAATCGCTTTTAATACGTTCTTATGAAAGGAACGACACAAGCACATTTTCGCGAACGGGATCGTTGTATGCACGGTCGTGGATTGTTTCGCGATGAACGGTAGACAAATGAAATCGAATGTGACGGGGTGGAGAACGTGAAACTGTGGAAGGTATTATATGGCAAAGTTTTAATAAAATATGTTAACAGCGGTGATACACATTACACTGTACGAGAAATATAAAATAAACGGCACTAGCTGCTTATTAATTAGTACGTAAACCAATCAATTATAAATAATAATAAAAATAATGATGATAATCGTAAACGTGTTACGGCGACGTCCGATGGATGGTCAGATCGGTTAAACGAAATGTACACCATAAGTATAAAAGATTTCGACGATGGATCGCGATTGATTACACAAACAGAAACCTATTTTAATAGAGTCGTATGTCGGTATACGTAATTGTACGTAGATGACAGCATCTACATCGATACGAGTAATTAAAAGAATAATGAAAAAGAAGAATAATTAAAGCACTCGGGTGCAACGCACGGATAAATGCATCGACTTACACGGCATAAACTCAATTAATATACATAACATTAAAATAAACATTTCTTTGGTCTCGTCGTTGCCTTTCTCTTTTTTTTCCTCTGTTCGTCTCCGAAGCAACTAGGAAAGAAAAGGAACGTGTGTCTGGTCTCGAGAAATCTAATCCACCGCGCGTGGAAATTTAAAAACAAAAAAAAAAACGAAAGAAAAGAAAAGGGAAACAATACTTGGAACACAACGAAAATCGATTGAAAGGAAGGGGGGTCTCGTTGGGCAGAGAGGAAGGGGTTGAAAGCGAAAGTGCAGATCGTATCGTACAAGCACGATCCAATCGATGTGTTTCATCTATCGACTGTCGAAACGTTGAAAAATTGAAATAGCGACAGATCACTGTATTTTTCTCCTTTTCCGTTCCCCTTTTGTACTTCACATTCTTGCGGCAGTTGGGGTCGAAGGAATTCGCGACTGCTCGTAGATTCACGCGCACGTATTCCCGTGCTTTCTCTTTATCTGCTTTGCTACACGCTTTTAAAACGTTTCAACCGCAGCGAGAAGTCGCGAACTTCTTCAATTACATCGCTCGTAGGATCACGTGGCAAAGTAAGCTTTCCCGCCACGTTCGCGGGAGTATTTATCGCGTCGTTGCAACACGATCGAAACCCCGAGTAGTTCAGAGGCGTAGAAGGGAATGAAAAACGTGATTAGTTGATGGCTACTCTCGGAATAAGAGGGTGGGATTGTTGGCACACTGTCGTTATCGAAGGGGGTAAATTTTTTGTTGGATTCGTTTCTCAAAAAAATTTCTTTTCTCTCTCTCTCTCTCTCGCTCTCACTCTCTTTCTCACTCATACACACACGCACACGTATTTCTCTTACTCTCTCTCTCTCTCTCTCTCTCTCTCTCTCTCTGTCTCTTATCTCTTCTTCTTTTTTTCTTCTTCTAAATTTGTCTCTTTCGCTAACGGAAGATCTTGTGCGAATGCTGCGTGATCTTCTCCGCGGACGTCGTTTTAGTGCCCAACCGATCTTTAATGCTACAGGTACATGCGAGGAATTCGGGATTGAACTTCAGTTGAACCGATACGGAGACGAAAGGTACGTTTCAATTGTATCGTAGAAGTCGAATCATTATCAGAGCGTTTTTAACCTATTAACCAGCTGTCTCCCCGAACTCCGATGCTCACACGAAACTAAACGAATCGTTAGAAGTTGTTTAAACGATCTAGCCAACGTTAGCCCGTGAAAGACGAAAATAAGACGCTTAAAATCTGCTTCGGCATGTTTAAGTTTACGACACGTAAACGAGCGAATAGAAAGAATTGAAAACTCGCGACTTTCGATTTTTCCCAACTAATTACAGCTGCCGTGAAACCCTATCTTCTATCAATTTATCAAGTTGTTTTTTTTTCTAGCGTGCTGGTCATCGATTTCCGTATCGCGTCCGCGGCGATTCAATCCCCTCGGGCAGCGCGTTAGAACTATCGCACGAAAGAAATGTCCAGAAACAGCGCGACTGTTCTTCCTCCCCGTTGCTTCTCGTATGGAAATCTCGGTAGTGTCTAGCTAAACGTTTTCGTAGGCTATCATACAAAGTAATGTACACTAAAAAGGATGATTCGCTGTTCGTAGTTCACATTTCTAGAGTAAAATATTTACACGGTTTTTCATCGTCCCTGTTTCACCTGTCGACCACCACCACACACAGTTCACTTGTGCACTCGTTTCGAAGGGCCATCGGTCGACTATAGTTCGCTGGTAAAAATCAACGATCCAAGTATTGGGCGTTCTCGCGCGTTCGGTCTCCCACGATCGACCGGTTTCCGAAAACTCATTCGAATAGTTCGGGGTGCCTAGTGAAATCGACCGCGTACGAAAAGGGGGCCTCTCTCTCTCTCTAAGGGGTTGTGTTACGGAACGCGTGCAAACGTATCTGTAAAAAGTAGTTATCAAATGGAGATAGTCGGCGGAACAGTGTTTCGGTGCGAAGTTCCCGTCGATTCGGTTCGGCTCGGCTCGGCTAAGCGAAGTTTGCCAATTCGGCGGGCGATAGTATCTGGAACGTACTACCGTTCGCAACGAAAAGTTCTTGCATTGATCGCGTTACGAAAGTTTCCTTCGTTATATTTCTTCCGCGTCGAGTTACGTTTTCATTCGGTTAATTTACTCTTTCTCGAAGCAAACCGTTTCTATCTTTGTCGAGCGGCGGCGGGGCGGCTCTTCTCCGATGCCGGAAAGTTAGCGCACGCGTTACCGAGATAATTGCCCATTATGACCGGGAATTTCAAGCAGAATTTCCGCGTCGTGAACACGCGTTGCTCGCGGGTCTCCATGAAGTTTCGGTTTCGATGGACCGATCATGGAGAAACCTCGTCACGGGCCAAGCGTGATAATGAAATTCCATTGTGCGCGGGGCTAATTGTTGTACCAATTTTGCGGAAGGCTAACGGGTCCACCGGAGTGTCGTGACTCCGCGCGAAAGTAATGTTCCATCGAGCGAGCACCGCGGGTGCAGAAAAGAGAAAGGAAACGAGAAGAAAAATAAAAGAAGAAGTACGATGATGGAGGAACGATGGTAATAACGAGTTAATAACGAGCCCTATTCGCGGTAATACTATCCCGCCGCGGATATCACGAACCTCCCTCATTATTACCGCGGACGTCCTGCCGTTCTCTCGCTTCTTTCTTCTTTTCTACGAGCGTCGGTTCCGACCGAAGTCACGCGACTCCTATACACCGAACCGACCAGCTGATATACGAATACGGAAACATCGCGGCCGAATCGCTGTTCGATATCTGTGTGATTCCCAACGAGTAGTCGATTTTTCACGGTTGCAGTCTTTGTTTTATTTACTTTATCTGTTTGTTTGTTTTCACTTATTTCCCAGCGGATCGGTTATCGCGTATGTTTTAAATATGGATCGATGCAGACGCGGCGAGAGATTCATGACGTTCGCTTCGAACCGCCGACTACGACAACGAGAAACATATGCACGTGCCCGTGAATTGTTCCCAAAGTTTGTTCTCGTTCGAAACGCACGAGAATCGGATGAATTCGCGGCGCGTCTATTGAAATTATTGGTCGAGATCACTACGCACTGTCCACGCTCAGAAGTTCGTACGTCAAAAAAAAAAAAAAAAGGAAAAATAAAAAGAAGAAAGAAATAAAAGAGAACTATCGCGTCATCGGATAACGGCGGTATATCGGATGGTCGTGGAATCGATCGAAATAGAAACACGGTCATTCGTCGAAATTCGTGGATCCGATCGGAAAAAGAGGATGATCGGCACGAACCAGCATCAACGCTGTCCGAAATGAACGATCGCCCGGTTTGCCCAGCCTTACGATACTCGTTGCAACAATGATCGCAGCTCACGAACCGTTAATTGGTTTTGCGACACTACTCGCATGAATTCCCGCGAAAGAAGCTTAACATCGAGAAAAATATGTGGTATATGCTATATATTTTCTATACATCACTCAGTCGAATTCGAAATAGTTTTTATAGTTAGTACCGACGCGACCTTGTTCAACGTAGTTCCATGACGGCTCGCGAAAAAAGTATTAATCTCCTAGAAAATTCACTTTGCGTTTCACAAATCGACAGGGTTCGGGGGAACCAAGCGGGTTGGAAAGGAGATGTACGGGGGAGGGGGTGGCGGGAGGGTGGTAAACGCGACCCGATCGTTTTTAATACAGCGCGGCCACGTTATCCGATTCGCGCAGAGCATGATTTACATCCTTCTCGGCAATTGGATAGATTCCTCCTCTTTTTTCGTTGCTCGTTTCCTTTCGTTTCGCGTTTTACGATCTGAGCCCAACGTCGAAACGTTATTTACACTCGGAACAATGCCACGGCACGTCCCATTGAAACGCGACTATGATTCTTCCAATTGTTTCCAGGCCACCCTCGCGCCGGGGCACGTCGATTAAATCACGAAACGCAGCCGGTCGTGTCGCGTTCGCGAATAAAAACGACTGAATCGACGGATAAATTTTGCGAAATAGTTTGTAATAGGCCATAATCCCTAGTCGTAAAAGTATGAAATGTATCAACAAATTTGGAAAACTTCCCTCGCTCACCCAGTTAGGCAATATTTTTCTCTCTCTCTCTCTCTCGTTCGCTCGCTCGCTCTTTCTCTCTTTCACGCACCCCTTCTCTTTCATTCGACCCTCTCTCTTTCACTTCCGTTATTTGATTCGCGCGCTCGCGCAACAACGGAACGATCGTTCGCTAGAGGACTCGTTAGATTGCCTACAAATTTCGCATTTTACAACACAGCATGACCGAGCCGCGGGGGTCGAACTTCCTCAGGTGAACGAGACCGGTCGCGAGCGATTGTCGGCGCGGATAAACTTTCAATGAAAAACAACCAGCCTGGTAATTGCACGAAACGAAATGATTGCACTATAGAAAAATAAACTATTCGAGGATGTACACCGTTGTATACGCTCCTCCGGACGAGGTTCCCCCAGGCAATGAGAAGGAGAACGCCGGTCTCGGGAAGAGATTCGCGCGACGCTCCGCTCGGTCTCGGAGGAAAGCCCAGCACCCGGCTCTCGTTCCTTTCCTTGACTAAAGGCGAAGAAATCGATATAATTTAATTAATAATTGACAGATAACCAATTAATACGTATAGGATGGCCACGCGGCAAGAAGGCGTAAATTCCTAAGATTCAAACGACATAAACTTTTCTAATTTTAACATCGCCCCGTGCCATCCAGTACATTGATTGTAATTACTTCCCGCAGTATACTTCGTTAACCTACTATCTTTATAATAGAAATCATGTGTCTGTATGTAGAAGATTCTTATCTTTCTTCGTTTCTTCATTTCGGCATGGCCTTGTACCGTAAAACGTTGCGTACGCGCTCCCTCGAATACAACTATAGGCGAGCAACGGTTCCGCCGCCGGTGTGTACGTGTGTGTGATTCGTGTCTTCCTCTTGTTCGTGAGTCTGTACAGTTCCGTCAAGCAAATTACACATTTACATGTAGCGCGTTCGTGTGCGTACGAGCGCTCTTTGAATTTCAATTCCCGCGGTTAGCGCGCCCGTACGCACACTCGACTTTGTTTGCGCGTTTCGAATGAGATTCTCAAAAAATCTTATCTCTCACTCTCTCTCTCTCTCATAACACGCACACTCACTCTCTCTCTCTCTCTCTCTCTCATTCGCTCCGTCTTCGCACACGCTGTGTTCTCTCTTTCGTCCATACACTTTTTCTCGGCGTTCGACGCATACGTACAAACTTTCTTTCTTTTAAATAGTTAACAGTAACATCAGCATGAACATTGTACAGAGTGATTGATGTACAATAAGCCGGACTTCCGGCGGACAGTTCCCGGTTCCGGAAACGGTGCTCCGTTGACGAGGTTGCGCGACGTCGCGACCTCGAGAACGAGCGACCGAGCAACGTCGAAATCGAAGACGCTTACAAGTGTAATAATACTACTCTGCACGATCTCGCTCGAGTCGGATCGTGGTCCCGTCGGCGCGACGTCGCGTTAGAAGGAACTGATTGTTTCTTGACGACGGGCTGCACTTACGCTCGATCGCGGAATGTGAGAACGGGGTCCTCAATAGGAAGGAAGTATCGTAGCGAATACTGATTCTATTTTCCGATCTTCGACGACCGGAGCAGACCGCTCTGTGGGAACTGTCTGCCCAGAAATGATCCACGCGTAGAGTCGGATATGCACAATAGTGTTGTTGTTATTATTATTATTATTATTTTTTTTTCATCTTTTGTCGACAGTTACAAAACTAACTAAATCTTACGAGATACGGTGAGCAATAATTCCAGTTATGTACAGAAATTATGTTACAGACGTCACAATATAAAGATATCCTCTGACAATACAAATGTATATTCGTTCTAGCCACGAACGACCATCGGCAACGCGCTTCTCCCCGTTGTCCTACCGACGGCCGTTCTATTTCGTCGTTGACGCTGACACGCTCGCTTCTTCGAGTTCTTCCGTCGATCACCGATCACCGCCGCGCGAGTAATGTGCGCCGGTTTTTACTCTGCAGCCTTCCTCCCTCGGAATCGTTTTTAATAATTGATAGGCTACCCTGTTTCGTTATTGTAATCAATGGTATTTGATCCACGCCGAACATGATCGCGACGCGCATCAGTGATATCTCCGTTTTCGTTTACAGCATTATCTTCTTCTTTTTTTTTTTTCTTCCAATCGTCGCGCTTGCTTAAACCCGAGACCGTCCCGTAGATCATCGCCGAGGAAACCGTCGGTTGATCTTACCGCGTTTAACTCGTCGTTCGAATCCTCACCGATGAACCAGGGACATCCCAAACGAACAGAGAGAAACGAACCGATCTACAATTCCGAGTAAAACAGTGAATAATTTAATAACGAGCGCAATCAAGCGAAATAACTCTCGACCGTTTTGCTTTCTTTTCAGATCGCACTTCGTTTTTTTTCTTTTCTCCTCGTCAGACGCGATCAGTTTCGCCTAAAACTTTCTTCGCTTGAATAATTCTTTTCTTTTCTGTTATTTAGTTATATCGTTACGTAATATTTACAGGAAGCCGTTCTACTCGTGAACAAGCTTATTTCAATAGAGTTTTGTTCTCGTAGCGCCACCGAACTGTAGGCCCTATGTTCATATTGACAACAGGTGTATAATATATATTTATATTTATATATATATATATATATATATATATACCTAATCATTTTAGCTATCTATT
Source organism: Agapostemon virescens (assembly GCA_028453745.1). Classification (NCBI taxonomy): domain Eukaryota; kingdom Metazoa; phylum Arthropoda; class Insecta; order Hymenoptera; family Halictidae; genus Agapostemon; species Agapostemon virescens. The sequence continues at coordinate 11,745,466 of CM052096.1, read as the reverse complement.
TTACAAACGTCGGCCCGGCAAACGCGAGCATCGTTTAACAAGCACGCGTTTACGCTCAATCGAATCATCAGGCCGGAAGGAGACACGAGATCGCGTCGGGTCTCGTCGCACAAGTCCCCCCGCGATCATCGACGATGTCGTTTTGCTCTCGTTTAGTGCGCTTACTTGCGAATACTGCGCGAGATCTATAACTTCGTTTTTCCTACAAATAAAAAAAGGCAGCGCGCGACACAGTGACGTCGAAGTAGCAGCCGAGACGTTGCCGGTCCGCGGCGAGGCGGCGTCGCAAACGATTCCGCGACGACGCTTCGGCCGGACGTCCGTCTCCATATCACATATTCAAAAAAGCGAAATACTCGACAAAGCTTGTTTGCCGCGCGTTTCAGTGTCCCTCGAACACGCAAACACGCGTGCGCGCACACGCGTTTCTCCGCCGTAAAGTAAACTGCTACTTCGACCAACGACAATCCGCGACGAGATTCGATTCGATTCCCGTTTTATTATTTCTTTTTCTCTTTTCCTCTTTTTTAATTCTTTCGTTACTTCGAGTTGAACCGCTTTAAATGCTTATCGAGATCTAAATTATGCGAATAAAAAGATTGTCGATACCGAGTGGTCTGTTCTCATTCCGAAGAGCCCCTTCGACTTACGAACCTAACCACCGTTCCTTTATTTCCCATCCCCGCGACTCTCGAACACACTTGTCTTTTCGTTGATATTCATTCATTCCTCACCAACGACTGCGAAACTACTGCATACACGGGAGAGCAATCTTATTGCTTTTATCCTGCCGATGTTATCCTTCACCGGTGTCCAGCCTGGTCGACCAACCGACCAGTCGACGAATCGGTTGAATACACTGTTCCCATGTCACGAACAAGAAGCCTTCTCTTCTTCTTTACTCCCGTTCGGTTTTCTTAAATGGAATACCGTCAAGCGAACACGACCGGATCGTTTCCTATGAACTGGACCGACGCACTACCCCTTTCCGATATACTGTCTCCCGTACGCACCATTCGTTGAAATCAACTGTTGGATATTCCCTGAATTTACCAGTCCGAGCATCGACTTCCATATTAGTCGAACTGGCAGCAGGTGCGATCGGTGTTCGTCGTTTTTCCATAGGCTCGCCCGAGGCAGCGGCCCTTATGTGTCATGCAGCAAGCCGGTCCGGAGGTTTGTAGCTCGCGGCAGTTCATTGAATAATCGCGGTATCAATTCCTGCGTAACCGGGAACGTGTCTGAAACCTATGCGGTCGTTGCTCGGCCTTTCGTGAATCCTCCTCGGCGTCGTCTCTGCGATATTGAAACCCGTCCCGTATGACTTCCTTTTCGTCAACAGTTTCGTGGCGATGTCAAAGCCGGCAAACTCCGTTAGCTCGAACGACTCTTGCCGTTTGCAACGCGACGCCGGTGATCTATCCCAGGGAATTCGATCGTGATCACGGACGGTCCGTCTGCCCGAAATCCAGGCCTCGCTCGAATGGTACGCGCGTGTCGTCGACGACTTGCAAAGTGGTTGCGCGGCGTTGATTCGATGACGCTCCTCTACAAGTTGTCGATGATCCCTGCTGGCCCTTCTCAACTGACGGAGCACCAGCTCGATGTACCTCAACGTCTCGCCGTTCTCGGTGATCCGTTGCGCCCGTCCTTTCAAACGACACTTTCGCAGGTCGTCTTTGATTCCCAGCCTCGACTCTCCTAACAGTCGTTCGATCTCCGGCGCCGTCGTGGAAGCTCGTTGATCGACCTCCTCGTTCTCCAGTTTTTCATTCCGACGGTGATCACGATAGTAGCTGTTCGCGTTCATGGGGAATGTCCCTCGCGGCTTCAACGTATTCGAGCTCGAGCTCGCATAGTAAGTCTCTTCGAGGGTTCGGCGATGTCCAAAGGCGGTGTTAATTAGGCCCGAACGTCGACGGTTCTAGTTCGGATAGACCCCCTGGCCTCATACATGCGTCGCTAACGTCCCAACGGCCGAGGTGCGTTTCACTGTCGCGACGCCGCCGTTCGGGCCACCCGTGATGTAATGCGCCGACAATGGAGCCTAGAAATGACGGGCATTATGTGAAATTAGTCTCCGCCTCACAGTTATACTCTTACATTCAAAATATTCTATTCCTGATATGATAGTATTGGGATATGGGTATAAAATAAAACTCCACTCTATTGTAAAATATGAAATAAAATTTATATATTTTAATAGCTTCTCTAAAAGCACGTTGCGAGACACGTTTTTACTCTACGAAAGAAACGTTGCTACAGACCGACACTAGAGATCAATACTGAGGAGGAACGGTCGAATATAAACAGTTGAAGATCGAGGATCCCATGCCCGGAAAATATACAATGTATGCATATATAGGTTCAACAGCCGGTTTATTCGATTCTTCCTAGTAAAGAAATAATAGATTTATTTTGTAGATAAAATTTATGAAATAAATTCCAACAGATAGGCTCTCGCTCATTGCACTCCGATTGACACTAGACCTACAGAGTATTAAAATTGACTAGTATTCATTGTCTCATAAAAATGACAAGACATAATTTATTTAGAATTACTGTGATTTTTATTATTGAGTTGTCCGGAAAACTCGTGTCGATTTTCGATTTTAATTTTAACAACTCGTTCGAAGTCGACTCAACGGAAAGTTCGTGTCGATTTTCGGTAGGCGGCATGAAAATTACATGAAAAATTTTTGATGTATGAGCCGTTTATTTTGAAAGTGGCGTAAGTCGATTTAAAAAAAAAATCGAGTTAGCAAAACAAGTAAACGTTTCAAACAATATGTCACGTTTTAAATGCGATTTTACGCTTCAGTTTTAACAAGCTTTTTTAACAGTTTTAACAAGCTTTCAGTTTTTACGTCTAAGTTGCTTTCCAGATTCCATATTGGATATTTTGTACATCTTCGCGCAAGATTGCATCAACGCAGTACGAAGCTGCGGAGATATAATGAAACGTTGTTAGAAGTTTGGAGGCAGGATCGATTATTTTGTTGCAGCTCGTCTACGAATATTCGGCCAACAACTTTGTAGTATTCATTCTTAGTAATAGAGTCGAATAGTAAAGCTGTTCTTTTCAATCATAAAATAAAGCGTTGATTAACCTCTTAAGTAAGGTTGAATTTTACGCGAATTAAGCGTTAACAATGTTGCAGTGCAATGTGTGACGAATAATATTAGTCTCTACGCGAGCACATTGAAATGAAGATTATGGAGCTAAATTACAATTTTTTTTAAAGACACGATAACTGAACAATATGAAGACAATTAACTGAAAAATATTGAAACAATTGCCGATACCTAGTTGCTACGTTACTTAGAGTGTCAAATTCCATGTCGAATCAATTGGTAAAACAGTAAAAAGTGTTAAAGTAAATAAAAATGCAGAGGGCGTAAATTTACGCCTTTCGTATATGAGCCGTTTATTTTGAAAGTGGCATAAATCCATTTTAAAAAAAATCGATTCAGCTACCATAATAGTTACATTTTTACAAGATCTTTTCATTCTGAGGCAACTTGTTACTAATATATTTAAAATCGTTAAGATTTTGTAACACGAAAATTTGCTGGTTGATGAAGCAATGAAAAAGTTTATTTTGAAAGTGGCGTAAGTCCCATTGTGAGAGTTTCAAATGGATATGGAAAATAATTATGCAATAAAATTTTATGAGATCCCAGCTTTATGTTTAATTATCAAAGTAACAGTTGAATTATTAATGTGCAATGACTTTGTTTTAAACAATGGAACAGTGCCTGTACACAGAAAATGCGATTTGTAAAAGGCTAAAAAATACTGACGATGAAAGAGTAAATTGGTTTAAAGTATGTTGGATGAGATTTTTGAGAAGCGATTCATATAAGTTATTCTGTGAAACGTCAATGAACGAGGATGCACCATTCAAAACATTGAATTTACTACCGTAACGGGGAAGACCGAAGAACTTGAATAATATCCAGTTGGCATCACTTTACAAAAAACTGAGATCACTCACAAACCTAAAATATAAGGACTCAATGGATTTATTACATTATATACCACCTGCACACCACAGTTATTTTAAATCCCTCTCGCGTACACAAACTGGAGAAGATTGAATAATAATTAATAAAACTATATTAATTTTAATGTAAAAATTATATAAGAAAGAATGGAAGTTGAATATTTTTTTGATTTTATAGCATAAAAGTGTATATGTCTATTTTAATTTCTAGGGAAATTTACTTTTCCTATGGACTTGTGGTTTCTTAAGAATTGAAAACGTCGTTTCATTGATTTTGATAATGGTGTAAGTCCATTCATAGCCATCAAAAACATATTATTTGTTCAATGTTAATTATGCTAATTGGGATGATAAATTTGACACCTTTAGAAACCCGAAAACATTATTCTATATATGTTATCTGTGTAGGTGATTTAACTAATTTATTAAACAGAAATCCGATTTACAAGACAAATCGTCAAAGATTCGGCGAAAACTGTTTATCATTTCGGTTCGCCTTTGTCTCCTTAAACAAACATTGGAATAGTAATATACAAACTTCTCGTTGATCGCATTTCACAGTATACGGGGTGTAACGCATTTTACATCTGTTACCCATATTTTTAAATTTAACACAACGCAAATCCTTCAATATTCGAGCATAAATGGACTTAAGCCACTTTCAAAATAAACGGCTCATATACCAAAACCTAAATGCGTTGCGTTTCAATTTTCCGTCGAAATCGGCATGAACTTTCCGGACAAGCCAATACAATATGTGATTGAATGAAGGAATCTATCGAATCGATTCCTAAGAAGGTAATTTTATAACTTCAATTATAGTAAAATAGAAAATCTAAGAAGGGTCGTTTGACTCACTGTGGTAGGCGTAACACTAAATGTCTGTTCTTTATGCAAATCTTATTCCTTACGTTTTGTTTCCGCAAAGTGGAGAATGTAATTTGCAATTAGTAGTAATGATAATTTTGTGCAGCTGTTGATACTCGCGTCGATGTATCAAAGGTGTCGAGAAAGGACAAGTTGAAATTGTAACAGCTAAATTATACATCTTAGGACTGGCGAAGATCTGTTGAAATGGAACCATGGGACTGAATTTAACCGTTCAGGTGGAAAATGAATTTCATGACTTGCAATAACGAATAAATTTACTTTGTACAGAATTTCATTACAACGTAACAACATAGATCCATGGAATAGACATATGTATTGTCGGAATGTTACCATACGTGTGTTTGTTTTGCCGCAGCTGACTCTCGCGTAGCAGAGGTGTCCTTTAGGACTAACCAAAACATTTCGCGATTCGACCGACGAAACCGCGCGATCGTTAGTCAATCGAACTCGAGTGTTCACATCATAAACACGTGTTGCAGCCGTCCAACGTTTTCTGTGTTACGGTCTCCTCTGTATCTCTCGACAATATATTGGACAGTCGGAAAAGTATTGAGAGATTTTTGTCACTAGATGTTGTTTGGAGTCATATATCGGGCAACACTAATTAGCATGCGTCATACCGACGCGCATTTGAGAAGTGACATTTCAATCTACAATTTTACAATTTTACAGTTTTATATTTCGTCGATCGTGACAAAAGTAATATTAGTGTGAAAATGAGTGAAATTTTACTACGAAAAAGGCAAACCTGCTGCACAAGCCCGGGAAAAATTTGTAGTGTTTATGGTGATCAAAAATTGGATGGATTGAGTTTGCGAATCATTGCTCAAACGTAATAAAATTGAACCACTTTTGAAAAGATTAATAACGGACGATGAAAAATGGCTCACATATGACAAGAATGTGCGAAAAAGATCGTGGACAAAGGCCGGCGAATCATCACGAACGGTGGAAAAACCAGGATTGACGCCAAGAAAGGTGATGTTGTGTGTTTGGTAGGATTGGAAGGGAATCAAACGATTGATTCTAAAGCTCTGCTGTCAACAATTAACCAGTTACAGCAATCGATTAAAAAAAACAGACCGGAATTGACCAACGGAAGAGGTGTTGTGTTCCATCATGACAATGCCAGACCACACACAAGTTTGATTACTTTGCAAAAATTGAGAAGCTTGGCTGGGAAGTTTTGATGCATCCGCCATCAAATTATCGTTTGTTTTGATCTTTGAAAAACTATCTTGATGATAAAAAATTGGACTCAAAAAAAGACTGAAAATCACTTGACTAAATGTTTAGCCGATAAACCATAGAGGTTTTATTCCGATGGGATTATGGCTCTACCCAAAAAATGGTAAAAGGTCATAGATAATAATGGCCAATACATATATACTTGAATGAAATTTATTTTAAATAAAAGAAACCTTTAATCGAAAAATGACAACAATCTCTGAATACTTTTCCGACTATCCAATACATTGATGTATCGACTTTTACAATTGCCAATGTAATGTTCACCAAATTAATATTGAACAATTATTGGAAAGTTAAAGTTTTCCTGTATTGAATAATTAATTTTCGCAAACTACATAAATAAAATCTAATAAATGGAAATGTTTAAATATCCGTGTTATTTGCAATTCTATCAAAAAACGTCATGGGAGGAAGTTGTACTGTTCTATAAGGCAAATAAGTAATAAATGGAAATGTTTAAATATCCACGTTATTTGCAACTTTATTAGAAAATGCCACAGGAGAAAGTTGTACTGTTCTATAAGGCAAATAAAATGGTAAAATAAAAAGAATTTTCAAAAACCAAATTTTCGAAATTTCAAGGTTATCGTTATTTTCTCCAAACAGGGTTAATTATATTTTTCCATTATATTATTGAGAAAGAAAAAGAAAAATCTAGCGGTATATAATAAGTTACAGTTACAAATTTGAAATATAGTTAAAATATTTGATTTAGATGCGCCACGTGATCCTTTTATCCGATCGATCTCGAACTTAGCACAACATTTTTTCTTGGAGAAAGGAACAATCCTGGCGGGTAGCGTGCATTGTATCTCGATAACAATTTTTCTTCAAGCATAACTTAGGTTCACCGTAATATATGTATACATATGACAAAGCAAAATAAAATTACAGATTTACTAAATACGTTTAAATACGTTTAAAAACAACCCGAAGTTTCAGTGGCTAAATCAGCAATTTGATATGGCGTACCAGCCTCACTTATAGCGCATTCACGACAGACTAATTATGCGAGACTGCGAAATTTCCGAGAAAGTAAATAGTCAACGGTATGCATTTAAGTGTGAAACGTAAACATACCGTATGCAAAGTAAGCTTCAATATTAATGGCGATTTCAAATAATTTTCTGAGAGAACGATTAACTTTCATCTCACGGTTACTTCAAGTTTGTTCATCTCGATAAATAGAACGCAGTACAATCGTGAAATAATTTAATCTTCGAAAAGTCAGTCACGGTCAATTTTGCACAAAACAGTTTTCAACAGATCTTCGTCGATTCTAAAGTGTAGAATTTAGCTGTAACAATTCTTACGCATAACTTCTTGACTACCTATACGCATTAATCGCGACTTCGCTTCAACAGTTGGGGAATTATAGGCGAGAAATCTTAATCGGATATCTTGATCGTTGCAAAAATCTCGGATCTTGCTTGGAATGCCGATCTTGTTATCGTGCAACGAGCGAGTAAGTGTCTGCAATAATTGTACTTTCAAAAACTATACGATTCGCGATAGACTCTGATCTTTTCCTCGAATCGTTCTCCAAGCGACTCGTTGTTTACCAGGTTTGTAAATATGAAACCTGAATTCACCCATACGCGGCGCTAGGTGTCAATGTGGTTACCACCAAACCGCGTCATCGATGCCATTTTCTTGTTTTGACATTGCAAAACTTGTACCATTTAACGCTTTGACTGCCATGTCACCCATATACAGGGTGTCCCACGCAACTGGAACAAGCTGTACCTCCTAAATGGTTGAAAATAGAAGAAAATGTTATAAGTAGAAGTTAAATGGTATCAGGCGGTGTATAAAATGCAACTAATTTTATGCACTTTTGTGCATCGGTGCATCAGAAAAATGCAACTGCATATTTTTTTTTAAATAGAAACCTATATTTTTGACTGCACCGATCGATGCAGTTTCTTGTGCTCTACATAAAAGTACTAACATACTTATGCCCTAAACTTATTCGTTTGGACTTCAATGGAGGACCGTTTGAACACTTGTTGTGACGTAAGTACTCCGGAACACTTGCCGAGAAACCGAAATAATTCAGAG
>CM052096.1:11695750-11737156 GCA_028453745.1 Agapostemon virescens | reverse complement strand
CTGTGCTCTACATAAAAGTACTAACATACTTATGCCCTAAACTTATTCGTTTGGACTTCAATGGAGGACCGTTTGAACACTTGTTGTGACGTAAGTACTCCGGAACACTTGCCGAGAAACCGAAATAATTCAGAGAACTTTTAGCTTCGATAACTTCTTAACAAATAAGTTTAGGGCATAAGTATGTTAGTACTTTTATGTAGAGCACATGAAACTGCATCGATTGGTGCAAAAAATGCAGCATAGAAGCTAATTATTTATGGATTAACAATGTAATGAAATATTGTGTGATAATATATCAATCTTTAGTCAAAACATCGAATGGCCTGGACGACAGGTCGCGTAAAAACGGCTTGGCACGGAACTATGCTGATGTACGAAACTTGTATGGTTGTGAGTTGATAATCTTCATCAGTTATCAACACAAGAAAGTGGCATCAATTATGCGTTTTGACGGTAACTACATTGACAGCTAGCTTCACCTATGGGCAAATTCTGCTTTCACATTTACAAACTTGGTACTCCGACTCAAATTAATGGGATCGAGCGTTGAATTGAAATGTGAGACCCGATCAACTTGGTTTTGGTAGGAGTTTTATTCTGCGTGCGATAGTTTAACACGTTGACTGCCAAGCTAACAGCCACGAAAATTCTACAAAATCGAAATGATATGTTGAATAAAATAAAAATTGAAAAAAATTGAAGAAATAAAATGTATAATATAGAATACTCCTGACACCTTCTTGCACTTTCTAGATCACCATCAGCTTTGATGCAATGAATATATCAACGTTAAAATTCATTTAGAAGCGATATAAATAATTCCGTCACCTATACAGGGTGTCCCACGCAACTGGAACAGGCTATACCTCCTAAATGGTTGAGAATAGAAGAAAATGTTATAAGTAGAAGTTAAATGGTATCAGGCGGTGCATAATATGCAACTAATTTTATGCACTTTTGTGCATCGGTGCATCAGAAAAATGCAACTGCATATTTTTTTTAAATAGAAACCTATATTTTTGACTGCACCGATCGATGCAGTTTCTTGTGCTCTACATAAAAGTACTAACATACTTATGCCCTAAACTTATTCGTTAAGAAGTTATCGAAGCTAAAAGTTCTCTGAATTATTTCGGTTTCTCGGCAAGTGTTCCGGAGTACCTACGTTACAACAAGTGTTCAAACGGTCCTCCATTGACGTCCAAACGAATAAGTACAGCCTGTTCCAGTTGCGTGGGACACCCTGTATATATAAATTTCAAAAAAATCTAAGATTTACGATCGATTTTGATCTTTTGTTCAGAATCGTTCACCAAGCGACTCGCTGTTCAGTTGAGAACTATCCGTTATTGATATAATCCTTAAACTTAGTTTTATCGAGACAACTCGCCTATCAAAAGCCTTGCGCTCCCGGTTAGCCAATTTAGATCATGTTATGCGTGGTTAATCCCCTGCGGAACGGATCGCGAAACTTCCCATTATCCTCCTTCCTTTCGACTAAGTATTTCGATCGCCGATAAAGCGATGCCAAAACGAGAAGCTGGTATCAAACGAACGGCCTGATCAGGCTGATTAGATCAACTACTCCACGCGCAACGACTATTCCCATAGGCAGAGATTTATCGGAACTAGTTCAGGTGAGCGTAGGAATGCACCTGGGATATCGCAACCGCGTCTCGGAATTTGACACACATTCACTGTCATTGTACTAACCTGCGGCCCAGCGCCGTTCAAGGCATTCAAGCTATTCATTCTCATTGCTTGCGTGTAGGGTGGTGGTGCTGGCGTCACTCCCGGTACCGCCGTGTGTGGCGCGTGTCTCAGCTGCTCCGCCGCTGACATTCTATTGTTCGAGGGAAAAGAAAACGATCAGGCTCGTAATCAATCGCGACCGAGGAGTAGGAGTTAGCTGATCGATTTCTATCGGCGACACGTTGCGCGGAATGCGGCAACCGGAAACCGAAAAATCGAAGATACAGCGCGCGGCGCGATGGACTATGGTGTCGATTTTGCGGGCACGAAATCATGCGCACGAATTTGCTCGATTAATATTAAAACTCGGCGAGGCCCGGCGCCGAGGCAGCGTTATAAATATTCGAGACGGACGATTCATAATTTACATGCCGCGCGATTAATCCATAGAAATGATTGCACGCGACCGGGCAAATCCGTTGATCAATATGTCGTAAATATTGTAACGTTAACGCGCCACATTTTATAATGTCGTCGACAGGGGCACCGTGTGCGCGCCGTTGTTCCAATATTGTCCATTCTATCAGACGTGTCCCGATTCTACACCCGTTTCGCCGAACGTCACGTTCCATTATCTCTCTCTCTCTCTTTCTCTCTCTGTTTTTCTCTTCATTCGGTGTTCTTTCTCCGTAAAAGAGACTCTAGTCGGACGGATCAGCTATAATTCAATCGTCTTCGGTGGAATTCGCGCGCTCCTCTGTAGGATTACCGTGTCAAAATACAATTACAGTTGGTCAAAGGTTCCTCTATTATAGCGTGTCGAACTAGATTGCAGACTCGGTGACAGAGGCACCGAGACGGCACTGTTTCATCGAAACCACGCGCAACCGGAAGTTTACCTGAGGTAGGGGTTCCCATACGTCGCAGAGAAACGAGGGTCGATCGCTGGAGTTGTCTGCGGGCTCGAGGTGCCAAGGTTTGCGGAACTCAAACCGATCTTCTTCGAGGCGAGTATCCCGCCCGATGGTATCCTGCTTAAGGATTCCCGCGACGCACCCACTCCTTGCGTCGTGGGCGGCATGTAGTCGCGGGTGTAGTCTACGTACGGCACGTAACCATTATTGTTACTACCGTCCTACAACAGAGAGAACGGGAATGTCAGCGATAAATGCAACGAACACGGCATCCTTTTTATGAACAGCCCGTTCGGCAGCGAATCGAGCGCACGGAATTGAATATCACGGTATCCACGTGCTCCACTTCCGTTAAGACTCTTTTCTTGTTTTTTCTCTCTCGTTTTTTGATACATAAACTTTCCCCGCCGTTGCCAATAGAACACGAAAACCAGAATATGTAAACTGTACGGAAGAGGAATTAATCCCCCCTGGGCATGGCATTGGTGTGCGCGCGGCGCAAACTTCCGCGTGCGCTAGATATTAGTACGGTGCAACGAGCCATGAATTTTCCTACGCGACCCGAAATTATTATTCAATGCGACTGATATGGTATGTGGTTGATAAACCAGCGACGTTAGCGTGGTAAAATAAACAATATTTCTTGTTAAAACTTCGGGGAGATTCGTGCAGAATCAGCCACTTTAACGCGTTGAATGCCGGGCGAATTCTCTGTACTTCAGACAAGTTTCGTTAATTTCATTCGTAGAAGTGATTAGTGTTATTAAAGAGAGTTGTTGGTTACTGTATAATGAAGCTTTCGCCTCGTACTACAATCTGGTTAACTTCCACAATGATAAATCGATGCTCAATGCCATTAATTTAACCCTTAACACTCCGATGGCTCCTCTGAGGAGACACTAAAAATTGCCATACTATTATTCGAAACAGCTTTTCTATTACTTTATTTGCGTTTAAGAACTCGCTAAAAATTCAAGTGTTGCACGTGCGAGTTATAGTAATAAACTTTCTAATTTTGGAATTAAAATTGCTCGGAGTGCAAAGAGTTAATGATAATCATTCTTACAACGACGCAATGGCGACGGTCACCGGTGACCACCGTGGCTTTTAACGTGTTAAGGGAGGAATTTCTTTTTTGGCCAGAAAAATTCATTTTTTATATAATCTCGTGGTTTAACTTTATAGGAATGTTTCTGCAGTAAGATTTCTATAGTTATAGATTTTTTAAACACCGGGTAAATATTTAGCGACAAATGATCGAGCTGTCGTCAATATTCTTGCAGCTAGTTGACATGATTAAAAAAAAAGTATTGCACCGATTCACTTGAAATTTTAACTGTATGTTAATAAAGAGTTCTTTTATCGTTTAATCTACGGGCAAGAAGATAGGTCGTATACTTTTCATTTAATTATTAAAATTCGGGATATTGTTCTAGAGGAATCAAACATTTCTCGAAAATAATTCTTTTTCCATAATTTTAGATCAAACGATAATGTGTGAGGAATAAAACTTCGTTAGAACTTTTTAGTTCAGATAAACTGGAGAGTAGATATCATGTCAACCGTTCATTGAGAAATTGTCCGGAGCGTCCTAGTTCAGGGGCAATTTAAACAGTACTTTTAAGTGAACTGAACTGAAAAAATGTATATAGTACATTGAAAGTATGAAACATATATTCAAATTTCAAATTAATTAATGTTATAGTTTCGTTAACAAAAAAATGCTAAAGTAGAGACATGTTTTACCTGAGAAAGAGTAATTCTCTTTTAAGTTTCTGTACGAAAACTTGGATTATTGTGGGCAAAAATTAAATTTCGAAAAAATAGAAATTATTATTTAATGTGACGTTTGCAAGATAAAATAAAAAATCTTTCTCCTTCGATACTTGTAGGAGATTCGTGCAGGGGTGTACGAGGGAGAAGAATCAACATTTACATATATTTCATTACGCAACTAAAAACCAACATATGTTTTTAAAAAATAATGCTTAAGTTTTATGTATAGTAATCAAATTTTTAATAAGTCGAATTGGCTCAGTTCGTTAATCTAGAGTTAACCCCTTGCACTACAACGAGTCAGACTCGTGATCAAGATTTCTTGATTGTGATTTTTAATTTTCTTTAAACGAAAATAACATTCTGTTTAATTGTTGATCGTATACGGTCATTGGAAAATAGCTAGGCACGCGGTAACTATCTTTTATTTTTGTCTTTCCGCGGAAGACAAAGAAAATCTAGTCGTTGTCATTGTAAAATAAGACGTAATCCAAGGAGTTAACCCTTTGCACTCGAAGCAATAATACTCCAAAATCGAAAAAATATTTTCATCTATAATAGCTCCATAAAATTAATTACTACGACTCGTACTTAAAACATTAACATCTTTATCGATTTCTCAACTGCAAGCCTAGCGACGTAAAAGTTGCTTAAATAATAGTATGGCAAGTTTTAGTGTCGCCTTAGAGGCGCCATTCGATTGCAAAGGGTTAAATGAAAACACAGTGATGTAAAAGTTATCTTAAATAATAGCATGGGAATAATTATAATTGCCTCACAGGCGACATTGGAGTGCTGAGGGTTAAACAAATTGCTAAATAGACCAGTCCTAAACGTCATTGACAATAAAAATAATAAAAATAGTTCGTTTTCCTATGGTTAAAAAAGGAGGAATAGAAACAAGTATGCAAATGCTGATGAAAGCAGTAAAGTAATAAGACTCGAATAACCGAAACAACAGATCCTCCGCCTTTTGCAGTAGTTACGGCAACAATGGGATATTAATTATGAATTTTGTAGAGCATGCGAATCCCTGGTGTTTTATGCGCTAGGGATGGAAATGGCAAAAGGGATGAAATAAATTCACAGTGTCGTCGAGAGTTCCCAATTTAGATAACACGTTTCGCAGCGTACTCCTGAGACCTGCAGCTTTTGTTCCGAGATATAGAGGACGTAAAATAATCCGAATCTGTCAAAGTAGCAAAAGCGCATCAGATAAATTCACTTACATTATTCTTCGGCGGGAACGAAGGTTCCGTGTAATCGGCGCTGTAACGATAACCCAGAGGATTCGGAACAGGCCCAGCTAACGCCAATGCATTCACACCTCTCGTGCTTCCTTCGCCCTCGCTGTCAAGTGCTGTCACGCTCTCTGCGTTGCTGACACTCGAACCCGCTCGTATATCCGCTTTGACATCCGAGAGGTTACTGCTTCTGTCACTCTCTCGATATCGATCTGCGTTCGAATCTGTTTCTTCTGTAGAACGACCGAAAAAAACAAACCAATCGAGTCAGGAGCGAGTTCAATGGTAACATTTTCTTAACGTTCTATTTTTCGAAAACATGATACTACATACGTGGCAGGTTGGAATCGACTTAACCAAATTTAATATACGGCATAGTTAACGTATAATATAATTAGTTGAATAAATGTCCGATTAAGTAAACGATCCGACAGTCTTCAACTCTTTTAGTGCCGAGCGAAAGGCAATATAAATCTTTTATACTGCTATATCTACTTAAATGCTTAAATATTGATTACAAACGAACAACATTTGATTTCGTCCGAAAAATAAAGGCATTTATATTTGTTAGACTGCATTTAAAATATTCAACACGAGTCTGACTCGTCATAAAATGTCAAGGGGTTAAGGGACTGTTACCCAAACTGACAAAAAAGAAGCAAGAGATACATATTTTAATCTCGGCAGAGCTAAGAGATCGCGAATTAAAATTACTATTCAAAACTATTTATCACAATTAGACTTTCGATGAATTATACTCTGTACACGTTTCTCTTATTCTGTGACCGGAATTATCATTGAGGAGTCACTTCAGGAGGAGTATTTTCAGTCGTTAAAGTTGCAAAAATTATTATTTAATTACTGTTGTAACACAAGATCAGTATATATTTTTATTTTCATTCAGAATTTGAAGCTGCAATGCAAGATTTACCTTTCTGGAGAAAATGTTTCTAATATTTTCGAAAATCCTCGTCCGCAAAGGGTTAAGAAAATTATGTGCGACAAGCAAATAAAATTTATGTTATTACAAATTACAATGAATGTTCTGTTATATTATAAAACAAGAACACCAAATTTACTATTGCAAACGATCGAAACTAACAACAATTTTTTGAATAACACAATGTCCGAATATTAATAAGAGTCACTGTACATTATAATATGCGACTCTCGAGATCAAACAACTTTCGTTCAAAAGATTTTCTGATAGAACTAGTTTATGAGTAAATGTAGGTGGCACAGTTATGTGACTCGGCCCGCGTGCATATAGAAAAATGAAAATTTGCAAAAGAGAAAGGTGGATACAATTTCGTGACTCAAAGAGTTTCGTAAGTCGTTGGTGTACACGGTTCTTATTTAGCCAACTGATAACCGTAGCCCGTGTTGGTAACGACAACGATTCGAACAATGAACAAGCCGCGTGTTGCGTCGACTCCACCCTTCCAGCTGCGGATTAAGCGCAACGTATCGGGCTCGTTTGCATTCAATAACCTATCCTTCATCCGCGGAACATTTTTCCGCGTCGTTAGCGATAGATATTGCTGATAACGGCCTCTGTCTCCTCGGAAGAACGCTACAACGGGCGAAATTACGAAATGACGAGTCACGAGCATGGAAACAATGGGAAATTGCGCTATTCGACTAATGGCGTTATAATACATTCGAACATGATATTCCACTCACGCATATCAGTCTCCTGGGTCTGGGCTGTCCTCGGCCGCGGCTGTTTGATGCGGTCGCGGCACTGTAGAATGAGTATAATGATTACGCCAATCAGGATCACGCAGAGGACCAATCCACCGATGATGAGGATCAGTTGCCAATCGACTGGAATCAACGCTAAGCGTCACGTTTGGTTAAAATCTTGGGTATTTAGCTCAACGAGTCAGGGCGATATTAGGTTCTCTCTTTCGTGTCTGTGTGTATTGTTAAAGTATATTTTCGTTATAGGAGAGAAAGAGAGAGAGAGAGAACAAAAAAACAAGAAAGGAAAAGCGATCGTCAGCTGGACGGGGAAGGGGGAGAATAAAATTTGAGAGTAGCGGCTGCGACCGACTGCTTAACGAGTCCGGTTAAATTTTACAAAGTGTACGCAAAATGTGCGTGGCGCGGCGCGTGTCGCTTAATTGAATCCTGCGGAATTTACAGTACGACACGTAAATCGGCAGGACTTTATAAAACGCGTGTCCGAATTATTTAAAATAACGAATGCAGATCGTTTCGTGGAAAGAGATCGCGAAAACTAGAACTGTCCCGCGACGAAGTTCCGCGAACGACTCTCGCGCGATGGTTGTTCCCTGAATTGTTAAGAATTGATCGGCGGATACTCCCGTTGAATGGCAACGCGACTAAAAAGTCTATAGACTATTTTTTCTTTCATCGAGAACAGGGTTTTTTGCTTTTCAATTCAGCTAGTCGCGGCATCCGCTCGTTAATTGCCCCGCTTGTACTTTCGATCGAAAACGATGCTCCTGCCGTGTATATCCTTTACTTCTTAAGGATCGAGGAGATAACGAAGAACTGGATCCAGGAAATCTCCGGGGGAAACGCATTTCGCCGAAGGAAGTAAATTGCACTACAATTTACAGAAGATCGGACAGAACGCGAGGAAGTTTTCTATTAAGATTCGCAGGATATCCAGGTTCTGAAATTAGAGAACAGGCTTACGTGCGTGTACCGCGTCGGAATCTGTTTAGTCCCGAGTTTCTCTGCGCTAATGTGTTCGCGAGCTTAGTCTGTCCCAAACAGATTGAACGTACCACTGAAAATAGAATCTGAGAGGACCTCGAGCGAGCACGGAGCTCCCAGGAGCGGTCTATATCTCTTTCAAAATTCGCTCGCACATTTTGTGGGGTATCCTCCTCAGCATATTGCAGCGTCCGCTTGCGCCGAAGGTTCGAACGTCAACCCGGCCCGCTCCTCCCGTTCCTCTCCCGTTTCCGTTCCGACAAAAACGGGATCGCTCGATCGAATGGATCAGATACCTGGGGGCGTTTTCCCGAAAAATGCAAAATCAGCATCGGGCTCGGCCGCTTTAAGCGATCGCGATCCCGTCATTGCGTTTTCATTTCCCTCGCCGTCAAAAAGATACGGCAGTCGCGATCGAAAAGCGGCCGCCCTAGAATTCGATGCGTTTCCAATGACGGTGACCTTTGTTCTCGGTCAAGGGACTCCTTTGTTTTTTCAGACACGAACGCTCCGAGCGTTTTTCGAACCGAGAACACTCCCAATTCCCGGCGTGTATCACGGCTATCCGCTCGTCGAAAAAATGTGAAATTTCGAGCTGTCGGAGGATCGCAGGATAATCGAAAGACATAAGAGAGGGAAACTGGTACTGTACGACTATCTGTGTGTGTGCGTGTACGTGTGCGAGAGCAAGAGAGAGGGAGAAAGAGAGACAGAGAGCGGAAGATAAAGAGGAAAAAAGTTCAGTCATAATGGATATGAACTTACTGTGTGCTGTCAGCTTGATTATGACGGAATCTATGCCGTAGCTATTCGTGACCGTGCAGTTGTAATCCCCGAAGTACGTGGATATGGGATCGAGTAGTGTGACAGTGCTGACGACCCTCTCGGCGGTGTATTCCTCCTGTACGTAGAAAGGCGTATTGTTCGACGAGAAATTGAGCTCGCGACCAGCGAAGATCCATACCACCGAGTCCGCTTTTGGCACAGATATCGCGGTACACTTCACCTGCGAAATCGAGGAGGAACAGTTGAATGAAAAAGGCCTCCGGTTCGACGCTTGTCCTCTGTGCCGTCGTATCGAACGACGGTGTGTTCCGTTTTAAATCGTTACGTCGTGTATCGACGAGAAGGTACGCGGCACGGCGATCGATCGTAAAAATAACAGGCAGAAACGGAAAAAGAAATAAGATACGTTCCGGTGACCATCACCGCATTCTGTCTATTACCGGATACGTTCGTCGTGACCACCCAGATTCCTTCTACGAGATACGTATAGCATTTATAGCGTACGATCGAGAAGTCCTCTGCAAGAAGAAGGTGTGTCACAAAATCTTATGGAAAAAGATTTTCAAGAATTATAACACCTTATGGTGTCTGGCCATTGTTTCATACTTTGAAGCTACGCAGGGTGTACGCGTCAAGTTTTGTCAACATTTATTAAGCGTTTCAGGTAATGCAATTACAATTAATTGGAAAGATGGCTTTTGTGAATTTAACCGAAGGAAGGGCAAGGATCGTGTGTGAGTGACGTTCTGATAAGCGACACGTAACAAATTTTAATCAACACGCTCGAAACTCAGTCTACGGTCCACTTTTCTTTTTTACACTTTGACTGCCAAACTAGCAGCTACAACATTTCGAAAAAATCGAAATGAGATATTGACTGAAATAAAAATGGGAAAAATAAAATGTATGCCGTAAAGTGCTCGCCCTACCTTCTTGCATTTTCTATATAACCACCAACTTTGCTATAAATGAATAAATTAACGTAAAAATTTGTTTAAAAACCGTACAAATAATTCCGTCACCTATATACATATATGGGTGATATGGCAGTCAAAGTGTTAATTGGGTAGTGTAGGAGTGGACGCTTAAGTGGGCATTAGGGTAGCTCTTAGTTATGGTCTATGAAATTTTTTGTACAGTTTTTCTGGCGCAACCCCTAGAATTGTCACACTGGACGAAAAAATGATACCAGAGAATTTTCAAATTGACTGGACAATGAAAACCAGTGCCCTGGTTTATGATTAAATTTTTCAAACTTCCAGATTTTATATGTCAATCCCTCACAGACTTTTCTTTATCTATTACAGAAGAATACTGCACGTTTTTATTAGAAAATTATGGCTTTATTGATTTACTACAATGTTGTTTATAATAAACTATTATTTTTGTGTTGTACCTGAGCCATTGCTCTTCATTCGTAGAAAATTCTACAGTAATTGTTTTAATGCACAAAAAGTTTATTACTTGTATTTTTAATAATGATTGTATTAGCACTTATTCATACAACTTCTGTGCATAGTTATAAACAAAATACTCTTCAATGAGACTTAAATATTATAGATGGTAGATAGTAAATTATCATATTATTAAATTGTTTGTATTTGTTAATATGTATTTTGAGTTAAGGTATATTTATCTGCATTAAAGTTTTCCTATAATCTTCAATTATTTGTAAAATATGTTTTAAATTCGTTGCAATTTGCAAACAATTTTGGTAACATGTGTTATCTTTCTGCAATGAAAGGTTTTGTTTTAAAAAATCTATCGACTAGGTGTATTAAATCCATAAAAATATATTTTCTTGTTACGACTACTTGTTATGATACTAAAATGTTCTTTGTTTAAACAAATTTTCATTTGAAAAAATCTGGAATATTTATATATTTGCAAGTAGTTAAACAATAGCGTTAAATATCAAGTTTATCTTACCAGTCTTTGTAATCCTCTGAAACTACGGTATGTTTCTAAGGAAATTATTTAAACTTGTTTTTAGATAATGTCGCGTACAAATTAAGCAATATCTATCTATGTCAAAAAGTCAAAGAAAACTGCTTAAATATCAAAAGTCTTTTAACACTAAAGCTACTACAGTGGGTCAAATAACCGTTTTTCGATTATTCTGTTTTGCTATTATTGAAATTATAAAATTGCCCTCATCGAAATCGATTCAATAGATTCCTTTATTCAATCATACGTTGTGATAAAAATTGCAGAAATTCTAAATAAATTGTATCTTGCCATTTTTTTAAGACAATGCACACTAGTCGATTTTAATGCTCGGTAGGTTTAGTGTTAAAAAGTGCGACACTGGTTCCCGACGTTAAATCAGCTTCGAATTTTACGGGGATCATTTTTCCATCAACTACAACAATTTTGGAGAGTGTACCGAAAACAAAATTCAAAAGTGAAAAAATAAGAGCCACCCTAGCGGGCATTACTGAATCGATTGGCGCATGATCTACGAATATAACATCGGTTACATGATCGGCGGATTTGGAGAATTCGCGTCCCGCCGCGGTTTCCGTAAATATTCCATAAATGCCCGATCCAAAATCCTACGGATAAAGATATGAGGGCATAAATTGGCAGCGACGGTGTTTTCGGTGGTTTTTATGGGGCATCGAAAAACCGTACGGAAAAATGAATGCCTTGCGATCGACGGGATTCCGGCACCGGCGCCGGCGTCGGCATCGTCGTCGGTTCTCCATTCTGTTCGATTGCGAGATGACGCGCACGTGTCGAGGTCTAAGCATTTTAAAACGGAATGGGGAAGGAGAGAGGAAATGGCGATCAAGAAACGGCAATGACCGATGGAAATCGATGAAGAATACCTTGACGACTCCCTCGTCGGGCACGTATTGAACCCTCTGCGAGACGATCCTCGGCGCCGCTCGGATGTAGATGTTAGCGTAACCCGTCAATTCCGGAAAGCCGGGGACGTGAGCTTTGCAAAAGTACCGTCCAGCAGTCTCGTGATTCACAACGACGCTTATGTTCGGGGTAGAGGCGACCTGTCGCTCCGAGTCTTCATGGTACCAACGTATTTCCGGAGTCGGGTTCCCATCGACATCGCATTGCAAGATTTCCTTGGTGTCGTATTGCGTTTCTACGGAGACCGGTGGGTGTCGAAACTGCGGCCCGTCTGTGGAATTCAATTTTGACCTTCGGCAATCCCTCGAGATTGATAGGACAGTGCGACAAGCAAAGTGAAAGATAAAGAGAGAGAGAGAGAGAGAGAACTAGGTGGAGGAGAAGAGAGAAAGAAGCCGAAATGAGGAGCGGGGAGGAGAAAGAGCGCCACGAGATCGCTTCTCTCCGGGCGCGCCTCCGCCGCCATTTTCTACAACGTTACGCGGGATCACGTTCGCCGTTCTCGGGCCGGAAAAGGCAACCATAAATCGCGAAGACGCTCCAAAAATACACGGACAAATGCTCCCTGAAGAGGTCCAATTTATTCTCCTCTTTCCAAGTCTTTTGACAAGCGTGATCCCGAATTTCGCTGATGCTACGCGCGAAAAGCTCACGAAACTGGATCCCCGGCTAAATAGCCGGGTGGAATGGTATCAGAGTGGCCTGTCGGACGGGCGTAGCAGATTATAGAAGAAAGAATGAGTCAGCGAATAGTAATGCGTAGATTCGGCCTCGGAGCACGGCGAAATTCTGCGTCTGTCCTCCGGCAGCGCGCACGAATTTAGTAATTCTATGTCGAGCCCCGGCATCATCCGCAGGAATTATTCCGATTCTCCGAGCCGAAATTTTCATTCGCAGGACGGGTGGCACACTCACAGGTTATATCCAAGGTCTCGGTGTCCTCGCTTTTGCCGACGTCGTTGTGGACCTCGCACTTTACGATAGCGTCGTGAAGATCGCGGGTTGCGTTGTGGATGATCATCTCTGTGGTGTAATCCCCGATGACCTTCTTCTCGTTGATAAACCACCTGGGGAGAGGGAGAAAGAGGATAGGCTGGTGAGTGTGTAATTGCACGATAATATGCAAGGCTCTCCGGCAAAAAGAGGCCACCGGCGGTCGACCAGCCAGCGGTGAAAAAAGCTCGAGGGATAATTATGCATTTTTTAATATTCTCTGTTCATACCGGCGCAACCCTGCTCTCTTTCTCTTTTCACCGACATCGTTCATTCCTCGTTCCGTAATCCGTTTTTCCGAACTGTCTCCGTGTATCTGTGGTCGTGCAACAAAACGGTCTGTCGCGATTCTTGAAAAAATTGCTCGCATATCGTGCTCGAATGGAAAATGTAAAAGCGATACTTCTCGCGAAAACAAGAATGTATTAACCCTCTAATTTTATTCTTAAATGTAAAACGATGTATGCAACGGGAAATCAACAATTACGAGTCAATATGTGCAGATTAAAAGAAATTTACGGGTTTAAACAATTTTATTATAATTTGTAACTTCGTAACTTTGCAGTAACAATGGCTTACGATGTTTGCACTTCTGTGCATAAAAGCTTAAGCGTGAAATTCCATAAAACAGTTTACACTTGATGTTAAACATAGATGTACGTTGCATTTGGAACCCTTTATTGGATCATATTGCAGTGCATATGTATTGGTATAGTCAACTCTATCACTTATAATTTCACTACTTTTAAATAGTTTTCGAAAATGGGTCACAGGAGAGTAGGGTCCTTCGGGGTCTTTCGGGCAATCTCCTTTCGAAGGACGATGACTACTATTATTCGTCTGGGATATTGATTGTTAACAAATTTCTGATGGTCCTAAATTTTTCTTATCAACAATATTTATGCATCGTTGGTTAAATACTAGTGGATGGTTTTCATTGGACTCAGAATCTAATAAAGAATCTCCGAATCTATTACCGCTAATGCGTCTAATTCTAATTCCTCTATTACTTTTACGTGATTATTTATCCATATTTTGGATATACGATATATAATTCTGAAACTAAATAAAAATAAAATCTATCATAATAGCCTACTGTAACCTGAAAGTCACAAAACTTTATCATACACAAATAGTAACAAAATGATTATTGAAATTGCAAACAAATAAGTTGTTATTGATAAGCAAACCCAAAGCTATTATGTACGTTTTGTTTTGTTTAATGGATAGAATATAATAGAATAGATAAACGCACAAGTAATGTACATTGCACAAGATGGTTCCATTAATTTCTATCTGTAGACAACTTTCAATTTCAGGTTGACGGCGCTGCCAACCGTTATCGATATTGTTATTTGTTACCTGAGAAACATTATATAATTTAGACGTATACGTTGTCTTATAAAAAACTAAAAAATGGTAAAATGTTGATGTACTAACATGTGACTTGAAAGTTACACGGCCTCATAGAGGGTTAATACGTCGTATTAACAGCGCTACACATTCTTTCATCCTATTTGCATATCCCGAAATTGAATGTATCATTCACAGTACAATGATCTAAATAGGACACGATACGATTGTACATAAAAGCACACTGATTGCGAGTGATTGATGCTAACAAGTGCTAGAAGCATAATTGGTTAAGATGCCATTTCGAAACTAACGAAGTGGCTGAGCCACGAGTGCTCGTTAAAATTTTATTTCCTATGGAAATAGATTCAATATAATTCAAATAATTAAAGCTATATTAAATTCGATTAATATCTTCGTGTACTTGAGATAATCAAATGTCAGACATATTGTTTGACCCATTTGTTAAGTGGGACATTTATTTTCTGCGAGTCTAGCATTTAAATTGTGTATTTTGCAGTTTCTTTCGTTTCAATTTTTAATACGTTCAACAGAGCGTTTCAGAACATGTATTGCAAACGCGAATGAGGTTATTCGAGAGACGAAAATAAGTAAACAAAGCGAACAACAGTGTTTCCCTTGATTCTCTGCTTTTGAAAAAATGAATTTGAAACTTCTAAGGATTCACGTGCCTTAGCATTCGCAAGAAGTAGATTTGGTCAGTTATGATCAGACGCGCCAGCTAATTCCTGCACAGCACTATGCGTAAACGTCGAAAATTTAAACTTAATTTTATGAAAATCGAAACAATAATCAAATAATGTTATTTATCTTATTCACTTGTTTTGTCAAATAGAATCACCTCATACCTGATTGTAACACTCGTCCTGGGAGATTCTGCATGTTCATAAAGAACTATAATTTGAAAATGATGGCATACACATACGGACTTCTTAAAAGAGAACCATTTATTATGATCTTCAATATTACTGTTCTCGATCGCGTTAAATATTTCTTGGAAGTTATAGTAGAAGTTAAACTACTCTAACTATATAGTAGACTAGACTTTACGTATTTAACACAGAAATGAGATCGTATGATTTAAAATGGTGCAAAGATTGAAAGGGTTTCATAATATTATTATATATTCAACATATTGAGATTGCTAAATAAACAAAAAAGCTTTTATGTAACTGCTGTATATAGTATTTTTAGTAGATACATGTCAATAAGGTAGATAAACTAAAAATTTAAGAAGATCAATTTACTACATTCAATTTATTAAAATTCATAATGACAGGAAGAAGTTTCTATTTGACTTCTATTTTTGCAATTGGTGCAGGCAATGTTTATTTTCCGTAAAGATCCGCGGTCTACTTAGTTTACATAAAGAAAACTGCTATTTATAAATGAAATATCAAGCATTACATTGACTATTATCATTAAAATTTCATTTTGTTCCATACAATAGTGATTATATCTATTAAATATATATTGTAACATAGCAATAGTTTTCGAGCCAGATCTCCTAATATTTATTTAAAGATGACAGAAATGTTCATCGATTGATGAAAACAAAGTACTGTTTTGTTTAAAAACATTAATATGATTTTTATATTTTTATTAAATTTAGCAAGACTGTTTGCTGTTCTTTTTTAATGAAATTTATTATGGTACAATTACTGCCAAATTTCTTAAAACACTGATTTATCAGTTTATCGGAAATCTGTGTAAACTTCACATGGAAATAGAAGAAAATAAATACTTTTCATACAGGCAAAATTGGGTAAATAAAATCAATTGCTATTTAATGTTTGAATATATCCAGAAGCAGTTTGCTAAAAATTAGAGAGGTACTTTTTTATACACTTTTCCAAACTCAAATAAAAATTGATAAGCATTTAACATGTAAAATTGGGGCATGCGATTTATATTCGCAAAAAATTGTATGGGCTTTGAAAGGCGTTATAATACTAAATATAATTTATAAAAATCCAGTTAATGGAATAAACATTCAGCAAACAGTACACGTTTCAAACAATATGTCACGTTTTAAATTCGATTTTACGCTTTAGTTTTAACAAGCTTTTCTAACAGTTTTAACAAGCTTTCAGTTTTTACGTCTAAGTTGTTTTCCAGATTCCATATTGGATATTTTGTACATCTTCGCGCAAGATTGCATCAACGCAGTACGAAGCTGCGGAGATATAATGAAACGTTGTTAGAAGTTTGGAGGCAGGATCGATTATTTTGTTGCAGCTCGTCTACCAATATTCGGCCAACAGCTTTGTAGCATTCATTCTTAGTAATCGAGTCGAACAGTAAAATTGTTCTTTTCAAACATAAAATAAAGCGTTGATTAACCTCTTAAGTACGGTTGAACTTTACACGAATTAAGCGTAAACGATGTTGCAGAGCAATGTGTGACGAATAACGTTATTCTCTACGCGAGCACATTGAAATGAAGATTATGAAAAATAAATTAAAATTTTTTTTAAAGACACGATAACTGAACAATATGAAGACAATTAACTGAAAAATATTGAAACAATTGCCGATACCTAGTTGCTACGTTACTTAGAGTGTCAAATTCCATGTCGAATCAATTGGTAAAACAGTAAAAAGTGTTAAAGTAAATAAAAATGCAGAGGGCGTAAATTTACGCCTTTCGTATATGAGCCGTTTATTTTAAAAGTGGCATAAATCCATTTAAAAAAAAATCGAGTCAGCTACCATAAGACACGATGCATATGCTTTATCTTTAACAATTTACTTTAACAATTAATAATACAATTGCTTGATAATATACAAGATGAGGCACTTAAAACGGGCCATCTGAATAACTTGGCTGTCGTTAGTGATAGAAAAAGATGCATCAGGCCAAAATTATTTGGTGTCGAGGAGCTGAACATCCGATGTTAGTAGTTTTTCGATAAGTGGAGGCGTCAAGGAGATATGAGGGTCATCTCTATTGTACGACTGGTCGTCCACTGACTAGTGACCAAAAAAGTACCCAGAAATACGGTTTAAGAAAATAATAAATGCAAATAAATAAAAATATCCAATAACATTAACAATACGGTACCTAAAAAACATTTCATCTGTGTTAGTACTGTGCCATGATCTTATTCGCGAACCAGTCTCGAGTTACGCATTGTTTTCAAATAATTATGATAGTTATTTGTTTCTTTTACAATGAAATTTACTAAAGATTCTGGAAAAAATAATTGAAAATAATCTAGTGGTTTTGACATCTTGTCCAAGACTGCTTTGCATCCAGAATCTTTTTCATTAAAATTGTGTACTTTCGGATTTAAATTTTGGCGCGATCAACCGATATCCTCAAATGGCACGGCTGATGTAAATTCGTTCCCATTTATTTTTTACGATTGTAGAACATCTTGTTCCTCAGTTTCTGATTCCGAGTCAGAACTTAATAAGCGCAAAACGCGTTTTCTTTTTCGTCAAATGAAATTCTCTTCTTCAGACGAGGAGAATGATTTATCAAGAAAGTCCATTTCTTTCTTTGCACTAGTATTTCTGTATAAACGTTTTCCTTTCTTCTGGCCAAACATTTTAAGAGTGTAGTATATTATTTAAAAAAATATCGAATAGATAAAATAAAAAATTAAACACAAAATTAAATAAATAAACACTTATATATGCAGTAAAGATATAGGTTTGCACGAATCAGTGCACGATGCGAGAGCGTACGTACGAGAGCAATGTAACTGAACAATACGAAGACAATTAACAGAAAAATATTGAAACAATTGCCGATACCTGGTTGCTGTGTTAAATTCCATGTCGAATCAATTCGTAAAACAATAAAAAGTGTTATAGTAAAAAAAATACAGAGGGCGTAAATTTACGCCTTTCGTATATATTGATGGATACATGTGGACGTATATTTACGTTTTTCGTATATGTATATTGATAGACTTGTGAAAGCGTATATATAGGCCTTTAGCAGTCAAAGGGTTAATTATTTTTATAGATAGAAGCGTTTCGGAGCTTTGAAGGTCAACTTTGTTTTTTTCAACAGAATACTATATTTTTTATACCAAAATATGGTAGAGTATCGAATTATAAGTAAAAAAGTATTAACCATTATTAGCCCTAAACCTAATAGCTAACGAGTAATTTCATGTTAGCTATCACGTAAATATCGCTGTCCTGCGTAAAATCTGTGATATAAGGTTGAATCTCCAACTTGATTAACTCCCTTAAGTTATCTACCTGATACCTCACACAAAAATATTTTACATACAATTGAAAAATATATTACGCATATAAAAGCATCAAATTTAACCCTTAACGATCCAGAGCTTTTTTACAATACTGGCCCGTATTATGTTCTATATAACGTTGTATTACGTCTTACTACGTCGATGACAAATAAATTAAATGAAAACTAAATTTTCTTTCATGTACCCGTATCGGGGCCTTTCGACCGTTAAGGGTTAAGATGAGTCCAGATTCATGGCTGTACTATACTTTTTTAGCAGTTATCACAGAACAGGTCATTTGAGAACAATAAATTAATGCTCAATACTTTTTGGACAAATTTGAGATTTAACTTATTCGAAGTCCTAAAAGGTTTCGTACGATTTGACTCTGCATATATCGCCGGCACTCAATGTGTTAATATAGTGAAATTCAATTGTTTGATTATTGAAATATATTTTCACAAAAATGCATTCCCACCCAAAATGTTTCCATTTTCGGCGTATGTTGTAACTGTATTCCTACCGTATGGTATGTGCATCTCAAAGTCTGCCGTGGTCAAGGGGTTAAATAGCTAATGGTAACTAAATTGTTCACACGAGTATTCTCGTGACACAAAATACTGCCAATTTCCCATGCCGAGTATCCTCGTCGAACACAGCTAACCGGTTACGAACATGGGATTTTTTAGCGTCGTCTGGGACATCGTGCGTCGCATGGTTTGCCTCCCATTCACAACCTCCTCGTACGCCTGTCATTTCTCTCGTGGATCGATACGAATTTCCGAGTCGACAAAAGGAACAAAGACGGGGAAACGATAACCTCTCGCGAATTAGTTCCGGGAGTAGCGTCCCCGGAGCGATCTTCCTCGAGATCGTAGTTTATGTTGGTCCCGGGGAGCGCGCGACATCGCGCCGGCGCGACGCGGCGTCGCAAGATTTATATCGTTCGGCGTGGTGCAATCGATGAAAAGAGCTGCAAGAATTGTTTCGGCTCGTAATAAACGAGTAGAGCGGTTCTTTCGGACGTTCGAGTCGCGTTCACATACGTTATCAAAGAGAGCGAAGAGGCGGTCCCGAAATGTAACAAGCGGCGAGACTCGACGAGAGTTCGTGTATCTTTGGTGAAAGCGTCCGGGCGTGCTTCTCTCGCCCTACCTACCGTTAGGATAGACTTCCATCAAAGTCGCATCGCCGATAGCTATCGCGTACGCGATCGCGTGGTTTGCTTTTTATTATTTCGCGCGGGATTAAACGGCGAGAAGTTCCGCCGTAAACGAGTCCCGATCGCAGTGGGGATCGTGCGGTACGTGTGTTGGTTTTATGACTTCGATTTGACCCATAAAACTTGGACGCTGCGACGAAAGTTGCGCCCCGCTTAATTAAACCCCGCGTTTTACTGTCTCCCTTTATCTTACGCGGGGAGCGCGCTTGCCCTCGATACCAGGGGCCACAGCACGAAAGCGGACCATTCACGTGACTGTCGTCCGCTTTCGCTTTCATTCCGAGATCTTTCAATCGTTGGGAACAAAACACAACAGAGAATGCGTGCGCGCGCGGCCGCGTGCACACATTCACCCTTCGAGGACTCCGCGGAAAACCATCGGGGCGGTGAACAAGACAACGCGTAATGCGACGCACGACCGGTTAACATTGTCTTAAATTTTACATTGTTTCCTCTTTGTCGAGTGCACGAGTTATTCGTTTGCTCCGTGCCGCAACCGATTGCTCGCTAATTCCCCCTTTGTCCGCTGTGCGCGAGCCGTTTCCCGATAAAACAACGCTTCTGTGTTTGCTAAAAGCGCAGGAAAAGGAAAAAAATGCACGCTACATGATTCCGGAAATCCCCGTTTTCTCTCCGGGCTCTTTCTTCCCGTCCGAGTCTGCTCGACGGCTGGTGTCTATTCTATCCCGTTGTGAGACGCAGCAGAGATCGAGACCTCTTTTTGTCAACGTCGAATTGATGGGGTCTCTCTTTCTCTCTGTATGCATCGCCCTTTGATGGTTCAGTGACAGTGAAAAGGTGGTAAGTTCCTTTTCAATGTCTTCTTGCTCGTCGGAACTCTCGCAACTGGTTTCAACGTTTTACCTTTAACAGCGTGCAGGATCTCTATTTGTTTCAATGAAACAGGTCCCTCGTGTGCAGCTGCCACGAACAATAAGAACCGTTGAAGTTATAGTTGCTCGTATGTCGAAGTCGGGAGAATAGTCTCTGCGTGGAAGGTGCTTTTCGCAAACATGTACATCGACGTAGGGGGAGCCGCGCGAAATCATCGGAGAAAAGTTGCGTGGGTGGTACGAGCAACGAACGAAAGGAAATATTCTGTTTGCGACTATCGTCGAGGTATCGGTCACCACCCCGCGTGCAACGATGTATCGAGGTCGGTTTCGATGGCGGTGGTGTACGGTGTCGAATATCGATTATCAGCCTCTTGTTCGCCAGCAGTGATACGAGCAACCGGAACTGGGGACTCGCGTTATTCGCGTGCTACCGCTCACCTGTATTCCACGTTCGATGGATTGGCCTCGGCACGACATTTGAACCGGAGCTCGGTTCCCTCGATGATGCGGCCATTCTTGCCCAGGCCAGACCGGATTCTCAGAGACACTTTCGGCGCGTACCGAACCTGAAAACCGAGATACGGCCGTTAGATAGAACGTTACACGGGATACTCGAAACGTCACGCGAGCCGATGCTCAAACTTTCATGAGCATCGTCGCGTCGCGATCGTGACGCGACGCGATCGATCCTGGAACGCGGTGGCTGCCTCGCGTGACTATACGAGAGCCTAGCGTACTTTATTTTCCGTACGTAATTCCTCAGCAATTAATATCGCTCGGTGACAAGTCGTTGAACGATCTTCCTACGAACACACAGCGACAAGCGCGGTGACTTTGTTTATCGATGTATAATTGGTCTTTAGGAACTGGTAAAATTCTGTTCTTGGATTGTGATAACTAGGTAAATATTTATATGTACTGGTCAAAGAAAAATTGCAAATTTGTAGATCCATAATCGCCCTTTAGGAACTGGTAAAATTTTGTTTTTGGATTGTGTTAACTACGGTAAATATTTAGATATACTGATCAAAGGAAAATTGCAAATCTATCGATCTATAATTGGCCTTTAGGAACCTGGTAAAATACTGTTCTTGGATTGTGATAACTGCGGTAAATATTTATATGTACTGATCAAAGGAAAATTGCAAATCTATCGATCTGTAATTGGCCTTTAGGAACTGGTAAAATTCTGTTCTTGGATTGTGATAACTAGGTAAATATTTATATGTACTGGTCAAAGAAAAATTGCAAATCCATCGATCTATAATTGCCCTTTAGGAAGTGGTAAAATTTTGTTCTTGGATTGTGATAACTACGGTAAATATTTAAATGTACCGATCAAAGAAAAATTGCAAACCGACTATGGGGAAGAACTGTCTAGTAGCAAGCACGGTGTTGTCTCCCCAGCAGTCCGCAATATTTTTCTGTCTAGGTTTTCTAATACTCGCTAAGGACCTCCCGAAATGTTTTAAAGGAGAGGAAAATTCCTCTCGTTCAAAGTAAAAAAGGAACTTCTTTCTGGGAAAAACATCTTCAGGAAGTCCTGCTTTCAAGGACTACGCAACGACCGGGCCTCGGTTCTGGACAGCGTCACATTAATCCTTTTAGTGCTGAGCGAAAGCATTGTATCTATGGGAAGAATATTCTGCCAATTTAACGAATTTACTAAGGTTGGGGCCCCACGACACTTATCCCCGAACCTTCATAGAGCGAAATTTATTTTCTAACAAGTTAAACCCGAAAACTTAGTTTATGTTTCTGATAACCTGGCTGCTGTTAAAGGTAGACTGAATAAAAATACTGTTAAAGTTACACAATCCTGCTTTTGTATGCCAATGCCACTGATAGAGGTTATACAAACGTAGCATAATTGCCAATACCACTATGACGTCGTGTTAGGTGAGAACGCGCAATTTTGACTGACGGCATCTGTCAGTACAGCGTAGTTTCTCGTTCGTGCAACGAAATACTACCGGAATGAGACGTTAGAGATCAAAAGACACCTTCTTTCCATAAGAAGCCTATAAATAATTTCGATATAGATGAGTCGGTGTTTTTTACGGGTCCGAATTCCAGTACGACGGGTTTCTTGAACGGTTAACTAATTTCTACTTTTGATTGCATGGAATAATGCATCTCGGTCTAGTGCCAGTTAAGGACCAGAAGTAGCTCTTTGTCGTAAGACGATTATGCCGCGGACCAGTTTTCGGAACAGGCCGTTAATTATTCTTCAGCTCGTTACCATGACTCCGGCCGGTTTCACGCGGTCTGTGTTAATCTCGTTCCTTCGTTCGAAAAATGGGTTGTCGAGGAAAATGTTCAAAAGCTCGGAATCCCTTTTTAGCCGGGATGGCCCAGTTTTCCGGGTTCTCTGTTCTCTTCTCGTTCGACTCACCTCGACGCGCAGCTTGGCATCCTGCGGCGTGCGGTCGGCCGCGTTCTGACTTTGGCACGTGAACGTCGTGTTGTCGTGGTCCTTCCGTGGCATCACCCTCAGGACGGATTTCACGGTGTAGAGGGGGCCGTCGTCGAACAATTCCTTCGTCGTCTTGATGCCCTTATGCAGCACGTTCCCTAGACCGTCTATCCACGTGATCTGCAATCATAAAGCAACGAACACTGTGAGATTCAATTTCTTCTGTAGGCTCAACGGTGGCTGTACAAATTATTCGTAATCCTGATAAGGACTAATCACTTTTTCAACAGTTCACCGACCGGAAATGTTTATTGTCCGCGCTAGATTGTAAAATCTGTAGTCAGACTTACAAGGGAACATATTCAGACGTGAAAATCTGATTTTTATGAAACTTATGGGAGCTTGTAGATTTATTGTTTAACACTTTGACTGCCATGTCAACCACATGTGGGTGACAGAATTATTTATCCATGTTTAAAAGTGTATTTTTACATTAATATATTCGTTGCACTCAATTTAGTTGATGTCTGGAGAATACAAGAAGGTTGAAAGTGACCATTTGTCATACATTTTGAATTTTGACATTGTTGCTTTATTAAATAAATTACTTTGCTTTTGTGGAATTTTTGAACGAAAGTTACAGACAACTATTGATACTTGTCTTCATTTAAAAAAAATTTCTATCATAGTAATAAGGTTTTGTCTTCTTCGTGTGCTTTTTGTTAACTCTAACGAGTTCTCAGCTAGACATATTTGTCATAAGACCAGCAAGACTATCGATTCGAATTAAAGTGATTTAGGTTTAAATATCGTACAGTCAACCAACTTTGTTTAAATTGTGCAGCATCGAGATACACATTTTAGTTTAATTAACATTGTGACCAATGAATTTTCATTTGTCACTTCATTTCAGTGATATGTTCTTGATCAAATTCGAATTTTTTACCAAAGTGAGAATCATCGAATGAGTCTATATTTTTGCTTGAACTATAACACCGTAGGTGTTGTAAGATTCAATCCTTTACTCTATTTAGTGAATAAGTTTCTTGAAAATTGCCATTCGAAGATATTAGAGCTTTAGCAATGATGAAAAATTGCAAATCTATCAATCTATAATTGTGCCCATAATTATGAAAGTGGTCTAAGTCATATATGTCTTGTTTCCAGATATTTAATGAATTGCATTTGAATAAATAAAAAAATATTTTTATATGATGCAACATTTTAATTTAGAATTTTATTTGTCTTGGTTAATGGAAACTTGTTATGAATATGAAATATTATTGCTTATTGTGTAGCCCAAAAACGCGCCAAAAAGGGCCACGTGCCATTTTAAGGTTATGTTTATATAACTTCTTTAACTTTTTGACTTGGACCACTTTCATAATTAACACTAAATGAATTCCATGTAATGTTGAAATTACAACCACTATCTAATGGTTCATTTTTTACAATATCGTAAAAATTACATTGAATTAATATTATTTAAAATAATGAAGTATGAAATAACTGATAAACTCATTTCTTTTAAATTTTGACTTAGACTACTTTCATAATTATGGGCTCAATTGGCCTTTAGGAACTGGTAAAATTCTGTTCTTGCATTGTGATAACAAATCTACCTTCTTGATCAAATTCGAATTTTTTACCAAAGTGAGAATCATCGAATAAGTCTTATATTTTTGCTTGAACTATAACACCGTAGGTGTTGTAAGATTCAATCCTTTACTCTATGATCGCGCCGAATGGTGATGATGATGCGAGACTTGTTCGGGATGGGTTACTAGTGAAATGGATCTGATCACCAGGATTAACTTTGTAGAAAACGAGTGGAACAAAACTTTATTTACAATATGTGAACCTTAGTGGACTGTATAATGATAGGTGAGACTTAGCGCGATTTGAAATATTACAAGAGTATTCTTGTCTAAAAACCGTAAGATCTGAACCGTAATTCAGTGCCGTTAGAGAAGTGTATGACTTCGGTAACGTTTGTTAATCTTGCTAATCTGACGCGCGCTTGCCGAACACCGGTATTTAAGTTCAATCGTCAAATGGGTGTGACTAGACTTGACCAATGAACAACAGATATTTTCGGGAAGGCTGTGACAATTTTGAAGGGCAGTCGCCGCCCACGCTGGTCGAAGAAATGGTGAAATTGATGGTGAAAGAGAGAGACGTAACTTTCGGCAAGCCGCGTTGACGGAAAACAAGGGACAGGCCGCGCAGCGCAGGTAAGGCCCGTCCGGTAACGCATGACAAAGAGACTCTTGAAGCGGGCGAGGAGACGGCAATTTCGGAGGTAACTCTGGAGGTGCACGTGTAAAACAGTTGTTAACAATAAATCGCTTCCCGAGGCGAAGATTTTACGTTCCCGGTTGTAAATAGCAAAATTCCGTTCTCGGCACATTTGTTCGCCAAATGTGCGAGACGGACAATTCTGTTGCAAAACTAATAAAGTGACCCTCGATGGTCACGCAGACATCGGTCTCGGCACATTTGTTCGCCAAATGTGCGAGACGGACAATTCTGTTGCAAACTAGTAAAGTGACCCTCGATGGTCACGCAGACACTCTATTTAGTGAATAAGTTTCTTGAAAATTGCCATTCGAAGATATTAGAGCTTTAGCAATGATACAAGATCTCAGGAGAAGAGGGGAAGCCGGCAACAGCGAGAATCGAATCTGGACCTCGCCATTTGTAGCTAATCAGCTTCTGGACACACCCACGCAATCCTCCGCCCTTTCCCAACCTCCGTATGTATTTTGGTGTGGAGGGTCCTGCTCCCACAACGATAATACAGTTTGACCATCAGTCGTCACTATTTGCACAGCGAAATTAGAAGTCAATCGTATCAAGCTAGCCATCCGATTGATCCTTACCCCAAAATCTTCTGAAAGTTCTAGCAGAATGAAAGTGAATGTTGTCTCGAACTGCATTGAAAAATGATGCGCTGATGTTAACCAACGATAACTTTATTGTGGGATTTTTCTGAAGCTTATGTGTTTTAGGTTAACGCGTTGGGAAGATAGATAGTGTTAAACAACACACCACACGATTAGTATTATGAATGGTAGTCCTTTATTGATGGATCCACACGGGATCTTCGTATCCTAAATCACACATACGCCGCACCATTCATTATTCCCAATCGCACAGGTGACTTCGAACACACCACACATTTAACACACCGCGTTACAATTATGCAACGTGGACGCTTGATCGTTTGTCACACGGCCCTTCTTTCGTATTGTTCGTATAAGTTGGTTTTTATTCAAATGCAACGAATTTCGTCTTGGAGCGCATCAAAGCAAAATTTCTCTCCCCCTCTCTCTCTCTCTCTCTCTCTCTCTCTCTCCCCCACATGATTTTATAATTTCATTTTTACCATTATTTTATGCTCAAAACAACTGCTCCCCCTCACCGGGAATCGAACCCGGGACTTCCTGGTGGTAGGCGGTCAACTAACGCGCTCTCCCACGCAGCCCTCTTACACCAGCGTTACATATTTTAGCCCTTAGCGCGCTCGACTGGTGCCTTTAAAGCGTCACTAAAAATTGCAGTTAAGAAATCGATTAAAATTTTAACATTTTAAGTACGAGTAACAGCCATCAATTTCATATGTGCGAAAGGAAATAAACTATGTACAACGGAGCAATTATAGTCCGCTAAAGGACTCGTCAGTAAGGCTGACTAGCAGACCGTGACTTAGATGCTGAGTACTAAGGGGTGTTTAAGGACGGTGTATACAGGGTGAGTCACCAAACGTTTGCACCTCAAATATCTTTGTTGTTCCTAATGATATGTAAAATATGGTAAGGGTACAATGGGGCTGACATGATGCTGTAAGAGAATTTTGTTTTTATGTCATTTTTTTAGAGATATCAAGGTCACCTTAACACCCACAAGAGTAGTCCCTTTCATTAGGAATTCAGTGACTATATATAGTGCACTAACGTCGATTATGAGTTTGGAGTAGCACGGACGCAGGTAGTCGCTGAGGGTTGCCGTCGCGCTTGGTTTTAGGGTGTTGCTCATGGGGGAGGTTTCGGTGGTTTACGGCGGTGGAGACGTGCAAATGTTTCGGCTCGCGTTACACCCAAAGTCTATATTAAATCCGAGTAGAAATCTTCTAATGTTTGTTGTTCATAAACTAAACAGTGAATAATGGTGAATTTTTATATTTGAACCTGTGAACGCTTTAGTTGCTTCCGACCGGATTTCAACAACAATCACGTTGTTGTTGCGATTTAATAAATTCATGTTTGGAAAGATGAAACGCAGGCAACTGACATTTAATCTTGCAGAGTAATTTCTTGACGTATCAATGTAAGCTTGCCGAGGCCGACATTGAATTTTTAATTCGCCAGGGCTTCCTCTAAGTAGAGTACTCGTTTCCATCTTGGATGTCTATTAGCATGTAATTTCGAGAAGATTTTCAACAAGAAATCTGTCAGACTTTGAGAGGAGCTTATCAGCCGGCACAAAGAGTGCATCAGGGGTCGAGTGAACTCGGTGGAAGTGGAAACGGGCTGTGCATACCGGAAGTTATTTCATTATAACAGACGCCATCATATTTTATTCAATAAATCGGCTACGATCGATCTTCGTGATCAGGTTCGGAACGGCTAGACGAGTAACGGATTATGACCAGCGGAGTTTCTGGCGACCCCGGCCGTGCTTCATCTTGCGAGCAGTTCGGTCTCTGCACTTTCAAATTTTCTCCAGAATTAATTCATTCCTCGCGTCCCCTGATTGAAAATTCATCCTCGTTACGAGTTTGGATCTGGACGAGCCAACGTGACGTCTTTCAACCCAATCACGGCTCGTAGCTCGTTTCCGGCAACATCGATCGACGCGGCCGGACGACCGTGAATCCTGTTGTTTGAATCATTCTCCGGTCAGTTTCGGTTGGATGCCCGTGTGACTGGATAGACTCACATGGAAATCGATCTGATCGGTTCTAATTAGAAATTTCGCGACACGAATGCGACGCTGCTCGGCGTTAATAATGACGTTTCCGGTCAGAAACGTAGCAGTTCACTCGTGGCTTAAATTAACCGACAACTTGATTCCCCAGCCGTGAAAACTATCGATACTAATTTGAATGGTTTTCGACACTTATCGAATCATCCGGATACCGATTTAGCATACTAAAAATTTGAATGGTTAACCTGGGCCTTGGCTTCTCGATATTCGATTTTTAGACCACGGTATGGGCCTCATCAGCGCCACACTTGGCAACCATTGCACTCGAGGGAAGCCTTAGGCCATAAAACGTCAAAGGCTGTACAAGTGGCGTTTCAAACTTAGAAAATGTAGCTACCATTGAAAATGTCGTAAGCATCCCCACTATCTGTCTCCAATCATCTTGGCTTTTACAATCCCCTAGCGAATCATAGGGTCCGTTTTAGAGCTATAGTTTTCCATTGGTCCACCCACGACTAACAAAGGAGGAGAAAAATGCGGAAAAGGTGAGGGGCCTTATCTTTAACTCAGTAACTTATTCTGACTTATATAGTGCTTCTTTAGCATCTCAATATTTTGCTCACTCATTCTGGTTGTTATATTAGGTCAATCGGAAAGTTCTGTCCATCTAGCGTCGAGTAGCCGTAGCTCGAACTGTGGATAACTATAACCTCTAAAGTAAGGCTAACTTTTTAGTTTGAACATCTGTTAATAAAACTCAGTACACAACAATTTACGCTTGCATCAATAACTTCGTTTTTTACTACATTGAAGATGTCGGAATTTGAGCCGAATAAGCGTCATTTGCGCGAAGTGTTAGTCTTTTGTTTCAATTGGAAGAAAACGGCAGCTGAAGCTCATCGAATGATTGTAGACGTTTATGGCGATAATGCTGTTTCCGATAAAACATGTAGAGAGTGGTTTCGACGTTTTAAAAATGGTGATTTTTCTTTGGAGGACAAAGAGCGTTCTGGACGGCCACGAGTATTCGAAGACGAAGAATTGCAGACGTTGGTGGATGAAGATCCATGTCAAAGGCAAAAACAAATTGCAGAAGCGTTAAATTGTGCTCAATCTGTCATTTCCGACCGTTTAAAAGCCTTAGGGAAGGTCTACAAGGAAGGAAAGTGGGTCCCATATGAACTCAAGCCAAGAGACATTGAAAGGCGGAAAACCATCTGCGAAATTTTGCTTGCTAGGCAACAAAGAAAGGGGTTTCTCCATCGTCTCATCACTGGGGATGAAAAATGGATTTATTTTGACAATCCTAAACGTCGAAAAACCATTTGTGATCCTGGCCAACCCTCAACATCGACGCCAAAGCGGAATATCCACGGAAAAAAGGCTTTACTCTGCATTTGGTGGGATCAGGAAGGTGTGGTATACTATGAACTGCTAAAAACTGGTCAAACAGTCACAGGAGATCTCTACCGACATCAAATTATCCGTTTGAGTCGAGCATTGCACGAAAAACGACCACAATATGAAATGAGACAGCGTAAGGTGATTTCGCTGCATGACAATGCTCGGCCTCACGTCTCAAAAATTGTCAAAGAAACGATAGAAGCACTTCGTTGGAAAGTGCTACCACATGCGGCTTATTCACCAGACTGTGCCCCATCTGACTACCACTTGTTTCGGTCGATGGCACACGCACTTGCTGAAGAACGATTTAATTCGTACGAAGATCTCGAAAAATGGATCTCCGCCTGGATAACCTCCAAAGATGAATCATTCTTTCGACGCGGAATTCGCTTGCTGCCCGAAAGATGGGAAAAAGTCATCGCTAACGATGGACAATATTTTGATTAACGTACTTTTTCATTTTCTTTCATGAATAAAGCTTTACTTTTTGTAAAAAAACGGACGGAACTTTCCGATTTACCTAATACCATCGAAAATGTCGTAAGTATCCCCACTATCTGTCTCCAATCATCTTGGCTTTTACAATCCCCTAGCGAATCATAGGGTCCGTTTTAGAGCTATAGTTTTCCATTGGTCCACCCACGTCTAACAAAGGAGGAGAAAAATGCGGAAAAGGTGAGGGGCCTTATCTTTAACTCAGTAACTCATTCTGACTTATATAGTGCTTCTTTAGCATCTCAATATTTTGTTCACTCATTCTGGTTGTTATACAATTGTTCATACTTAGTTAGCAATTTCGTTTCATTAAAAATGAATATCCTCGCCAAGAAAAGTCACCACTTGAACAATTGTTTGCTACACATATGGGAGTACATTATCGTTTTGTCAAGGTCTGGTTTGCCCCAGGCTCCGCAATCTCTGGGGGCGGCTGTGTACGGATATATGGCCACTGACCGGAAGCGGCATGGGGCACATATCCGAAGCAGCGACTTTTCATGAATTTGTTCGGACGGTATCGGTAAGAATGAGAAGTAGGCCGGGCGAGAAAGAGACCGGAATAAGTCGGTTCATATCAAAGCGGGCATCGAGCGAACGCATCCGACAATTGGTGAGGATATCTCTTGGTCATATATCCGGACATTACTGCACTTTGAAAGAAGAAACCGATTTGTTCGTCCGAATCGCTATTTTTTAACTACTCGATAAACAGATAATTGAAACGATCTAAAATTTCTATATTCTCCTGTGTACACAGTCCACTAAAATAAAAGGTTCTTTTCCTAAACCGACCGTGGGTTGAAAATCGGTATCGGTCATTTCGCGTCCATCAGAATCCTCTGCGATCCTCGAGAGCACCAGCCATCCGGTTCTAAAACAGCTACGCACCAATCAGAGTCGATTATGCCTTCGTGTAGTTACGCGGTCGCAGGTAGTCGTTAAGGGTTGTCTTGGTCTCAAGGTGTTGCTCGTAGGGGAGGTTTCGGCGGTTTGTAGCAGAAAGAAGGTACAAACGTGTCGCCCGGGGTTACATCCGGAAATCGATTCTAAGCGAGAACGTGTACTATCGTTTGTACATCTAAACGTTGTTACGACGTAACACGTTATACCGAGTTACCCGGAACGGAAACGAGGTTAATGTAAGACAAGCCTGCGAAGTAACAAAAAAACGTTGGCGTTATCGACGCACAGCATAGAATTCCCGCGGAATGCTAGCATATTTAATGATCGGAGCTACAATTTCGCGTCGACTTTCCACGCGTTCGATCACTGTCTCGTTTAATCACTAGAATTATATGGAGCGCGCACGGTAAAAGAAACTCGAACAACGAAAGAAGTTAACCGGCAACGTTTCGAAAGTAAACTCTGAAAAATCGAGCACGGAGCCTGATACGCGATCAGCAATCGAGCACTTGCTCCACTATTCAGATAATGGAAGTGTGCCCGGCAGAGAGCGAAACGCCGAAAAAATCTCGCTATTGCTGGCTAGATGAGCATCGACGCACACTTGCACGCGGATATTCTCCATCGGCGGGCTCCTCTATTATTCGTCTAGCCGATCGGAGCCGTGTGTACAGTGATATCGCGGGGATGCGTGCGGTCGCGTTGCGTTTGTGCGCGAGCCCGTTCGCGTGTGTACAGAGAGGAGAGCGAGTTGCTGCTCCACCGTGGTTGCACCGACGCGAATCGATCGTATCGTCTATAATTAGGCATGCTGCATCAGTGCTTCTGCACTCTCATATCACTGCGAGTCTCGGCTCGCCGCGCTCAA
This sequence comes from Agapostemon virescens, assembly GCA_028453745.1. Classification (NCBI taxonomy): domain Eukaryota; kingdom Metazoa; phylum Arthropoda; class Insecta; order Hymenoptera; family Halictidae; genus Agapostemon; species Agapostemon virescens. Next base: position 11,705,531 of record CM052096.1, on the reverse strand, counting down.
GCACTATTTACGATACTCGAAGGGACGCGTATAAACGTCAGCTCGCGTTGTAATTTTAATAAACGCGCGGTGATTACGTTCAAGAAAGTCGCCCAGCCGCGCCGCACCGCGCCGCGCCGCGCCGCTCCTTGATGCATCTGCGAGGAGAGAACGAAGGAAACGAAAAGAAAGAAACGTTTCCTCGGTCCGGGCGGACGGCCTTTGAAATTTCTTTTCCTCGCCCCGATGAATATTCGATGAGCGGCCGCTCGCCAGACCGTCCGACCGACCGATCGACCGACCGACCGACCGACCGACCAACCGACCGACCTCCCTTCCGCCAAGAAGGAACTTTACTTGCACCTTGGCTCGGGGAAAATATACGTACTCTCTCCATGCGCCCACACCCTCGGAGACCCCACCGCCTCGAGAACGTTCGCCAACTTAATTCCAGCTTCGTCGGCGATTGCGAGGGTGGCAATCGCGCTGATGGATCTTCGACTCCTTCTGGACATCCCGGAAAATAATAGAACTGTTCATTGGGAGCACTGTATTAACTCCGCTTTTGTCCGCCTGGATTCGCCCGGTGTCTCTCTCGGGATCTCTTGTTTTCCAAAGGGTCTCGCTGTCTTTATCTTTTACTTCGCAGACAGAAATATTGCCGTTCGATTTGTCTTTTGTCGTTAGCACGGCACAATAGCGTCGTTTCATCTGCCGGAAATTCGCGAAGACTGATGACATACTTTTAAAATTGTAAGCGAAATTTATTGGGGGATCTAGGATAGTTGTCGGTATCGTTCTAGAATCGCGGGGCCCTCGTTTTCTTCCTGCGTATAACTTGGTTCGCTGCCAGTCGCTCGCAGCGTTCACATTCGACGGAAATAAATGCAGTATTGTTTTTTTAATTATGCCAATGCGGACATTCGGTCTCGCAGGTTTATTAATTTTTCGTCGTAATTTCGACCCACCTTCCCCTCCCTACAAATTGTTGCAGGGCTTCGCAATTACAGAGGTTTGCGTAAAAGCAGATATTTGTGAAACAATACGGTGAAATGGGAATTGCTACAAAAGTTTCCGTTTTATTATGGCACGAGGTTAATGTAGACACGACTTTAAGTATCGATGAAATTGTTAGGCAACTATTGATTTCACACAAACAGGGTACCGAGTGTTTAATCGATGTTATATAACCGTGCTGATTTTTAAATATTGTATTAGCAAACATATATGCATTTGAGTGTGCTCGACGATTTTCTCGATTTCCTCGCTACGGAGATGTAAATTACTATTGAAAAGAAATACTCTGGCAATGATGCATTATATTTTTGTGTATGTAGTCAGTTACTGTAAATCAATTCGTTAACACTAGAACTACCGAACCAGTCAAAATGACTGGTCCCTAATTTTATCTTCCACAATTATTGAAATTATAAAAGTATTCTGATCAGAATGTTTCGAATGAACTTATTCATTGAAGCAGACGTTACGATGAAAATTGTACGAGGTCTTAATAAATGCAGTTGTTATTACAAAGCAATGTACATCAGCAGTATTCATTACTCGTTAGTTCTAGTGATAAATACGGATACACAGGGTGTTTCAAAGTGGGTTTCAAAGTATGAAATTATCCTCTTTGCAAAAAACTACAAGAAATAAACGAATACAATTTTCCGTTTACTGATTCGTTCTCGAGAAAATTCAGGTTGTCAATTTGGCTGTTAAATAGTCAATTCAGTCACGTCTGATCACGAGCAACCAATTCTACTCCTTGCGAATGGATCCGCAGAATCCGTGGCATTTTCGGACTTGGTTTTTTCTTTCAGAAATGATTTAGCACCCAAAAAATTATGTAGCACTCCAAACAAGACGAGGTAATAATTAACTAGGAGTGATGTCAAATATTTGAGATTGACCTACACAATTAGTTCATTTATACCACACGTAAGGAGAAAAACTGTACTTTGAAAATATATTATAATAATTTCTTTAAAAAATTACGTGATGCCCAACAAAAATTTGAAAGTATCCTTTCCTTCCCGCTATTCTTCGGAGTCTATGATTCAGTAATGGCCACAGCACGAGCTGTCTATAGCCAAGCTGGAAAAGTTATTCACCTTCACCTGACATGATATTAATACTTAGTTAGTCGTAATGTTTCTCCTACTCTCCTCTATACGAAATCAAAAGTTACGAATCCAATGATTGGTTTCCGCAGTTAATCTCTTAGGTGCGATGCACTACTATAGTAACTCACTATAGTGGTTTTCTCAAAATATCACACTCGATTGTATTATTAACTACTAAAGTAAATTATTCAAGTTAAAGTACGTGCATCATATCTTTAAGCAAAATTGCAATTTAGTTTGTAGACATTTTTAGAAAAAAGAGAAAAAGACGAACTATCGTGATTTTCAAGGGCCGAAACCTACGGCAAGCGAACGGCGTTTTATGAGTTTATAGTTGCTCAAATTTGGCAGGAATTGCTAAGATCGAATTCGGGAAAAGTTCATTTCAATGTGCTTGCATAGAGAACAGCATTATCCGTCACACATTACAGTGCTGTATCAGTTACGCACAGTTCCCGTCAAACTTTGCCGTACCTAAGATATTAATTACCAGCAACATCAACGTTAAACGAAAAAGAACGAAATTGAGTGAAGTTCGTCCCTAGTTCGGCGAAGCAGAAAGCCATGTTAGGCGAAAACAGCAGGGACGAGGATGCGGCGGAGGCGTCTGTATTAAACCTAACCCAATTTATGAATTCCCGAGAGCATCGAAACAACGTCGGTCCAAACACCGTCGGCGGTTTAACGCGATCCAAGTTTTATGGTCTGACCATGCTCTTTCAAATTGCATCGGTCCCGTCGGTCGGGCTTTGTTCATCGTTGTTTTGCTTTTCTTAGGTGTTTACGCAGAATCGATGCCGCTCGTTTTAATTACCAGATCCATAAATACGAAACAGGAATTTGCGAAAAAGAATTTGAATTCCGTAAAACTTGTTAAGCTTGTTAAGCGATCTCGTTAAGCCCAAATACGTTGTCATTGTAGTTACCGTCAAACCACGTAATTGATGCCATTCTCTTGTTTTGATATCTGACAAAGATTCTTAACTCACAACCATATAAGTTTTATACAACAGCATAATTTTTTATAGCGTCGAACATGTCGAATGTTGTGCCTAGAAACTGTGATTTGTAGACAGCATTGACTTTCCATCGCCATTTGAAGAAAACTTCTGCGGAATCGCATAGAATGCTTGTCGATGCTTATGCTTCGAGTGGTTTAAAAAATTCAAAACTGTCGATTTTAACGTGAGAAACGGAGAAACGCGGACCAATTAAATGCAACACGAGAAGCTGTCTTAATACGTTTGAAAGCTATGGGAAAGGTTCAGAAGGTTAGAAAATGGAATTAAAAGGCAACGCAATGTGATTTTGGTTCATGATAAGTTTAGTTGAGAAATACTTTCACATGTTGCTTATTCACCAGAATTGGCGCCCTCCTATTATTACTTATTTGCATCGATAAGACAAGCACTTGCTGAGCAGCGCTTCACATCTTACGAAAATGACTCGATGACTGGTTTGACTCAAAAGATGAACAGGTTTTTTTGGCGTGGCATAAAAAAAATTAAAAACTGCCGATTTTAGCGTGAGAAACGAAGAAACGCGGACCAATTAAATGCAACACGAGAAGCTGTCTTCATACGTTTGAAAGCTATGGGAAAGATTCAGAAGATTAGAAAATGGGATTAAAAGGCAACGCAATGAGATTTTGGTTCATGATAAGTTTAGTTGAGAAATACTTTCACATGTTGCTTATTCACCAGAATTGGCGCCATTCTATTATTACTTATTTGCATCGATAAGACAAGTACTTGCTGAGCAGCGCTTCACATCTTACGAAAATGACTCGATGACTGGTTTGACTCAAAAGATGAACAGGTTTTTTTGGCGTGGCATAAAAAAAATTAAAAACTGCCGATTTTAACGTGAGAAACGGAGAAACGCGGACCAATTAAATGCAACACGAGAAGCTGTCTTCATACGTTTGAAAGCTATGGGAAAGATTCAGAAGATTAGAAAATGGGATTAAAAGGCAACGCAATGAGATTTTGGTTCATGATAAGTTTAGTTGAGAAATACTTTCACATGTTGCTTATTCACCAGAATTGGCGCCCTCCTATTATTACTTATTTGCATCGATAAGACAAGCACTTGCTGAGCAGCGCTTCACATCTTACGAAAATGACTCGATGACTGGTTTGACTCAAAAGATGAACAGGTTTTTTTGGCGTGGCATAAAAAAAATTAAAAACTGCCGATTTTAACGTGAGAAACGAAGAAACGCGGACCAGTTAAATGCAACACGAGAAGCTGTCTTCATACGTTTGAAAGCTATGGGAAAGGTTCAGAAGGTTAGAAAATGGGATTAAAAGGCAACGCAATGTGATTTTGGTTCATGATAAGTTTAGTTGAGAAATACTTTCGCATGCTGCTTATTCACCAGAATTGGCGCCCTCCTATTATTACTTATTTGCATCGATAAGACAAGTACTTGCTGAGCAGCGCTTCACATCTTACGAAAATGACTCGATGACTAGTTTGACTCAAAAGATGAACAGGTTTTTTTGGCGTGACATCCACAAATTGCCAGAAAGATGGGAAAAATGTATAGCTACCGATGGGCAATACTTCAACTAAAATATTTTGCATCATTTTCATACAATAAATGTGGTTTTTTTTTACACGTTAGTTGTGTGAAAATTATACAAAATATTTTAGTCGACGTATGGCTCAAGGTATTCAAGGTAACCTGTGCAACTCACCTAGTTTCTGCTACTGATTATTGTTGCAGTCCTAAACATTGCAGCTCAATGTTTATGTAGAAGTAATTGTTATAGAACTATCCGTTAACAATCCCGTTATTCATCACTTTTTCAAGCTTGAAGTCCACACCGCGATTATATACCGGCAACGCTAACCGCCGATCGGCATAGACATGGCGATAAAATCGCGGTATGAACTTCAAGCTTGAAAAAGTGATGAATAACAGGATTGTTAATCGATAGTTCTATAACAAGCACTTCTATATATATTAAGAATATTGAGCTGCAAGGTTTAGGACTGCAACAATAATCAGTAGCAGCAATTAAGTGAGTTGCACAGGTTACCTTGATTACCTTGAGTCATATTTCCAATAAAATATTTTGTATAATTTTCACACAACAAACGTGTATTTTCTTATTTATATATAGTTTCTTATATAGTTCCTAGTTATACAGGGTGTCCCACGCAACTGGAACAGGCTGTACCCCCTAAATGGTTGAGAATAAAAGAAAATGTTATAAGTAGAAGTTAAATGGTATCAGGCGGTGCATAATATGCAACTAATTTTATGCACTTTTGTGCATCGGTGCATCAGAAAAATGCAACTGCATATTTTTTTTAAACTAAAAACTAAACTAAAAATGTTTGGACTTCAATGGAGGACCGTTTGAACAGTTGTTGTAACGTAGGTACTCCGGAACACTTGCCGAGAAACCGAAATAATTCAGAGAACTTTTAGCTTCGATAACTTCTTTACGAATAAGTTTAGGGCATAAGTATGTTAGTACTTTTATGTAGAGCACAAGAAACTGCATCTATTGGTGCAGTCAAAAATATAGGTTTCTATTTAAAAAAAAATATGCAGTTGCATTTTTCTGATGCACCGATGCACAAAAGTGCATAAAATTAGTTGCATATTATGCACCGTCTGATACCATTTAACTTCTACTTATAACATTTTCTTCTATTCTCAACGATTTAGGAGGTACAGCCTGTTCCAGTTGCGTGGGACACCCTGTATAGTATACAATAGTTTCATATTTATATATTTGGTAGAAGACCCACGGACCCGTGACACGAAATCATTGGCAACTACGACGAACAAATGGGCCCGGTAGGTCCGATATTTTATCCGTCTTTTCGATGAAGGTAAGAGGGAATACACGTTCGGCTCGGCAAGGCCCGATCCGCTCGAGGGTGCCGCGCAACGCCCGCGTATCCGCGATTACGAGCTTCGAGCCTCGTCCGATCGATCTGTCCCACCCTAAATAAATGCACCGTGAACGTGCGAGCCTCGATTCTTCCGTTGAGCGGTTTTTTACGGCCTAAATATCGCCGAGAACGTCGGTCGATCGTTTCACGCGTCGCGACGCTCGCGGTCTCTGCATCCTGCGAGCTTAGCGTCTCTGCGCGTAACCTTGGCGGCATGCGTTTATTTCCAGCGAAGCTTCCCCTTACGCTCTTATATTTTTATAATTCCACCTAAGCGGGTAATCTTGTTTAATGTTTCCGCGCCGGTTCGTTAACGGCTGCTTTATTGTCTTTTACGGTATTAATTAAGAACCGGGTAACAGGAGCAGGAGATAGGGGACAGTCGTTAAGATCGTAAGGGTTGGGCCTCCGCAGTCTCTCGCCCTCTCGGGTCGTGCGGAATATCAATAAATTCGCAAAATGGCACACGTGGTTGTGGTTCGACATTTACGAAACTAAAAAGCTCTCGCGTCACTGAACAGCTGGCGGTCTACCGTGTACTATATTTTCAGCAACTGGTAATTAAACAGAACCAGCTGGTAAAAGGAACATTCTCCAGGATGATTCTGTCTTTTACTCTATTCCGCTGATCTGCTATATTTGTTCGGGATACCCTCGGGAAATTATTAGTTGCGAATCCGATCGTCGGCATTCGTCGCTGCTAGATAATTCGCTACCTGATTCGCGAATATGTTCCCCTTGTCCTGAATTATTTCCGTCGACCGGATATACGCTAGTGCCTCTGTATTAACCCCCATGCGACCATGAGCGAGATACTCGCGGCGTAATGGCGGCAGCGACAATTTTCGCGAAATATCTCATGTGATTTTTCATTAGAACGGCAAGCATAAAGTTCGAATAAAACTTTGGTAATATCTTGTCAGAGATTACGAAATTAAATTATAATATTCTGTGTTACTCGCGGGATTATTTTAATGGATGTATTCTGTATATAGAGATTTCGATTTAGTATTATGCTTAATAGAGTTGTAAATAATTTCAGCTTCGGTATATTAATATCATACTCATCGATAGCGATCGATGTCTTTATCGTACACAGTATCTATGCTAACTTTGTCGCCTGAAATAATTACTTAATATTATGAAATTGTTGAAACGAGGAATTGAAGTAGCATCGAGAAGTACATTTTACAAGTTACGTGCATTTTTGTCTTTCTTCCTTGAATTGTTTTTAATACAATGGTCTGTTTTGAATACCGTAGATCGATAGAGTTATCAAATTCTAAAATGTCTTGACCTACATATTCCGAACTTAACAGTTAACGAGATATTAACAAAGTAATATTTAATACGTACTAATTATCTGGAGGATAAAGTGGGCGTGTGAACTAACGCCTCTCAACTTCAATATAGCAACGTAATCTTATTTCTTAACGAAGGTGCATTATCTTCGTTAACAACAAATTTAGTACGGTTAAGATTAGCAATGTGCATAGCATCACATACTCAAAGGAATTGATAAAATTTCTCAAAAATACATTTGTTCGCTTTTGTTGTCTTTGTACCACAAATCAGCTTCATATCAACATACTATTATTGTATTTCATTCTTATTTGGATTTTCCCGATACGCAGAGTACAATACTAAACCATAAACGTTAAGAAAGCGAAGCATGCCTTTATAATAACATTTTTATATGTTAATTGTTAAGTTAAGTTATTTTCTTTGAGTTTATTTATTTTATTCCACAACGAAGCGTGATCAATAAATTTTTCCGGTAGCGTTTATACGCTTTCTTATACACTGTTAAAAATAATAAATTATGGTTTATGTAAAAATCATTTTATTTCACTGTCTGAAGTATATGTCAATGAGGAAAGTTTTGTGACTTAGTTAAAGTATTCTATTTTTGTTATTAGATTATCGCATATGAAATGTCAGATCTTTAAGAATAATCTTAAGCAAACACTAATCAACTTACATTATCGACAAATTAGAAGCTTCTCGAGTATATCATGACAAAAATTGAATTTTTTTATTATGTACGTTCTCCGTCTAGAAGATTTTGCGAGTTCAAGACAGTGTTAACGTTATCACATTATGCTATTCTGATCTTCATTTTTCCACTAATACAAAAATAATATACGAAAATCCAATTGATTGACACTGAACTAAACATCATTTAAAACTGGAATTAGATGTTTAAATAAAGACTCCTTGCACTATACATCAAGACTGACTCATGATAAAGATTTCGAAGATAATCTACTAAATGTGGATGTAATTAATTTCCATAAATTCCAAAGCTATAAACAACTTCCTTCGTTCCCCTGTGAAATTATGAACGTCAAAACTGTTCTAATCGTTGCAATCGTGAAACAAATTGTGATGTAAGGGGTTAAAGAACAGCTTGGTACTGTTATGCTGCGGCAAACAATACGGTGAAAATGATAATGCAGTCATTAGCAAATGAGAGGAACATTATTTCTTGGTATAGTTGCCGTTTCACGGAAAAATAGCTGCAGATAAAGAAAGACGAGGTGCCTCGGGCATTGTGTTTATATCGCTTGCGTCGTTGGTGATGATCTGATGATCGTATGCGCTGATGCAGCACAAGGGTCGGTCAACTTTGTTGTCAGTTGATCCGGCTGTGTCATCGTTGACCCGCGTGAGGTACGATATGAGGTAACGGAATGATATACAGTGCCGAACAAAATATTGCAAAACAAGATTGCACACGTGAAACGTAAAACTATTAACTTGCAAGTTTAGGGTAACAACTATACGGCGACATACCCTCTACTCGCTTCGCAGACAATGTATAAAACTCGGCATTAAGGGCGCTAGGATTAAAGACGAGCTTCGTGTTGTTTCTCTTATTCATACACAACTGTGTTTCATGCAAGCGTGTCATTGATATCACATTTTGGACTTCACCGTTAACCCTTTTGAGTTTGATTACCGATCCACCAGCCATTCATCCTACAGCTTCAAATTCGTTAATCTGCATCATATGCGACGTATCAATATTCTGCGAGAAAAATTGCACACGTGATGCGTAAAACTATTAACCTGCAAGTTTAGGGTAACAACTATACGGCGACGTACCCTCTACTCGCTTCGCAGACAATATATAAAACTCAGCATTAAGTGCGCCAGGGTCAAAGACAAGCTTCGCATTGCTTCTCTTACTTATACACAACTATGCCCGATGCAAGCGTGTCACTGATGTCACCCTTAACCCTTTCCAGTTCGATAACCGGTCCACTCGCCATCCATCCTACATCATATTCACCCGCTGCATATTTCGCGATCAAGCTGCTTGATATTATTCTAAAATCGGATATTTCACACGGAGTAACGTAATAATTCCTGCAGGCCATATAGAATTGCGACAGTACCGTAATAAACCTAATCCAGACGGTAGTTAATAAATCTGATCGACGGGTCCGTTCGTATCGGGAGAACAACGAATTAACATGACGGGAAGAAGTCGTTGTAATCGGACATAGAGAGTGCCGGTCGAATTTCCTCTTTCCTCGGTGCGCGGCGGGAGGTCTTGTGTTTAATTGCATCCCGGTCGAATAATTTGATCGAATAAATTGCCACCTCGTCGTTCTCTAACAAGCTGCCTTGCCGTCACGACGATCTCCGCCGACGGTCTGCAACTTTTCCCGGCTTGTTTTTCGACTTGACAAATTCCCGACGTTCCGCGCGTCGACGGCTTGTCAGAGATTTTTATGGTAACACGCAGACGCGAC